>NW_010577081.1:62817-99162 GCF_000705375.1 Tinamus guttatus | reverse complement strand
TTTTGCTGGAATTGTGCTCCCCTGTTGAGGTTCAGGAGAGCACTGCATGGGGACACTGGAGGGCAAAAATCTGGTGGACAGCTCTAAATGTCCTTGACAATCAGCATTTTGGCTCCCTTCAGTCCCCTTCTTCCAACTTCCAGTCCTAGGTGTCCCTTATACATGCCTCTCCATTTGTTCCTCCTATTTTCCCTTGTTCTCTCCACCCATGCCACACTGTCTGCAGTCCTCAACCCAGTTTACGGGTGTCAGGGTCTCCTACTCCTAGGATTCAGCTATGTCAGGGTCTTCTACTTCTGTGATATTTAATACTTTTTAAAAAATCCTATAGCCCAGAAAAGTTAGTATCATGCAAAAGTAAATAATAAAATGGCCATTCTTTTTACCTTTTACCAACCTTTCCCCAACTGGCTCCCTTGCTCTTTTGTCCTCTTAGGAGCTACTGCAGAGATGCAAATCTCACCTAACTTTGATGTCATGAATACAAATGTTGTTTTATTATTAACCTTCCAAATGACTACTATATCACAGCAGATCCTGTTTTTATTTAGTCAAATGGAAGCAATATTTCAGAGGGATTTCTTTTTGTTTTCCACCTACTCAAATTGCTTTGATATCATTTTGCCTGAATGTGGTCTTGTTTTGAGTGCCTTTTTGATTAGTTGTTCACTTACTTATTATTCTCCTTCACTGCTAATTTCTTCACCTGTACTGTATATTTTCCTATACTCAGTAAAATGTGAAACATGGATAAGAACCATTAAGCATAATCCAATATAATGCAATGCACTTTAAGAAGCAGTTACACTTGTTCATTTGCATTCTTTATTGCTTGTTTTTCTTATAAAGCATTAGGAATCATGTAGATTACCATTTGATCTTATTACTTAAGAGTTCCAACCATTCTCATTTAAGATTAAGTTACTGTTACCACATTAGCTCTTCCACTTCATAGAAGAGAATTCAGCTTGCAGAGAAACAAACTCAGTATAAATGGGTTCTGTTGGATTTCCAAGTCTCTTGCCTAGATTGGAGCAGGATTTTAAGTTGGGAAATGACATATCTGAGCTGTGATCAGTTGTGCTATCTAGGCAAGTCTATTTAAAAGCACTTTCCATTTTAAATATAGCAATAAAATACCAGACTAGCAAACCTTCTTGATAAGGGTAAAAGCAATACATCCAAATCCAATCTAAATTTGACACTGCCTAGAACAAGAATTCACATTGATAAGTCAGGACTCATTTACAGGGCCATAAATGGGTGGGTAGCTATAATTTGGGTATTAAACTTGTAAAATATATTGATGGCATGCAAAGGCTAAATAAATAATTTACTGCAAGAAAATTGGAAATCTTTACACAGTACTTAATTGACCAGCCACTCTCCCCTGTTCTTGATAGCTTCCTATTTTGCATTCTTTTTTATTTTTCGCACGCTGAAATTTCCCCCGTGTATATTTTTCTTCCAACTTCACTGAATGTTCTTAAGTTGCTATATATATGCAAGCAACGTGTTTGCATCTTTGTTTTGTCAGTCAGTTACATGTGTTTTTTTTGACATTTTCATTTTTTTCAAGCATGAGTGAATTAAATGCCTTTTCTGTTCGTGATTCAGCTGATATTGCTCCTAAAACTAAAATAAAATTGTCTCAGCAATCAGCCTAACTTTGTTGGCTAAATCCCGTTTTCAGTGCAAAGCTGATTGAGACATTTTAGAGCATGGTAGGAGCAGTTGGGAACTTTTTACCTAAGCACCGAAAATTTTTCAGGGCCACCTCATTGGTCAGTGTAAGCCAGGATTGTTGCAGTAAGGCCAATGAATTTTTGTTTTAAAGCAGTTCTGCCACCCACAGATATTGAAAAATCTGGTTTGGAGATTCCTAGTAGGTTTTTGATGGGTCCTGCCCTCTGAAGCACTCTATGAAACACAAGCCAGACCTACAAAAATAATAAGATTTTATTTTTAAATCATCATATTTGTTTTTTGTTACCTTTCTCTTCTGAAAACAGACTTCAGGGTACAATTACATCTTTTTTTTTGTACTCTGAAGAACAAAAGTGTACTTTCTACCCCACCCCTACTAACTGCTGTCATTTCTTTGGAGGACCATAGCACAAATGTACACACTCATATTTCTCTGAGGGTCTTGGGTTGACTCTCAATCTCTGTGCTGGAGTAGTGAAAGAACAAAAGTGCGTCTTTCTTTTCCCCATTATGGGTGCTATCGTGTCCCTGTGCAGTGCATTTAGTTGAGTACAAACTAGATAGTTGCATGGCAAATACTATTTTTTATGATTATTATGGGAAGAGGAAGAACATTTGAATTCAGGTTCCTCCTGTCTTATATTTTGGTTCATTCTTATCTCTCGCACTTCACAGAAACCACTGAGAACAAAGAATTATGATCTAGAACACCAGAGATGGTGCTTCTTCATACGCATGTCTCTTGAGAACTTCCCAGAGAAGCTACAGCTTATGCTAGCAGAAGAGTTTTTTTTTTTTTTGGTAGAGTCTGTACAAGTTTCTCAGGAAGTATAGTGACAGGAGGACTTTGTGGGGGCTTCTCTGTGAAGGTTTTTGACAGGATAAAATACCATAATGAAGCACATGCCCTAACTTATACACTGGACCTAAATCTAGCACTAGAAAAAATGAAGGAGCAGATGAGGACAGAGTTCAGGGAACTGAGGGCAGTCGGAGCGAGAGCTCTATTCCAGCTGCTCTGGGCTGCTGCCATCAGCTTCACTATCGTTACAGGCACTCTGAGACTCCCATCTAATTCCACTTTCCACCTGCCCTCTGCAATAAATTCCTTTAAAAATGGTAGTTATTTTTCCCCCTCAAAATATATCCATTATTTCCTCAGGAATGTCACCCTCTCCACCCAGCTGACCACAGCTGTATGGCCACCAGGAGTCTGGACTCAGCTTCAGGATGAAATACTGGATGAAATACTCGGGAATAGAAATCCCCAGGTTCTTTGGGTAGTGATAGAGTGGGGAGTGAGTGAGGGGCTTTAATAAGGGGCTTTAAGCAGTAGTTGCTGGACCCAGACTGAGATGGAAAAAACCCTCTTGGATGGAGGAGGGAGGGTGTAAACTGGGTGAGGGAGCCAAGCCAAAGCGAAAACAAAATGTTCTGCCTTACATGTGTGTAGTGTGCTGCTGCCTGAGGGAGCAAGAGCCTGCTTACAGCCCCGCATGGATTACCCAGGCTTTGTCCAGGTGCACAAAACAAGTCGGGCCACACATCTGCTTACTTCCTCCCTGGGGATTAGAAATTGGAGGGTGGGAAATGAGTAGAGCCTGGGGTCCATTCTCACCAGCCAGCTCAGCTGAGCTAGAGTGTGCATGAAAGGCTTGGGGAAGGAAGGGGGAGGATTATTTCATTTCTGGCTTAGGCCAGAGGTAAATGTCTGCCTGGGGGAACAGGAGAGGAGAGGTGTGTCTTGCAGCTATGGTGCCTCCTGGGGCTACTTTGGCAGTGGCTGAGTTATGTAGCACACTCCCTTGGGGAGCGCATCTGAAATAACAGCGTCGCCTGTTGCTTATTGGCATTAAAGTTCACTTACTGACATCTTTTACTGCTTAATTCTTCCACTTCTGGCACCTGGGTAACTACTTAGACTCTTTCCAGCTCACTGCACCCAATTCAGAGATCGCATATGCCGAGATCTACGTAAAGTTCACAACTGGTAAGTGTGATTCCAGCGTGGAATAAAAGGGATAAATATAAAAAAGTCTAGAGAGGGTCAAAATTAATATCAGGAACATAATAGGTATGAGCACTCCTCCCGCCAATTTACTTTCAGTAAGTTTATCTCAATGTGTATCTCCCAGGCTCCTTTAAGTAATATAAATTACTTTTTTCATCTGAGGTGTACTTCAGTGAAAGTGGATGCTGACTCAGAGCCAGGAGATACTCACGTATTCCTACCACACTCAAGAAACCTTTGCACAATACTTGTAATATAACGTGGAGATATTATCTCTCCGGTAAATATAAAGGTCACAGGCAAAACAACTTTGTGATGACCTTATGTGAAGCTTTCCATAAATTGTCCCACCTTTAAACCTGTTCTGAACATGAAAAGAACCTAGGTCCTTGAAACACTAAGTACTATTTTGCCAGAATCCAACCTCTACTCTCGATTTCCTTATTTAATCACTGTGAAGCATGTCGCCACCCTGGCTACAACCATAACTAGTCCATAACTCACTTTTTTTTACTAGTTTCTCTACAAGTTTTTCTAGGACATTTCATCCTACCTAGGGGTAGAGAGAAGCTAAGAAATGGCTTTCCTCATCCAACGTGACAATCATTCGGCGATTAAAACATTGGCACTGGCTCAACCTCAAATACACCCTGTGCACAGTATAAGCCCATATATTGGAGATGACTGTCTTTTTTTTTCTGTCCTTGACTGGAAGTCCCAGACTCCTGACTAGTTATTTACCATCCAGAAGGCTGCTGTCAGATTGCTTTACATAGCCCACTACTTTGATCCCATCTCTCCAATCTTCATTTTCAGTGTTCACTTCCATTCCCATCCCTTTCTGACACTTCCAGCTCCCACTTCCAGTCCGTGTCCCTTCCCCGCAAGTATTTTGTGCTTTCTCACCTATTTTCCTTCATATACAGAAAGCACATCCCTAAGCCCTCACTGAACTACCTTGCTATCTGTGGTCAAGCAAGATCTGCTTTGCCATGTGGTCCCCAGGAAGGCAAGTAGCAGTTTGGCTGCTGTTGTGTCATTGTTCGTGACGCTGGTACAGATGCCCGTGCTCCCCCATTTGTGTGCAGCCATCTATTGCCTGCTGTCTTATAAGAAAGAATAAGTGTTTGTATTTGTTTACTTATTCATTTTACTGTTCATTCAGCTTCTAGCACCATGAGACTGCTCCAATTGCTCTAGCTGTGCAAAACAAGATAGTAGTGGAGTCTTCCTCAGGAGCCAAAGCTGCTTCCGCAAGGTTTGAAATTGCATTCCAACCCCTGGGTCCTCTCCTTCCTAACCCTCCCATGCCACTGAACCACTGCGCAGCTGCTGGGAAGGAGAGGGAGGGAGAGGGGTCTATACAAAGTTCCTCAGTAAGGCAGGGGAGAGGAGAAGAACCAGCTCTGTGTATTTAGTTACAGTTAATTATAAGTTTATGACCTTATGATGCAATTGTTGTATCCCTTGCTCAATATACTTTTCAGGCACAGCATGCTCAATATACAGAGGGGGTGTATTTTATGACCGTAGTGTTTGCTTGAGCTATGCAGATAAGGGAGCTGTAGAGCTCTCTCCGTACTAGAAGAAGGGGAGCCATTTTAGCAGTGAAGTGTTGCTGGGGGCTGCGTGTCTCTGCCAAAAGAGCTTATGAAGTGCAGGCATCAGCCACGCTGACCTGTCGTCCTCTGCTCTCTCTGTCAGCACGGGTTGAATTTTCTGCTTGCACTTCTAGAGATGAGTAAAGCTAAGCAAGACTGTCAGTGTCTTTAGTGTGTAGAGGAAACAAGAATGGGGCTTTTTAAGAGAGAGGGCTTATCTTTGGAATTTGACATTTGTTTCACCCAAAGATTTCCAAATGCCGCATGATTTTTTTTTTAACACAGTTCATAAATATTATGCCCATTTTATGGATAAGTTAACTGATTCACAAAGTCAGTAAGAATTTACCCTAGTAAATAACAGAGAGTCATTTGCAGGTCTATGAATAGATTCAAAGACCCTTGAAACCTTAATCCACTTGATCCCACTTAATGCTTTCAAGATGCATTAACAGGACAAAAAGAAGTTTAATCAAAGAGCATCAAACTCAATTTAGGCACAATAACCCTTCTGCTTACAAGACTAGCCACATAAAGAAAAATAAGGAAGCATTAGCTTGTATTTCCCTGGAAAATAAGTAAGTAGGAATGTATGCCACATCCTGGCTGGCATTTTAATCTCATCAAAGTGGAGCTTTAAAAAATGGCTGTTCTTTCCCTACTGTGCTTTCCGAGATGCACAGCACAAATGTGCTCTGAACACAGCAGAACTAATTGAACAATCACAGCAAAGGAGGTCAAAACCCAACAAACAGTGTAGCATCTAAAATGACTCTGGAGGATTTTAACAGATGGACACTTGTAAATCTAACAGGATTTCCTACTGGTGAGAATGCCTTAGGTAAAATTCAGAATGTCTCATTAAATTGTCAGCCAGCTATGAGGCATTGCTCATGTGAATATGAACAGCTCTGCAGCTTTACTGTAAATGCACAGAGCCATCTATTAACGTAGGCCTGCAAAGCAACGTTTGGATCTGAGTTCAGCTAGAAAGCCCTTTCAAAATTGAAGGAGGATCAGATGCAATGTTTCTGGCTGGTATCCATTAGAGATGCAGAAGGGAAATTAAGCCAGGGTCAGGCTTTGTCTCTCTTCGTTCTCAAAGTTGTAAGGTTTTGCTTGCAAATTTGCAGGTCAGCTTGGTTTAGATTTCTCTAATCCCTAAGCGAATTGCTTTTCTACTCAATTTTGTTACTGCTTCCTTGTAACCTTAAATGTTCATAGGCTGTTTATCAAACGCATCAACAGACTGGATGCAGGTAAAACAGTGCTCAGTGTCTCCCAGTTCAGATGCCCTTGTGCCAAGAATTTGAACGTGGACTAATACAATGCAAGGACACTGTGGTTGCTCATTTTCATTTTTACATGTTTGTTTTCCATAGTAAAACGAGCAATTAGTCTGTTTCTCCTCAGTGCCGTGTGTGCTCCTGTGCCTCATGCAGTCACCCTAGTGCGTATGGGAGCCTGGGGTTCAGATCCGCATTCTTGTACAGTCCCACTTTCTGGGCAAGAAATAGTCTCTGCTGGGTTTATTGGCATTTCTCACAGTATCTGAGTTCAAAGAAAATGATTACAAGTTAAGACAGAGCTCTGTTCTTTAAAGCACCACAGCATATAGATCTGTTGAGTGATATATAACATGGAACAACTTCCAACTGAGGAAAGCTTAACACAGCCCCAGCTCGCTTGCTGATAGCTGCTCGGCTCCTAGAATTACTGCTTACAAACCATAAAGGTCCCAGCTTGAGTTTCGGAGGGGGGTGAGGGGTGCAATGTGTGCTGCGCACACCACAAGCACAGCCGCAGGGTGGGTTAGCCGCCAGCTCCCTAACCTCAGCCAAAAAATCCGTCTTGCTGCCTGGCAGTGGCAGCAACGTGACCTCAAGTCCAGAAAGCATCGCGTGAAACCGCCGGGTTCAGCCCGGGGAGTATTCGCGCGCGCCAAATTGACGGGCTCGGCATCTGATAAAACTGCCCTTCATTTGTGCGATGCTTCTGGCAAGGAAACAGCCCTGTAAACACAACCAGATCCTTCCCCTCCTTGCAGAAAAGCAGGCACCTTGGAGGGAGGAAGCACAGCGCGTTTTTATCAGAGCCATAAATTCTCCACGAGATTTCAGAGCAGGCGCAGAGGGGCAAATTTCATGATCAAGCTAAGAGATCTGAGGCAGGACAAGCTAACTAGGAGAGGGAAGAACACACGCAGCGTATCCCGCAAACCAGAAGATACACTTCTGCTGGGAGCTGTTTGCACGGCTGTGAGTAGGGAGACAGTGCCAGGATGGGACACACTGATCCTCTGCTTATCACCCAGATCCTGCAGCAGAGAATAGAATCCACCATCCCCAGGCTGGGACGGTGGAGATGGTGCTGCCATCCCCCTCAGCATTTGACCAGAGAGCCCTGACCCCCTAACTCTGCTCACCTGCTCCCATGTGAGCAAATTTAAAAAAATCTTTTGTTAAAGACAGAAGAGGTTATTATTTCAGGTTTAAATTTCCAACTTTTTTTTTTCCAATTTTTTCCCAACTTAACTTCCCACCTCAGGTTGATTTGTGTCATCATCAAGCATTCATTAGAACATTAGTGATTTATCAGAAACTCCATAAGTTCAGATGAACCCATCACACACACATCTTTTACCTTTCTGCACTCTCCTCCTTTCTTCACATTTAACACTATTTTTACAGGTTCCTAAACAAAGCCTGAAGGACAGAAGAAGGAAAATTGTTAGAGTATTAATGATAGATCTATGAAGCTTTCAAAACAAGAAGACCCTGAAAGTAGGCATAAACATGGAGTTCCTATATTCACTTCTCTATGCACAATTAGTGTTGAAAGTTCTGCAGCAAAAAAAACATGAACATTTTCATCTCTTGCTTTGGAGGAATCCTGGTTGCTGTTAGGAGGTTGCAATGGCAGAGCAAAACAGAATCAGGCCTAAATCTGTGCAATGGGAGAAACCTCTTCCACACTACCAGAGCTGCAGTTATACCCTGCTGTCCTGTACAGCTGTCCTCATAATGCTAGGCAGGCACTTAAGAAATGGGTCCCATGGTTTGGCATCCAGAATATTTGTGAGACATGACTTTCTTCTACAAATCTTTATCACACCCTGTTGTGACACATTTACTCACATAACTGCTATTTTTTTTCTTATTATAATGTCTACTAGTGTGCATAGTGGAGAATTCAGACTTACTGACCTGTAATTCCCATGATCACTTTTTTGATATCACATTTGCTTCATTATATTCATCTGGCATTAAGGCATATTTGATCAGTAAGTTACCCGTAGGACGATTAATAAAGCAATTTCATACTTAAGTTCATCTAGAACTCTTGGGTGAATATTAGCTGACCCTGGCAATGCCTTACACCTCAGTTTATTGACTAGCCCTAAAGCCGGTATTATTACCACTAAAATTTAAAGATGCTTGGGTTCATCCGTTTTAAAGAACAGCTCTATTGTCCTTGCTGTCTTTAGCAAGCACAAATGCAGAGGATTCATTCAGATTTTCAGTGATAGTTTTATGTTTCTTAACTGTTCTTTTTATATTTGGTTGGGTATTTGCCATCCAGGTCTCTGGCAGACATTCTGTTTCCAATGAGTTTGTTATTATTAGTTTTTATTGCTTTAGCATATAATATGAATCCAGATTTGAACTTTTCCCAGATTTTAGAGGTTCAGATTTGGAGTGTTAAAAAAATATGATCAAGATGTGGGACTCGAGGCATGGTCTTGAGCCTAAGGTGACCTACGCATATGCCTGTGCCTGGCAAGGTGACTCAGTAAAATGTCATGGGAGATTTCCAGGTAGCATACCTTTTCAGCTCATTTATTTTGCATGAGACTACTCACAAGACATGTAATACACTGTTGATGCTCTGCAAATGAAAGACCTGGAACAGGGTTATTTTCTCTTTGTGTATGAACACCACAAGAATGTGTTTAAAAAAATAGAGTGCAATGTATTCTGGAAGCTCTTTAATGCTGCAGGTCATGCAGGAGAAGAAAAGGACCATCCTCTGAGACACAGAAAGCTGTAGGTACTGCTTGCCAGTGTGCCTCTTCATTGCAGTTCCATTGGCCACAAGGGCCAACATCGTCTCATCTATGGTGTGTTGGACATTCACTCTGCTGTGTTTTGAGCCACCACCGGTTGCTCCAACCAATTCCTGTGCAGACTACCAACCACATAGCCTGAGAGAGTGTAATGCCCTTGTTAATTAAACCTTCTTGAGACACACAGATTATTACTGAACTGTGGTGACACAGTTTTCACTCATCTTGCAGGCTTAGAGCTACCGGGAGTATACTGCCTAGTGTGCTCTGCAGAGAGATGGAGGAACACAGCTGACTGACTGAGAGCAACCTCTCTTTTTGTATCCTGCAGGCTGCTAACAGCAACAAACAACCTCTCAGAGAAGTTCCCATCTGAACTGTTTGTCATCTTCTCCTTTGTGTTAGTATATCCCATTCTTTCGCTACGTATCAGCCCACATTGAACCCCATATTCTGTCACTAGAGCAAGACACGTAGGTGACAAAAGATGTTAAAATGACTGCTCTGGATCTGCGATACATCACAGTGCTGCTTTCTGTTGCACCATTTCACATGGGGCATACAAGAAAGGAGAAATTATATGTGTCTCTAGGAAGCAGGCTTAACAAAATAAAAGGGGTAGGGAGGGTTGAATTTTGATGAACTGTTTTTTCCTTCCTAACCACACATTTCAGATGTGTAAACAGGAAATAAACTGAACAACAAATTCTCACTGTGTGATTTTTCCCTTACTTGTACTATTATTAATTGACAGAAAGATAAGAAAGAAAAAGTGAAGAAAGGAAGGAAGAGAGAAACTAGGCCAAGAGGCTTACCTGGGGAGGGATATTGCTGTTTTTCAACTTCTGCTTGTATTTTATATTTTTTTCCCTGTAAACTAATGGCTTAACTTTAAGTACAGCAGTACAAAACACCCGATTTACTCTGCACATGAAATACAGCAAAAAACCCTCCTATGTAAAGAAGAAAAGCTTTCTGTAATTGAACTCCCACCAAGAAGCAAGTGGAGAGCAGATGGAAAAATACAGCTCTTGATATTATTCACTTGGTATGTCAAAATTGTAAAAGATTATTCAGACAGTTAAAGAACGACAGAGGGGTTTTTTTTCTTTTTTTTTTTCTTTTTTATTTATAGGAAAAAATCCACAATCTTTTGGTGGAAAAGATTCATGTGAAAACCCTGAACAAATCTATTGAACTCTTCAGCGATTATCTTTTTGGTAATTTGTTAAAAACAGAAAATGATTTAGGAGAAACAGACAATATTTTGAAGCAAAAATACAAGCAATATTTTGAAGCAAAAGTGTTGAAGGAGAATACATGGATTTTTCTGAGGAAGAGGGTGGGAGAGGGGTATCAAAAATCACATGCACCTGAGTGCACACAACTATTTGCATTGCAAACCACATGCAAATATTAAAAGACATAATACTCCAAAAGTTTTTCTTGCCTTTGTCTTTGTCTTTCTCTTTCCTTTCCTCCTATGCAAGTTGTGTTTTGCTGTTCTCTTTGCTCATACAATGCTTTGCCAGGAAGACAAGAAAGAATTCAGGGCCTATTTCTAACATGAAAGCAATTGCAAGGGATGCAATCATATTCACAAAGCAGAACCATCTCCTTGGCCCTCCCTGGTCAGGTGAGCATTCTCCTAGAGGGGGCTAATCCGTGCAGAGCAAAAAGCCAAGAGCAGTGCTAGGCATCCTGAACTCCCCCGCCTCCGTGTGTATCAAGTATGCAGAGAAAACGTCAGAGCAGTGGGGAGAGGAATCTCCCTGCTGCACTTCTCAGTAGGGAAACAGTTCCAGTTGCTGTCAACCGCTGCTACCACGTATGTTAAGTAGGTCCTACAAGGTGACAGCATATCTTTTTTTTTTTCTTTTCTTTCTTTCTTTTTTTTCTCTCCCAGGTATTCCAGGAATTATCAAATCTCATTGAACTGGCTGTGCTGGCGAAATGTCCCTCTGTGGCAGCCATAAAGCCCACAGTGGAAATTCATAACTAATTTGGGAGTCCCTCTGTGCTTGTAATAATCCTTCCAGATGGTACTAGTGGAAGAAGATCTGAGATTACCTTGCTCTGTAGGCCAGGCTAGCCCTCTAATTTAATCCAGGAGAAAATAAAATGCAGAAAGACCATGTTGATTTCACTAGTTTTAGGGCCCTGCATTAATGGCAATCAGCTAGGTCCCAGGACTGGGAACCAGTGCATAATCATAAAAGATACTAAGTCATAAAATAAGTCACTAACTATATCAAATTAAATATTAGTAAAAGGCTGCTGGAGAACTTTAAATCCTCTCTGTGCATTCAGTCCCCTGTCTTCACTCTCAAAATAGATGGCATTATAATGCCTAATATTTAGGACCTGATCATGCCCAATAAAGCCAGAAAGGACAGCCAACACCCTGCTGATCCCTTTTCCTCAAGAACCTAGCAATTATGACTTTCCTCTGAGATATGAGAGACCTGGGATCAAAAATCATTCTTCTGCGTCATGGGACATGTACTCATATCCTCTTTGAAAAGCCCTATTGCCCCAGGCTATGAAGAACATTAGATTCAATCACTTCTACCGAAGCTGTTCTACTATGCATAGGATAGTTAAATATTCATGGCAAGAAAGACGAAGGAAGGCAAAAGAAAGGATGGCCTATGGTCATGGCCATCAAAGGTATTAGCTTCCCTTGCGCTACCTGCTCCTCACAATGTCAGCAAGCTGTCCTCTTCCTGAGGTCCTTTTCTGGCCCCTGATATTTAATAATAACTCTGGCTAGGATTTCCAAAGGGGCTCTCAAAGAGCAGAGTGGGAAGTGCAGGATGTGGTGCAAATGAATACAAAATGGGAAAGCAGTAGGGTAGGAAGATTCCTCAAGTGCTCCAACTGCTTTATATTTCTGTTGGGTGCAATCCTAGCAAAACTGCTTCCCTACCCCATGTACTCTGCCAGTGGCCTCAGCACTTACTTGTACAAAAGAGACCAAAGTTCCACATTTCACTAATGTTTACTCTAATATTTAATTCAGAGACAAAACAAATCAACTGCAACGGGAGAAAGAGCGTTTCCCATCCCAGAGTCCTGCACAAGCAGATGGATAGAGCATGCTCTTGTATGATAGGTATTTGGATCCCCTTAGGCTTGAGGCTGCAAAAGCACCTCATTCAGCAGTGGCACCTAAGACATCTTGCAGAACCAGCTGCAATTCCCCACTTGATTCTATGATTCTATGATTCTAATTATACATGTGTTTACTGCTTCCAAAGGAAAAATAAATAAAACAATTAATGTAATCTACAAAAACAAAGCGACTAGTTCACATTAGGAATGAATCACTTGCCAAAAAGTATTTTCTGAAGTGCTCTGTTTTTTAGGAGTGTGGAAATGTCAGAAATAAAGAAGTAAACAACAAACCTTCTTTATTTAAAAAGATGAAACGTTACTTAAAGTAATTAGAATAACAAAATTCTTCCAAATAAGACCATAATTTCTACCCAGGATGATTTTGGCTCAAGAGATTTTAGAGTCCCTGAAGATAGTAGAATATATAGCATATCCAAACTGCATGGGCTACGCACGTGCATCTATAATAGCTATTGCACACAGTGCATGTATAGAATCTCATACACTTTAATCCTGAGTCAAGGGAAATATTCTCTTTGACTTCAGTGGGAACCAGAGAGGCCCTTAAGGAATAGAAGAGCATTCCATAACCGAAACAAAGGTTAGTTTAGATGTGAATCACAATGCTGCCATTGAGTTTATGCTCAGTTAAACCTATTAAACAATGTAAGACGAGCAAAAATTTTTAATTTCCATACTGCTGATTTTGCAGACTTCAGAAACCCTGAGTACGAAATAAATAACTTGCTCTTAATAAATGCCTAATTTCAGTATGGATAATATATTTAAATAGAGAAAGATATAAATGATATATTTTTATTGCATTTCTTGTTACCTTTTTTATACAGATTCAGATAAACACAAATATTTAAAATTACAGGGAATTGTCTAAAAAATTTGTCTGCTCATAGCAAGAGACACTTTGGGAGGACTATGCTATTAGGCTAAGTTGTGAAGATTAAGCAGGGTATATTTCTTGAATGATTGGCCAGGCTATATCATAGAAATGCAATGATTAAATTGGATAGAGGAAAAGACTGGAATTCACTACACAGAAATTTAAGTAGTATTCCTCTACTTCTTCATCAAATAGATTTCATGTGTCAATATACAATACTCATTCCTAAAGAGAGTACTCTGAAAAGACAAGCTTATTCTAAATTACTCTTAGTACTTGAAAAGTGTGTAATTCTTGGACTTTAAAATATAAAAATTAAATTAACACTTCCTAGAACCAATGTTTTAGGAATTTAAAAGATAAAATCTTCATATTGTGAGACAGAATATGCAACAACTTATTTAGATGACATATTGGAGAATGATAGCGAAATTGATGATTATGAAATTATTTGCTTTTCTGCTGGCTAATTTTCCAGTATTATTCATCTTTATGAAATGGTCCTTATGCTCGGCAGCTAAAGCTGCAGTCGTTTTCCATACAGCTGCTCACATTTGTGAAGTCTTCACCTCTCGTTTTCTACCGGACTGAGATGATGACACTTTTCGCTGTTTAATATTAGTTCCACATACAAAAATGAACACATAATAGGATACACAGAAGCTTCTAGACTTTTCTAATTCCTTCTGTCAACTGTATTTTGCCAGTTTTCTCCTTTTTATTTCCCTTTCCTTATGGTTTTCTTTCTGAGTCTGATTTTTCTTGCCATACCACAGAGGATTGAGAGACAGACAAAGACACATTTTATACCTGCAGACAAATCAACTATGTGTAGAGCTGAATCTGTCACCACCTACAATTGTCTCATCCCAAAGTCCTTTATTTGCAACATTCCCTGTCAATATAGAGATGCAAAATTGGTGAACGGGATCTAAGGAAGCATTTCATAAACTGTCCAAAATATCAGGAATGCAGCTATTATTTGGAGCCTGTAAAATGCATAAAAGTATAGTATGATGTCCTACTGAAGATCTTTCTTGCTTAAAATGGAGGTGCAGCATTTGCACAAGTTTCTATGCATCTTTGTTCTGAACTTCTGTTTTCTAGTGGTGATGTATTCCTTGAAGATCTATTAGATCTCCCTCAGTTTTAGGGTTTGTTCTTTTTGACTTTGCCTTGCTAGAAGAAATGAGTCATATCTGACAATCAGAGCTGGCAATGGCTGCAGTTGCAACAGTTCTGCTGCCTCTGTCGGTGACAGAGAGAGATTCGAACTTCATGAGTACACAAAATCCAGCCATGTGACCCTGGACACCACAGGCTTGTTCCATATAGGTCAAAGAGCTCTTGGGGAAGCTGTGACTTTCAGAGCTTTGAAACTGAACTTCTTTCTGAGGTCAGGACATACCAATCCCCTGAGTTGGAGATGTGATGTGGCCCAGGATATGAGCTGAGCAGTTCCCTGCCATTATGTAGAAACTGAGCTGGTGATCAGTATCTCATCCTGCACGACATGTTATTTCTGAAAAAGTTAATGTGCAAAGAGTTAAGATAAAAATCAAAACTGATAAACAGCCAGGCGAAAATACGCAGTGCTTTGAATGCACTTCTAGGGTTTGGGATTTGAGTTATACTGAAAATGAGAGAGAAGGGAGGGAAGAACAGAGACAGGGAGGGAGCAAAGCATCTTTGTAAGCCTACAGGAATAAAAGTCCACTGAGATTTCAAAATCTTAATTTTCAGTGTGACTTCATTATCTTTTTTACACTTCAATGACATACACAAATGTATACACAAAATACATATGCATGGACCACCTATACTCAATCTGGTTATCTGGATTAGTACTGTACTCCATTTGGGTAAAGGTTCAGGTATTTGGGAAATAGTTGTTGCTTTTATTTCAGATACAATTCCAGGATTATTGATACCTGTGTATATCAAAATAATAAGCTAAATTAAACTTTAAGACCTAGCATGTCTCAATGTGATTTTCCATTGCAAATCCCATGGAATTCATGTTAAATCCCTGCCTTCTTATTAGGAGAGCTTGAAATACTCAGTATAGAAGAATTTGTTTTGTGGTTTAAAGCAACATATCTATATTGAATTTGGAATCATCAGCTTTCAAAATAAGTTGGTAAACTTCTAATTAAACAAATGACAAAAAATCTGCAAGAGTGTCTCTGGAGAAAAGCTCAATAAGACTGTAAGCTGCATATGTTCTTTTATTAGTAGTGACTAATTTTTTTGGAATGGCCAAGGATCAGATTTGTTGGAAGTAAACTCATAATAGATATAACCTCATTAAACAAGTTTGTATACAAAGAACATGCTGCTTTAGCTGTTGCTTCCTTAAGTTCATTTGGTTTTCCATCTGCTTTTTATCTGATCAGCAAGTAGAATACAGAATAGCTGTAAGAAGGCATGTAGCAAAAGTTCCTCCATTCCTTTGAAAAGACTCAGCAAATACAGCCAAATGCTGAGAGTTCACTTTACAAGTTTTTGTCATTCTACATCATTGCTTTAAAAATCATTAGTTTCAAATTTTTACTTGTCTTGCCCACTCTTTCTTCCTAAATTGCTTTCCTGAACTGAGAGAAAAAGCTCTGAACGGTTTCATCTTGATCACAACAAAAATCAAATTTGAGTCTAAGTGATGGTGGTTTCCAGTAGGTCCCTATCATTTATATCTCCCATTCCTTAAAAAAAAAAAAAAAGAAAAAAAAAAGAAAAAATGGTTTGCAGAGATCTTTGAATGCCACTTTTATGTACAGGTGGTCCTGTTTAGTAAAAGCAAAACAAGACCAAAGAAATTTTGTTGACACCATGTGTCAAGAAACTCAGACACATCCTCATATATTTCCTACTATAGTGGCCCTATTAATCCTACCTTAATGGCCATGTCCATATTGATGCTTCTCCAGGCAGGATTAACAAGAATTTCTTTCCGTGTGCCATTTAAAGCAAGTTCTTTTCATACCCTTTTGGAGACAGAGATGGGAAAGCATAAGACCAATCACGACTGTCACCTTGCCCGGGGCGCTAGCCTGTGATCTATCTTCCAGCTAAATTCAGCTCTCGCTGCAATCAAAAAGAGGAGTCCTGTGGCACTGAGTGCTCACACGGTCAGACAGGAGAAAACGTCCCCCTTACTCCTGCGTTAGACCATGGCATCCTTTCTCTGTTTCTTTTCTTTTGAGCTTAGCCCCAGCGCTTTTCATTCATGCACTTCTCAAGCCTAAAAGTTTGAATATTTTCACTAAGCCCACAGGAAAGTCCATGGTTAAGGGCAGCACCTCTGTTCTTATCTTGCTGCTGGTGCATGTATTCATAAGAACAGGGTCAGGTACGCAACTCGTTGTCTGTCATCCCAAGTTTCAGAAAGGACAGGGATTGTTCTCAGGGGCTGATGCATGGAGATGGGCAGATGACAGTTTTAGCATCTAATAAAACCAGTGTCATTAGCCACCTGAAGGAAAGTGGAAAATGGAAGGAATGAGGAAAATGAAGGAAATGAAATGCATGAAAATATCTACCAGAATATCGACCATAACAAAAATATTCCATAAGATGAAATCCAGCATGTTCCGCCATCTGAGATGGCATCACTTGCAACTTGGCATTGATCTGTTACACAGAAGGGTTTACCCTAAAGAATAAGAAAGAGAAAGTCTAAACATCAGAGCGTTACCAAGTGTGATAATTCTTTACATTGTTCTAATCTAGCCCAACGTATGTGCTTAGACTTTATATACAAAGCTGGCTGATTTCCTACATACTTAAAAATGAATTTGTGCTGCCAGGCATTTATTTTTTTCTCAGGTGAAGCAGATTAGATTTTGAACAGGAAACTTGTGTCCAGTGACAGCAGATATAGTTCTCTGTGGTAACAAACTCTAATGATTCTTGCTGCTGCAAGCGCCATAGAAACAGAAATGCCGCTTATACCGCTCTCCCATGTCTGTAATGAAATATTACCACTTGAGGGGATTTACAGAGTCTCCTGCAAAGGCCTTGATCCTGCAAGGTGCTGAACACCCCTGGTGAGGCGCTGTAACCTTGGTCCCCAAGGTCTTCAGATGTGTCACGTCCATTAGCTTTCAAAACCAATGGGAGCCTTGATGTGAAAAAGACTTCTGAGGATGTGAGCCCTGCGCGTTTGCTAATCCTTGCTGAAAGGGCTAAGGGTTTAGGACTTAACTCCTTTCCCGCAGTTGGTGTCTGGGACTTTTTCTCTTTAAATGGTTAACAAGTCTGGGACCTTCATAAGGCTACTTAGTATTTATTTGAGGTTAGACTGGGTCACAGAAGGCAGCCACTGATGCAACACAGACAGATGTCAACCCACCCTGAAGCCTGTAGGCTTAACCTTCCTCGTTCTTACTATCCTCGTGTCCTTGATTCAATCATGTCCATTCAGGTGGCTGAGGATCCTTCTTTACTTACACTTCCTACTTAATGCTGAAAGTAGCAGAGACTGCCCAGAGCAAGTAGCCAGATGCCTGCCTACAACTTAAATAAAATTTGGTATTTTTTGAGATCCATAAAGGAATTTTATTTATTACAGAGAAAGCAGACTGGGGCAATAATAATCAAAGTAATATTTACCCCTTAATAACTACCTATTTTTGTACTGGTGCTAGAGGTTAATAGCACCGTTATTTACTCCTCTGCCAAAAAGTACTGAAGGATGTGAAATGCAGCAGTCAATAAAGCTGAGCTGTCAGATAAATAACATTCATATTACTCTCTGACAAATTCTTTTGCTATGCAGAGATATAAATAACACTAAGAAAGCAGTTCCTACATTACAAGTTTACTGATGTGTAAAATGTAATTTTAAAAAGAACCCAAAGCACCAGGAGCGTGACTTGCTGTAACATGACATATAGAAGGAGATATATGGCATATCTAACACCTGTAAAGAGAAGAAACTGGGAGAGTGAGACATCTCTGTAAAGATGGGTTGCATCACTAAAGCACGAAGAAAGGCCAGAAAAAGCAGCAGCTCCCATGCAGAGCAGTGACGATATCTTCATTCACTGCACAAAGCTTGCAATAATAATTATAACATTTCCGATTTCCCAGGCCTCAGGGGAATGGAGTGGCCAAGGAACAGACTGTCTTTCTCCATAGCAAAATTGCATTTATCTTTAGAAAAGGGTGGGTATTGCGAGCGTCTGTTACAAAAAGGCAGATTTACCTCAGAGGGTTTTCTTGCCTGGAACAGACGTAACTGCATCTCCCCAGTGGTGAACAGCAGCCAAGAGGGATGCAACTGGGCTCTCGCTGCCCAGTTAAGTGTCTGACCTTAGAATAGCACTGCCTGCTCAGCCACTCACAAGTGAAAAAAGAGAGAGCTGTTTATATACATGCATTGGGTTTTTGAGTGACCCCAAAACGAAGAGAGATGTAGATAGACAGACAGACATATAGATGGATGAAGTGAAAGTGAGGAGGGCAAGAAAAAAAATGTGGGAAGAGTCTTCTCTGTTCTCCACCTGCATCCCTTTGCAGTGCATGTGGTGGAGAATGAAGTAGCTGGTTTATCCAGGGGAAATATTGAGCTTCATGTAACACAGATGATTACCATTGCGTTTATATCGTGCCAACGGCCCTGCCTCCTGCACACCTGGACCCGTTGCCACCTTCATGAGTGACAGTTGAGCACATAGAGCCAGTTTTGTGGCCATGCTCCAAGTGTTGAACAACTCAACCCTTTGGATGATTGCTTCCCATAGTTTTGTTTTAGCATCTGGAGAAGAGTTAAGTCCCCATATAGACTGAGGGGAGCATTAACAGGAGCTCACACCTTGCTGATTGCTACATGCTTGGCTTTGTGCTGTTAAAGAGTTCCCTCATCCTGCCCTCTTGACAGCCACATTCCTTATCAATATTTAAAAATCATGAAGCTTTCAAGTCCACGCATATCTAATTTGGGAAAATATCAGTCACCCACCAAAAGTCTCTTCCCTGCTTGGTGCTCTTCCCTTTCTGGGGAAAGGGGAGAATGAAGAACCAAGAGCAAAAGGAAAGATGATCTACTGACCTTACAGCTGGATGGTCATTCCTGAAGAGCCCATTCATTTTATGAGAGATCTCAAAGATAATTGGAAGTTATTATTACCAATATTTTGAAATGTCTTGGAAATCTTATGCTAATGTTTTAAGGTTTATGATAGCAGAACAATTGTAGATAAGTCCTCTTGCTTAATTCCAAATTATCATCCCCAGAGCTTTAACAAGCGCACTGAGAAATACGAACAGAAATGCGATTTCTAATAGATCAGAAATGTCTTTGTCTAACTAAGAGCACTTGCAGCCCAAACGGGAGGAGATAGAGGGCTTAAACCTTACAGGTGTGGTGACAAAAATAAGCAAGCATACTGATAGTTTGAACTAAATATATAAGCAATATGTTTCAATCAGATCTTGACACTGTGAAATTATTTAAATGTGTGTGGAAAAATGTCCCCTCATATTTTTTCCCTATAGATGGTAAAAGCATTTTTGTAATCAAATCTGCTTTTTACTTTGTCTTCTTCCAAAAATAAAGATATTACTCAATATTAATTAAGGATATGTGGGAAAGTAGTTCTGCAGCAGAGAAGTAAGATCTCTCTAATTTCTTTTAAAATGTACTTCAGATATGGTAGCTGTCATAATCAGAAGGATAAATTTTACAAACATTATGAATGTATCCATTTGGGAAGTCAAAACAAATATGATGTAGACCCAGCTTTTGTCATAGATAAATAGTTCTTTTTGTTGCAAGCCCTGGAGTATTTAGAACAACCCAGCAAAGTCCAATGAAGTGTCAACTCAAGCCAGGAGCATTATTATTTATTGTCAGTTAGGACCTTCATTGCTTACAGACATCACTGGAATATTACTGGTGATTGATACTGATGGCAACGATGATTACTCTTGCAATAAGCTTAATTAAAATAATAAAGTACTGTTGTACAGAACTTGGTTGTTGCCCAGGCAGGATAATGTATAAGTAGCACAAGGAAGTCATCAGCTTAGAGAGTGCTCATATTTCAAGTGGGACTTAGCTAGGGAAGCAAAGAGGCATTGTGTGTCATTTCACCGCTATTCCTGCTCCCTCTCCTACGTGCATGCATATACAAATAACTGCTGGAGGAGACAGTGTACCAATTGCCTCTTAGATATTAATCCTGACTATCTACTTTAATGAAGTGTATATTGGCCACAGTGGTGGTAGTACTGCTGTTTTTATGAGATGCTGCATGTCTCTGAGATTATTTGTTTTTGTCATTTTGCTTCAGGGAGCCCTTCTCCGACAGTTCAGTTCTGACAGCTTAAGTGATCTTCGTCTGCCACAGTGAGTGACCCGTGCAGGCAGAGGTTATACGGGACCTGGAGGGAGGAGAGTCCTTCCTGACCTCTCAATCTAGGTAGCCTATGCCAGAAAAAGGAAAAAGCACGATGGTGTAACATCACCTCATTATTCTTGCGTAGTCAACTTTCGCTATTAGCTGTGCATTTAGAAGCTCGGAATGGGCATAAACTCTGAACCATCCAAGCTGGCTCAGCTGGTCTCAAACCTGGGTCTCCAACAGTACGGGGACCAGCTATAGAGATCACAGGCAGCTCCAATCTCAGAAACACATTTATAAAGGAAAATATCCCCTCCAAATTCTAGGCTTTTGGATTGGCTTAATTAAAACAGTAAGCCATATAAACATTTAAGGGGATGTTTTAATATTAAAGTTTTCTTACAAGTAGAATTGTACTTCTGGTTGGTATGACTTTGCCATTCAAGGTGAAGCAGGGATCGTTTAAAATCATCTAGACAATCAAATGTCTGTCTCATTAGATAAGACATGGGTGCTAATTTAGGAGGACATTCCAGAAGAGTCCAGGAAAAAGCCTTTTTCCAGCCAGTAAAATGCAACTCTGCTATCAAATTAGGAACTAACTCTGCCATTGAGGCAGCCTAATTTTGGATATTCTGTCACTTGTCCATCCCTTTTTCTAAGGTCAAGACTAATGATTTTTAATGATATTTTGTCTGGAAGCATGCACCTTGTTCCCTTGCCTCTTTATACTTATGAAACCTGCCAAGTGTTTGTTTTTACTTTTTTTTCTTCCCTTCTTTCCACTTACTTCATTTCACTGAGCACTTCCCCTTGTACTTGCATGTAAGTTTTGAATATAACCTTCTTCTTGAATGAGAAAATACTGTAAAGCTAAGCAGTATTTTGTATAAATTACACTCTCTGCAATCGGGAAGGAGATGAGACAGGTGATGTCCAGATGAAGGAGAAAGGGCATGACTTAGGCACTTCTGTGAGTAGCACAGAGCTGCAAGGACTGCTCAGGCACAGTGGAGAACACATCCAGCACCAGCACAGACCCAGTAATCCTGGCCAGCATCCTTCTGGTACTACAACTTATGCCAGCAGATGATCTTACCCAAAGAGTTTTCTTTTTCTTCTTCTTCTTTTTTTTTTTTTTTGTCATTAGTTAACCCTAGGTCCTGCCTCAGTTAGGAGGGTGGGAACTACAAGGAAGATATGCAATCGATGAATAGTGATGGTTGTAAAACTGGTTTCACATGAGATGGTATCAGGGTTCAGATTTTCATGTGTGTATAAAGAAAGTATATTTGGCTTTCCAATGAGCAGCTCTGCATATTAAACAAGACACAAAGTCACTACTGCAAAGTGGAAAATTGCCTGAAGCCTCTCTTATGGGCATAAAGGAGCAGTCAGAGCATGGGCAGAGGAGAGTTTAAGCTAAGCAAAGGTAAGAAGTTTTACTGGTGAAAGTAAAGACAACCCGTTGAGTTAACCAGAGTCTAAAAGTTTGAGCTGATATAGGAATGAGTGGGGGAAAAAAATCAAATTATCATAAAACATTCCAGCGCTCAGGACTACAGATTTGGGGAATACACAGAGCAAGATAGGTTTTCTCACAAAACATGTGAGTGCTCAATTTTAAGTAAATGTACTTGTTTTAGTGAACACTGAAACACTTGTTTTAGTGAAGAAAATAGGCAACACTTAAATGCTTTCCTATACAGGACAGTGGTGCATAAAGTACAAATTAGAGCTTCATATAGTTTCCACTGAAAATGCAGTCCTTCCATCACAAGCCCAAACACTGAAAGGCTATGAAGTTTCCTTTCAGACCCCAAGTGTGTCTATCCAACAAGTATCTCACATCTGAATCGCTCTCTTTCAGTGCTGATTCACCAGTTTTCCCTGCAATGTAATGAAGTCAAGGAGTCTCAAAATGCACCCTCATACCTTGGAAACAGATCCTGGTGCAAAATGAAATATGTGGGACAACGAGGGAGTCAAGAAAGGAAAAATGAAATTCTTCATCTAGGACTCACAGAGGGTAGCCTTTCTGTTTAATTCTCTTTTTTTCGAAAAACAAGATTTCAGTTTTGCTGAACTTTCCCTATTGTGAACAGGAAGACTTCTCATTTCTTCCAGAGAGCATTTCTTCCTATTTTTGCCACAGTTTTGAAAGGAAAAATGTAACATCAGTCCTTTCACGTGTGAACGTGTTTTGTCTTTTTTTACTGCCAGATGCAGAATGTACACATCTCATGCAAGGAGATCGTTAAAAAAAGTATCTTACTCTTAAAAATTATCTAACATCTGAAAACATATTTGTAAATGGAAAGTCAGGAATGTATGAGAGTATTTCTAGCGGAGTTTTGTGTAGATTGGTTCTTTGCTAAAAGAAATTTCAATCATTTTACACTGAACATAAAAGTTATGAAGCATGTCTGATAAGGATGGAAGAAGTGGTTAAATAATGATAAGGATAGGCCAGGTAATCCTGATAAAGTGATGAACTGGAAACAGTCAAACAACGTGCATTTTAACAGAATCATTAGCAAGGTCATATCCGTAAAAAGAAAGAGGGTAGGGAGAATGTGTACTATTAGCTCTGGGAAAGAAGTGGCTTCAGAAGGAACTGAGAGTTTTCAGCAAACAGACAATTAAGTATGATTTCTCAGTGTAAAACTGGCCAAAAGTATGATGTGATGCTTGGATATATAACTGGGAGTAGGAAGGTGATATTTTCTATATATAGAGCATTAGTTAATGTAGTAGTAGGATGCCCTGTCTCTTTTTAGTGTCCTTCATTTAATAAGGATATCAGAACACTGGGGAGTGTTCAGAAAAGATCTATGAGAATAATTTGAGATCTGAAAAGTTTTCTGTATTAAAAAAAATCACATATTTACCTATGAAGGTGAAATTTAACAGCTAGTCTAATTTTAATTTATAAACATTCACAGAAAGAAGTTCTAGTAACTATAATGCTTCTCAAATAACAAATATGAAACAGGATCCTAGTAACAGAAGCCAAAAGCAGAAGACTGAAACTAGAAATATGCAGCTTTTAAGTGCCTGCTAAAATTTATGCTCTAGTTGAACCAAAAGCAGATGAAGATCTACAGTCCATGCAAGCAGTCTGTTCAATTGATGTTAATTTTTCCATATAGTCTTAACCATTTATCGATATATCAAAATAGGACTATCGTATAAGGGGCGCATCCTGGAAGAGATGACCCTGGCATGCGTTTTGGGGAAGCCAATCTTACCAAGTATAGAAACCAAAAAGAGGTAGAAGGCATTTTCCTACATACACCATTACATGAAGGGGGAATGGAGAATAATCATCACTCTTTCTAAGTGTGAATAGCAAAGTAGCACTGTGGCAGAAAAGACAAAATGATTTAGGAACTTGAGACAGAGTCCTATCCAAATGAAGCGAACAAGCAATATACAGATATTAATTCTAAGAGAAAAAAAAAAAAGTAGTGCACACTGGAAAGATTAGTTTAAACTGTCTAGACATATCATCTGGTTCTGATCTCACTATAGCTGCCAGGTAATCACTAGTCAGGTCCACCTGAAGAGTGAAAAAAAGAAAAGGCTAGATTAGATAAAAAGGAGAGACTGGGACTATTATAATGCCGTTATCTAAATCATTCCAGGATACTTTTGGTTCTCCTATCTCAAAGAGGACAAGAGAAGTCTTGGAAACAGCAGAGAATGATAAAAAATATGGAAATGTTTCTTATTTTGTGAGGATTTACATTAAGGAGAACACTAATTTAACAGCTAATAACAGCATACAGCATCATGTCCAGTATAAAGATGGTGAGACACTGTGCTTTTGGTTACCCTTAAAAAAAGGGAAAGTTATTAAATAAAATGAAAGGGCAACTTTTTTTTAAAAAAAACACTTTCTAACCTGTGTTGCACAGACGGTCATTTTAGCTATGCATTTAAGAGGACTAAAAAAGATAACTTATGTACACATTGCCATACATGGAAATCCTCAGCCCTGAAGGCAAGAGGCAGCTGCTTGATGGCAGATGCTAACAAGCAGCGTCCCTTTGGAGCAGCTGCTCCGTAACTCCCCAGTTCAGGAGCTCTTTGCTCTTTAGGAAAACATGTTGAGTGGAAATTTTCAAAGGGTTGGAGCACAATTAGGTGTCCGGCTTCCACGTGGAGCTGGGGGAGGAAGGGAGCTCAAAGCCAGACTGCCTCTTGGCTGCCGAAAACTTCTCTGTGCCTAAAGTTAAGCACGTGCTTAAATGCCTTACGCTTTCATGGTAGAGACAGGACCCTGGATTAGGCGACTCATGGAGTGGATCAGGAAAGGGGAGACCTAAGTTGCCGTAAAATAAATCTGAGGTCTCTTTTCCTGTTGTTAATCTCTTTCCTGTCTGTTAGCCTCAAGGCGTAGTGAAGAGTTAATTGATTTTCATCCAGGAAAGGAGAACCTCTCTGAAAAGCACAGCCATGGAATTTTTTTTTTATTTTATTTTAAGCACCAGGCACACCTGCCAGGCCTCCAATTACTCCTCAGGAGGAGAAAGTCTACTGTTTTTCCTGTGAGGAAACCTTGTGATCCAAGCACTTGTCAGAGGCTTGTGCTTCATCCAGGGGCTGCGTTAATCTGTCTTCCCTCTTAAAAGCCAGCTGCTGGGGGAGCTCTTGGGGGTGCCTGTCCTTTTGCATGTGTGTTTAGTGGTTCGAGTACTTAACCAGAGAGAGAGAAAGCCAGGGCTGGTTTCCTGGCCCAGGAACTAACACGTTAACCTCGTGCTACCTGTCCATATAGTGACACAGGGTTCAATGCTTTGGCAGCACCAAAAGGACACACGGCTGAAGATCCATCCTGGAGCAGCCCTGTGCAGACAGCTCGGACATGTCAGGTACAGCCAAACTCAAAGCTCTCCTTTGGGATGGCACCCGCTCCAACCACCCATGGACATTCCTGGTAGAGGATTGGTGCCAAAAGCACCTCAGTCTCCTCCCCAGCCCAGATGTGCATAATGGGAACATCAGGTCCTCAACACCAATGATTTCTCTCTACAGATCTGCTCCTATTGTGCTACCTTGCATATAAATGCAGTCTTAGGGGTCTAAATTCAGGCAAGTTCGTATTTAAGGTACATCCACCACTTTTTCTGGTTGCCATCAGTCCTGCTTTGAGCCACTAATCTGAACAGTTTATACACTATAGTGCTCAGAGTAATTTTTATAGTAGTACATGGGAAAATGAGTCCTGCTTTGCTGAAGTATATATAATAAGAAGAAACAAAAGCTTTTCAAAAATATTCATGCTGAAGTCAAAACTGGACAGGAGGCTATTAGCTCTCTCTATTTCTTTAAATACCAGCACGAGTTCTGTTGTGTGTCTTGTGCCCACTAATGGATTTTAACTTTATTACTATCCAGTTTTATTGGAACTAATCAGAAGACTGTAGGAATGAAAGGACTCCCACATTACTGAAACAGTTAATTTTTTTAAAGCTGGGCTACTGAAGTGCAAGTTAAAAGGGGGGGAGCAGATCAAATCCATGTGCAGGTCATTTAAGAGCTCAGTCTCATTTCTGAAATATAGATTATCTAGGATAACATGAATTCAGCATTTTTATATAATGTTGTTCTATTGATTGATCACTTAAGCCAACTGGACTTCACTGTAGATAGATACCTGAAAATGAGTTTTAAAACTTGACCACCTTTTAATATTTTATAACCTGTCAAAAATCAGTCAGAGACTCTGCCTTTTCTCAAGTCCTGATATCCCAGCAGATCTTTATCAGAAGCGAAGGTTTTTTTCATTCAGCTAAATGGTAGTTGCCATGAAAGCACACGGCGAGTCATGGCTCCAAAGAAATTCTTGGATGAGCAGTTGTAAAGGTGAAACGAATGGCCAGCACCTGCCAAAACCTGCATGTAGAGTGCTGATGTCATCAGCAGTGCCATCACTTTGCAAGCAAAGCCTCCGCGCGGGTCTTGACAGGTAAGGGTAGGAGGCTATGACCTTCAAACGGTCTATTTTAAGATGCATTTTCTATGTGGTCCTTTTAAGTCTCAGTGAAACCTGGGCAGGACCCAGCCTTTTACTCATCAGGCCCCTATTTATGTTTATTTATAAGCTTTTCCATGGAGGTCATCCCGGTAGTATGTGAGTGCATTATGTATATTAATGGCCCTGTCCTCAAGCTATGCTCAAGTGATGAAGCTGTGACTCCTCCTTTTAGCAACAGGGAATGGATGCAAAGAGGGGTGAGGGGATGGACCAAGGTCACACAAACCTGAGGCAGGATCTCCTGCACCCCAGCCTCAGGCTTCTCTTCTGCTCCCATTTTTGCAGAGTTACAGTGATTTACTTCAGTGGGAGCTAAAGGCTTTTGCAGTGCTACCCAGGGGTCAGGTCTAAAATGTTTGTTACAAGTCAGTAATGAGGCAGATATACGTGCATGCAAGCATGCATGCATGCACATCATGGTATCACAGCCCAAGTGCTGCTCACTTTTGGTGAGCAATATGGAGACATTGCCATCCAACAGGCAGAAAGCAGACTTTTCTACAGGCTCGGCATGGGAAAATGGCAATTTACTGTGGAATGGACATTTTGACACTATGGCCATTCTCACAGAGCCTTTTCAAGTGACATATTTAGATTACAAGCACTTGTTCACATTCTGCTCCCCTTCACAAAACAATGGACTTTTCTAACCTCATTTCCCTAAAATGCAATAACTCATCCTAAGAAATCCTCCACCCAAGCACTGGAAGTACCCAGTTAGCATCATGCTGGTGTTAATATAGTTAAGTAGTAACAGTAGCAACAGCAAACAACAAAGTGTAATATTGCCAGTTTGCCAAGGCCACTGTTCAGGATAAAACTGCACATGGAACTAGTTAACTGGTGTGATAGTAAAACACTGGCCATTTTTATTATGCTGACATTTAATAACTAGTCAAGAGGAGAAAACACAAGGGAAATCACAATCTATCCCCAAGTTTACTGAAAAGAAAATCATATTATTCTCATCTCTCAAAACACAAACACATTGTAACATCAGAACTGATAGTCCAGTCTAACCGGCAATGGATTTAGGATGTCAGGACACACAGGGGCTGAAATTGAAAGTCATGTGGATGAAGGTGATGTGTTTAGCCTCAGGAAGCATGGAATTAAACTGTCTGCTGGTAGGAGGTGAGGGGGGAAGGTGGGAGGGGGAAGGAAACAGGGGGATGAATCCACAGCAAGTTTTCCCCTCAGTGTACCTAGCAGGAGATTAACAAAGAATATGCTTAATTATTGCTTCCTGCCCACCTGCCTAGTTCCTCCAAGAACCAGAACTTGCTCAAATAACATTCACTCCCTTGGCAAATGTACTCATAATGGAAGTGGTTACAAATTAACCAAGTCAGCTCCCCCCTCTTTTTTTTCCCTACCTAAAAGGAATTGCAATTATTTTCCTCTACGCTTTTTTTTTTTACGAACTTGCTGGCGAACTTTCAGTTTTTAAGGACTCAAATCTGGGTGTCATGCTGGGGTAAGTCAGCATAGCTTTTGTTCAAGACAGTGATATTGCACCCATTTACATCAGTCAGTCATCCATCCGTCCTGGATGATCAAATTCACTGCCCTATTTACTGCCTTCAATAATTCCGTGCTCTCCTGGCTGGTGCTAGATTTATTTTGTTAATAATTCATGTGTTGTCTTCAACTTATGAGTCTCTGCGCTACAAAAATGATCTGGAGTAATTAAACTACCTTTAAAGCACCTTGAGTGCTGTTGGCAAGAACAACTGCAAGTATTTAAAAGAATATTTAATACCATGCACTGCCGGCATGCATGCTGGGAAACAAGCTCACATCCCAGAGCCTACCCCGGGCCAATCGCGGGAGAATGGTTTAATTGGTTAATCATATAAATTACAGTCACTTAATCATTTTAATCACCATCAGCCAATTAGCTCAGAGTTATGGGCTCTGAGGTAACAGTTATGCAAATGTTTGCTCCACTGCAAGCTATTAACGGCCATATTTTCTATATCGAGCTGACAATGACTGATGTGAAAAGCGAAGTGAAGGAAAGCGAGCATTTGTTTAGTTTAAACTTCTTTCCTTTGGGTTAGAATGAAGCAAATGATGGCAAGTGGCCTTAAAATACAGTTGACTTTTCACCTTCGCAAGCCCCCTCACAGGTTATGTTGGCATGGATACACCGGGCAGCAATTCTAGCTATTTTTGCAGCATGCTACAGTCATTACCCCACTGCCCTAGTATCACTATTGCTTTTAATGAACTCTTTCACTAGTGGGATAGAAATAAATGTTAGCATTCAATTACTGGAAACCTGCAATAATGAGTGAAGGCTGGTTAGTTACAGTTCACTAACATTGATAATTTCCTGGAACAGAGGGATGAAACCATCATTGGGTACCTTTGGGTCTCACCTGCTCTGTTTCTGTTGAAATCACTTCTATGTCACCCCAAGTCTCATTGGCATGACTCTAGTGGCTTCATGCTGGCTTAAGGGAAAATATTTACAATCAGGATGAAAATTTAGCTATAAGTCAGTCTCCTAGGTTAAAAAGTATGGATGATATTTTTCAATGTACTGACCCATTTGCATTGATTGGGTAAAACAGAGCAGTACAGTGAAAAAACAAACAAACAAACAAAAAATGAAGCCATAGGAAATGCAAATCAGCAGAAACTTCTCTGGTACGGTAAGACCCACAGGTGCTTTGAGGCTGGCATGTACCAAACATCTGCATGGTCAAATAAGCGTTGGTATTAGTGGTGCTCAGGAAACACACTGTTCTGTCCTATTGCCAACTGAATTTTCTTTGGTATGCATGAGGAAGCTTCAAAGCCTCATTTATAATAAAGTTGATATGAAGAAAAAAGAGCAAGGAGGAGGATATCTATCAACCAAAGGATGCCTAGAGATCTAACAGATGAGGAAGATGCAACTACCATGACTCTCTGGTGCGTTCAGAAGTCTCTACTCAACTCACCACTAAAGGAGTGACACATTTGAGAAGGTCACTTGTGCGTTCAGAAGTCTCTACTCAACTCAAGGAGTGACACATTTGAGAGGGTCACTTAGAAGTACAAGCCTCGAGCACATATAGAAAATGTATGTATTTGGCTTGGTGCGAGAAGCAACAAATCATTCTCAAAAATGCTTCACGACCATCAAGCATCTGAGCTAAAAGATACAGGGCAATCCACAAAATTCACTACCATTATAACATTTGGTTTAATTGTTTTTTTCTGCTTTAAAACATTTGTGGTTTCCAAGTTTCACAGTAGTGGTGCTAAAAGAAGTGCCCATATGTGTAGTCACAAGAATTATGCATTACGGCTTTGATTAAATGTGTGCAATAAGGACATCACTAGAAAGGATTATAGACAGTTTTAAGCCATGGTTATTTGAAAGCAATTAACCCTTTGGACTCTATAATACTCAATTAACAAATTATTACAACATCTATTAACCATTTATTAGTCCTTTATCAGTTACTCATAAATAGAACCTTGATGTAAAGCATGATCATTTTGGCTATTTAAATTAGCAGTCAGTTGGGGGAGATAGTATGTGAGCTATGGTCACTTATTTCAGGACTGAGGGACTGATCTTGTCACGTACAGAGAAGAAAAATCAAAACTATATACTGAACAGCACAAAAGCAACAAGAGCTGAAAAGGGTGTTCACAAAGTGTTTTCTCTTTGGTGCAGAGGCAAAGAACCATGTTTCTGAGTCTGAGCTTGGTCTTAGTCACACCAGGAATAAATGGGCTATGCATGTATTCTTTACACCTACCTAAGGCCTGAAAATAAGTTACCACCTCTGAAATGCAAAAATACCCAGTCTAGCTGGGGGTAAAACGGCTGCCCCGGTTGCAGATGGGTCTGTACATGCAAAGCAACTCTGATGCCATCCAGCAAAGTCTGTAGTAAAGGCAGCCAAGCTGACTGGCAACCATCCAGAGGGCAATCCCATTCATAATAGGTCTGAGAGCTAGGAAAATATTTGCATACAAATTTTATGGAGGAAATTGAAATTGAGATTAAAGCCTTCATCTTATAAAAAGACTCGAGTAAGCAAGTGTTCTGTGCCTACAGAGACTGAGTTAGTCGGAGGCACCTCACGCAAGCACGGGCTGTGCCCACGTGCATGGCATGGCCCTGCACAGCTTGTGAGCTGGTGCCAAAGCTGTGTGAAACGCAGACCTGAGATTAGCTTGAGCCCAATCCTGAGTAAGAGGGCCTGGCTAGGAAGGATCTGTCCCCTTCTTGTAAAGGAATGAAGCACTTCCTTTCACAGTTACCGTGTCCTACTGTTATTGCATCTTTTGATGATAATGCTTAGCAAAAGACTCCCCTGGTAAATCCTTAAATAATACCTTTACATTTCTCTTGAAGTAATATGTTACCTCTCTGTGGCACTAAAGGGCACACCATTATCTTCCTAGCTGTATTGACAGGATCCTCTGGTCTTTGCCATGCCCTCAGCCGAAATACTTATGCACTGTTTCCTCTCTCAAGGACGTTCCTTGGCTTCACAGACATGCTCTGCCTGAAATAAATTAATAATGGAGAAAACCTATCAATATTTATTAAAATTACTCAGACAGAATGTTAAACAAAGGCTTCATCCATCAGTGGCGTCTGGTGGGACCATTGCAATGACCTCAGGATCAGGGCCCCCAAACTTTCATCCCCTGTAAACTGTGTCATGTCCTGTCAAGAGTGAGGCTGGGAGCTGCTTTTCTGCTGTGAGGAAGATGGAGCCAGTCAAAGAGCCTGAATGAGAGGAGATCATCCTGCAGAGGAGAGAGAAAGCTCTTTGGACTCTAATTAACACATGCCAATGGATGTCTTTAGGATGGTGGTTGTATAAAACAACCAGCTTGAGAAAGCAAGCAATCATAGAATAGCGTGTTGCTTTTAAGAGCTGAAAAATAATCTTGCCACTTTATCAAATGTCCCCCAATTGTCATATTTTTGTGACTGAAACAGAAAAAAAAATGGACGTTTAGAAAATTGCCTTAATGACAGATTTTCTTCATTTCATTACCAGCTCTACTGTTTTCCTTGTCCTTTGTTCATTTTAACTAAGTAATGTGCAAGGAATGCCAGATCGGGCAGCTTGAAAATTAGGCACAATTAAGCCAGGTGGACTTTGATTGTTAACAATTGATCAGAAAGCAAAAAGGAAAGACAGATTTACAACAAATTAGTCAATAACTGAACTTCTTTTTCTTTTTTTTTTTGGGGGGGGGTGGTGAAAAAGATCTCTTTTCTGCCTGTTGTTATTTTAGGTATTCCATTAAGATGCCATTATTTATGTTACAATGTCTAGATAGGATTTATTTTTATTCTATTGACAGACCTGTCACTTAGAGAAGAACATCATGCCACCGCTGCTTTCACTGATAGCGCCGACTACATTAAATACAAAAGTGATCTGAATATATTGCCATTTAGGTACCAGATGGTGCTTGTTTACTGCTTGTGGGGAGGTCACACTGTCCCACAGTATCTGTTTCCATTACTTTCTTGGGAGAGGAGAGGAACCCCAAAGCAGGAGCAACCTCCACTGAGGAAGAGTGCTGTGCAAATGTTTTTCTCTCTGATATTTCTAGCCTTACAAAGACCATGATGAATCTTTGACCTGACTTAAGCAACAGTGTGCCTAAGGAGTGGCTTGCATCAGAAACTCAATCAATATTTGAGGTATTTTATTCCAGATAAGCAACTTTGCAGAGGTGGTGAGCACCAGTGGGCACAGGTAGATGGCAAGAGTTAATTCCTACAAAAGGCTGTGGTTGCAAAGTGCAGCACCAAGGCAAGTTTGGGCACCTCAAGGAGGAGCATCTGGGCAGGGGCTTTCTTTTCTCCATTTTGGCTTGAGACAGCTGAATCCCATCAGAATGCAAATCTGGATGCTGCTAAATCCACTTGCTGTAATACCAATTACAGCTCATGAGCAAGGTGCCTCTGAGAAAAACCCTGGCCACTTCTCATTTGCATGGCTTAAGTATTGCTGAAAGCATGGCTCCATAACACCAGCTGCACAAAGTAGCAACTCCCAGCCCACCATCAAAGAGCAGGAAGCAGATTCATCAACAAGATTTTTCACCTTCTTCCTCCCTATTTCCTTTTCCCTCTCACACTTTATCGGGCTGCAGGTAAAAACGAGCAACCGAATACAGATATAAACCCAAGAGACGGGTGCGCGGAAGAGGCTGATCTCTCAGGCTCTGCAGTGTGGCCTGCACTTCGAAAGCAGATGCCAAAATTGGTAAGAACAGTGTGGGAAAAGGTTTTTTCAGTAAGGACCAAAAAATGAGCCTTTCTCTGGGTAAACTTTGTCTAGGGCATGTTGAGGCCTTGAGTGCACCCATCAAATTATTCCACTTTGGTATAAAGCACATTTTCCCCACCAGCAATACAAGGCCAGCGTACAACCACTGATCTCTTGAAGGTGGAAGGAACTGTGAAATCCCCTTGGTTGTTCTCCCTTTTCAGAGATTGCATGTATGGATTTGAGTGACATTTAAGGGCTAAAGGGAAATTAACACAAAATCACAGCTGTACTGCTTAAGAAATGTAGGGATAGAAAGGACATGGTTAAATTAATAGGGGTGTTCTGCTGTTCAGATCTGGGAACAAGGAATACAAGCCAGGTCTGGGAAGTGAATGTTAAAGAAGCAGTAAAATGGGCAACATTAAAAGTATAAAAGGACTATTATAAACTCCTGATTCAGCTTTCTTAATAAAAACTGAAAGCTGGCATTGCTTCCAATAAGGACTACTGAAAGTGTGACTGTGTTAGTACAGGTGGGGCCAGTGAGAAGGAAAGGAAGAGAAAACAGAGCATCAGTAGAAAGTGTTTTTATTGTCTGATTTTAGGTTTTATTAGCAACATTTGTAATGAAAAAAGGGTAACTGAATTACCTGGCAGTAGGGAGAAAAGAGAAGGAAGCTGTCTTGTTAACATGCTCCCTTTTCCACATTTGACTTCATATGCTGTGTTGTTCCATGGGCTTCAGGCCCCAGAGATTAATCAAGGCAGAAGTCAAATTATGGAGAAGTCAGAAGAGTTTTCCCTTTTATCTTTGGACTGGCTACAAATTGAGGTCATTTGACTTCTGTTAAAGTTCTTTTACTGTACAATGAGGAAAATCAAATGGGCTATAGGCTAAAAGCAAGGAGTTCTTACTTCATTAAAAAAATGATTCGTCCTCTGAGGGGTCCCATTCTTTGTCACCATTGCCTACATCAGGGCTCTAGTCCCTTAGTTCTGCTGAACTATGGTGGTGTATATCCAAGGGCACCGTGGGACAAGGCATGACAAGGCATTTTTGGGGTAAATGTGGGTGGTCTCTATCAGCATGGCTTCCACTGATAGCCACAACCCCTCCTTGCAAGGTTTCTAGATGTGTGTCACCAGTTAGAAACTCAAAATTCTGAAGCCCTGTTTCTAGCCGCTATCTTGGATAGGATCAGGACTTTATTATTAGCTTTGTACTAGGAGAACTCTATGCTGTCTGTTCTTTTCTCACACAACAATATTGAATTAACTGATTATTTTTCCCTTGAAGAACTACGTCTTCTTCCCACTGGTCTTCTTGTTTAATCCATACCCCTTGTATGCCATCTAAAAAAATAGGACTAGAATTAAAATAACTAGAAATGAAACAGCTGTTGACCCTGATCTTTCAATTGTTCAATTTTAGTTACTCTTGTAAAGACCTTTAATGACGAACACTGTGTATTTTTACTGTCTTAACTAATTTCAACAGTTTTTCGAGTTTGCCACATCACTATGCTACTATTGATTAGATTAATGCGGATTTTTTTTCTCAGAAAGAATCAGGTTAGATCTGTTTGCAACTGACATTTGGTTTATTCCTGCCATCTTTAACTGACAGCAATTGGAGTAAAATAGTCAATTAATGTAGAGACTATTTCATGTCCATTTTGCATAGGTAATGGGTTTATATTTATACTGACCTAAGTCTGCAGTAAGGCAGATGTGAATTAGGATTCTGCTTCATCAGTGAATGCTACAATATAATGTCTGCATATATTTGTCTATTTACAGGATAGAGCTTCATGAACAAATCGTGAGAAAAGCTTCATCAAAATGGTATGATTTGATGACACAAAGAATTAGGTAAGTGGCACTGAGAACCTGTACTCCTGTACAAAGAACATTCAGCATCTTGCAGGATTTATCCCTAAATGTTGTTATGGTTCACATTTGTAATGACCAGCTCAAATAAGAAGCAACCACTTTTCAAACTTTGATCCAAATGTAAATTGGCTTTTGGTCAATTAAACAGAAATTAGATCATCACTCACTGGGCCAAAGGCATCAACAATATGTTGATGTATTTCTCAATAGCAATTTCTAGAAATCCTTCTACAGCTCTAATCAGAGAAGGAAACAGTTTTTTTTTTTTTTTCCCCAGCTTGTAGCTCCGTTGCCTTTGGATCCAAGAGAAAGCAGCTGTGGTAGCATTCTGGCATATTGTAACTCTGGAGATTGGCGTCTCTCTGCAAGGAAGGCACATCATGAATGAAAGGAATCTAGTGGCAACTTCGCAAAGCAGTGTTGCAGGACTTGAGCAGGATCTGATGCCTCTGAGGCTAGGAGGAAGAGTCCATTTTAATGAGCTAGACAAAAAAAAAACTCACTGACTGTTGAGTCACAGTATGAAGCCAAGAACGAGAAATTCTGTGGATTTAACTTGCGAAGATGGAATAAGCTTGGTAAGATATTGTAGGATTTCCTAATCACTCCTTGCATTTTAGCAGAAGACATTATGGAGAGAGGTGAAGGAACAGCCTCCCAGGTCTCAGTGAGAGACTATGATAGTAAATACAGTAATTGTTCACTGAGGAGAATAACATGTTCAGGAATCCTTTGTAAAAGGCAGGAAAAGCAGCTGTTTGATGTTGTATATTTAAGTAATACATGTCTTACAGGTCCGTGATTTTTTTACTATGCATCATGTTCTCTGTATTTCCATTTCTATTTTATTTCAGTTAATTATATTTGTCTGGTATTCCCACAAGTACAAAGCTGCAAAGATGTGCTTTCATCTCTTTTTGAGGACTTCATGTCATTTTAAGAATAAGGAAACCTCCCTTAACTAGATCAGGAGTTTACTTCAGAACAAAACTATATCCACTACTGCAAGAGAACATAAGAGTGTCACAGTCCAAAGGGTATCCAAAGTTTCCTGTCAAAGATGTGTAATAGGTGTGACTCTACATACAGTTTCTGCACTCTGCTGGATCACAAATGCTGTGAGCATATCTGTAACAAAAATAAGGATTCACTTTTGACTGTTAACCTGGTTTGTACCTCCATTACTCCATGTACCTTCTGCTTTGGTCTGAAATGGCAAGGATTATAGTTACAAAGCTAACACCAGAGGTTTTTTAAAATGGACCATCTGCTGAGGCATCGCTTTCCAGTGACCTTAAAACCGCCATGAAGATTCAGTAACTATATACTATATTCTAACATATTTCCAAAAATTTCTCTAGCTGGTTTGAGTCATGTACCAAGCTAAAGGCAAAGGTTAAGGAGGGAAAGTT
>NW_010577081.1:0-62232 GCF_000705375.1 Tinamus guttatus | reverse complement strand
TCATGCTGTGCTCTCTTTGAAAATGACTGCATGGTAAGGCGAGATTTTAGAAGTTCCAAACAGAAGCAATTAAGTTGGTGAAAGAAAATATGGCTATTTGCAAATCTGCCTTCTCCTCCTTCACTCTCCAGTGCAAGAATGCTCCTAAGGGACCAGTTAATTTCCTCATGTGTATGTACTGTTCTTTAGGTCACAGTACAGCAGACTGAGACACAGAAGTTCAAGCCAAAATTGTTTAGCAATTAAGAAAGTGTTGCAAGGTGAAGTTGTGAGAGGAAATAATAAAAAAGGAGGTCTTTAGTATCGTAATTCTTTTTTCTTTTTTAATTTTTTTTTTTTACCCCAGTGGGTCTGAAGCATATGTTTCAACCTAAAGAACACACTGAAGAAATATGTTTTTGAATTAGGCCAGACTTAGGTGTTTAAGAGAATTCATGAATGAGTGGCAAAGGTACATATGTTACACGCCATATAATCTTTGGTTTAAAGGTCTCTGGCTATCAGAGAATAAAACCAAAAGAAATCACACTAGTCAAATACGTTAAGATTAAACCCTGAGAATGGACAGGGATACTTCAATAAGTCTCATCACAAGCATCTCACTTACAGCGAGAAACGACATTCTGGGGGCCACTGAGACATCAGTACAGATCAAGTGACTTTCCTACTGTCACAGTGAACACTTTGAATTGAACTAGGGTCTCTGGTGTCTGAGACCAACCTCCACAGCCCCCACGCAGTTGTGTGTAAACCCCTCCATGCTCACTAAAAATAAGCTAAATGCATCTTAAATGGCAAGCTTTTGAGAACTGCATTTTCTCAACAACCAGCCATGGAATACAGAACAAAGCCGAGCCCAAGTGTTAATTGCCCCAGCCTCATAATTAAATGCAGACATACTGTACTCTGACTGTGCTTCTTGAAAGCGTGCCCACTCTTTTTTTTTTCTTTTCAGTCTCATAAAAAAGAACACCATCAGTTTTTTGTTCGAGTAAAAGCAGTTTGGAATAGCTGATGTGACAATGGGTCATTGGCATAATTATGGTCAAAAAATGCCTCCATGCACTAGCCGCAAGTGAAAAAAGGACAGCAGTTAAGCCACTGCAAACTGTTGTCCTTACTAACATCCATCACGCTGCAGAAAGCAGGGAATGCACATGTGTTTATTTTGTGGTTCTGTCAGAGCATGGCTGTGGGATCAGAATTTGAGCGTGACTGTCTGGATGAGCCTATGCTCTTAGTTGGACTGATGCAAGCCTGTCTGGCCCAGAAGTCATCCAGTCTCATCAGCACACTACTGTGAGCGACCTCGTGTGCGTTGCTTCTTTGCTGACATGTCTTCATAGTCCAAAGGCCACTCTACTGGTAGTCAGATCAAAGTGTTTGCAATGGGAGCCAAAGTCACTTTTCCTCCATTGCTCTCCTATGGTTTGAGCCACAGTGGTTAGGTTTCACCTCACCCACAGCATGTGCATCCTGCCATCGCTCTCCAACCTGGCCTTCATTGTTGGCTTTATTTATGAACTAAATGCAAACTGAATATTTATGGTTTAGATGTGCCAAGATCAAGTCTTTATTACCCACTAAGAATCAAGTGCTGATTTAACAATAATAATAAAAAAATTCTTTCCAAAAATTAAATCAACGCATTTTAGGTTCTTCTTAAGTGCCACTAGGGCTTGGACCCCTACACTACCTTCTGCTTATGTTTTATTTGCAGACATAGACATTTACTTACAAAAAATAAAAGAAAAGAAAAACCTGAGATTTTTGTAGGATCACTTGAGGATTCTTAAGCCAAACACCAAATGTAATAAGACGCAGTAAAATATGGGTAATAGCTTTCATTCTCTTTAGAGGGTGTATGTAATTTGGAGTTTGGTCTCCTGACCACCCTAAGCCTGTGAACTCCACTCACATGAGTGTGGCTGCTCTCACTCGGGGCTTCCCTGCACCGCACCCCTGGATCACACAGCCGGGCACTTGTACTTTGGCAGCGCACTGAAGTGAAACCCATGCTGCCCAAGGCTCAGAGTCCACCTGCTTTCCTCCTTGGCACCACCTGCTCTATGGGCATCTCCCATCTGCCTCCCGATTCCCATGCAAAGAGGCGTTAAAAGCATTGCCTCACTTACATCCTATGCTAAATGGACTTTGGACGACACTGGTTTCTGCCACGCCAGAGCAGTGCCAGCTTGTGATTTGAACAGTCCTTTATGATCCTGAAGAGTGAAATAAAGTAGTAAGTGAGAGGTAAAGTCCTGAGCCTGAATAGTGCTATAAAGCTGTGTAACTCTAGTGAGTAAGACAAGCCCGAGTTAATATCCCCTTGGGACTGAGAAGTCTTGTGGGAGATGAAGAAGAAGATCTAGGTGTGGTGCAGAGAATGCTCTGTAGATGCCACCATGCTGGGTGGTGTCGGGACTTTTGCCGGAAACACGGATTTAGCCTCCCATTGTTCCTCCATCCTCAGATATCCTCCACCCATGGACTACTGTGCTGTGTATCAATGTCCACAGAAGAGCTCTCAAAGACTGTAAAGTCTTCCAACTCTACTTTACATTTCCTAAGCATCTCTAAATCTCATCTGATGATTCACGGATTATCCTGGTATACCTCTGTTTTTCATTAATCAATGATTTTTTTTCTCCCATATCAGCACTGTATCCTACTGTCACATTTGAATTTTGCTTTAGATATTTCCTTATAAATAAGATACTAAATCAGAGGAGGTTGTGGGTGTTTTAGGGATTCTCTGACATACTTCAAACATCTTCCTGGAAAGAAATAATTTGTGCCTCCCTGAGTTTATCCTACAGTTTCAAACAGGAAAAATCATTCTTCTGAAGCTGTTTAAACACAACACATTTCTTAAAAGGCTATGGTGTGTTCAACCAAGGGGCAATAGCTCACTTCACACAAGTAAGCTATGCTTGCGAAGTATCTAAAGATACTTATTAATAACAGTAAATAATTCCTATTAGTTCTATAACCAAACTGTTTTAAGCCCATGGGAAAGCAGGGAGAGAGCTGATTTCTTCAGTGAGAACTGCAGCCATTATTTTGGCAGCATTGAACCTAGATTTATGGTATTCCATTAAGAAGGAATGCATTAACTCTACAACTGTCACCACTGCATTGATGTCAAAGGAAGTGCTCTGCCTGGCTTTGCTGACTTGATTGATGGAAAATAGTATATCAGCCTAGTTGCTCTCTCTCTGATGAGAAAGGCAAGCATCCTGGATCCCTGAAGCTATAGCGAAGCTCCATTTTTTTTTTTACTCTTGGCTAATTTTCCTTCATTTTTTGGCCCTGACCATGGAAAAGGAAAAATAAGACAGTTTACTTTTTTTTTTTTTACATTACCCAGAAAGGAAGCAACCCAATGACAGATTTGGGTTGGCTTCCCCTTCCACTCCAGTTTAGTTTTAAGTTTTGCTATCACCACAGCAGGCCAAACCGAAACAGTGAACAAATACAGATCATGAGATAACTGCAAACTGAAACCCAAGTCAAAATATTGACTGCAGAATAGGAATTTCTCTGCATATATGCACTCTCTTAGTGGACTGCAAAAGTATTATTTATCTCCGGTGAATACTTTAAATAGCACCTATTCCCACAGCACAATAAAGAAGGCACCTATTTTTTCAAAGTAGGGAAATGCTGCTATTGCTCTTCAACAGTTGCAGAATTACAGATTCAGAGGACACACAGGAAATGTCTAGTAAGACAACCATGGACCGTTCCCTGGCCCTGAGGCCACGCAGCACGGCTCAGCTCTACATACCATACTCTCTCTCTTTTTTTTTTTTTTTTCCTTTCCCACCCCCTCAAAACCAGGGTATGTGAGTCAAAGTCGCCTGCTGGGAATGGTCCCTGGCACATGCTCTCCCCTGGAGCCTGTCTGCGCGTTGTCTGGACGAGCGGCAATCAGCACGGCCAGGGCCATGCTTGGGAGCGCGCTAATGATTAAAGAGTGCCGAGAGCGGCCAGCCTGCGCTGTGGCCATGCCTGTCGGGACAGACAGAGCAAAACGAGACGTGTATCCTTTTATGGACCCATAAAGGGCTTGGCAGAACATGGGCCTTCAAGTCCATAAATAAGATTCCCATCCAACCCTATAAGCATTTAAATTTTTAGCAGCAAGCTGCCCCAGATGCTAAACACTCAGCATCTGCCTCTGTCCCCAACCACCTTGGCTGTGGTGACCCAGGATACTTGTCTTTCTGTGCTGAAAGGCTCCAACCGGATCAACGCCGGTCAGATCAGGAAAGCAACGTAAGCAAAAGATGGGATCTGTGCCCAGCTTGATCGAACTTGCAAATAGGTTCAACATGCATGGAGCCCTGCCCATGCCCTGCCCATACACACACACGCACACATTCTGTTAATGTTCTTCCTGGATTATTATTAGAAACTGTCCCTTTAGACTTAAAATGTTCTCTTTACATGTACAGAAATGATCTCTATTATTTTAAATATTTTTGGCCTGAAATTACTCCTTCCACAAAGCCTTTGCACCTTAACTGAAAGATTAGTCTCTTTAGCATCCTGTTTCACTGTCCTCATCATAGATGCTATTCATCTATTCAAACCTCATCTCCTCCAAAGCTTTTGCAAAAGTGAAGGGTTTACAGTGAATTCATTAATCAGTGTTTCTGGAGCTAAAATGTGGGGAAACCTTACCCCTTAATACTCCCTCATCACTGTTGTGCTTATCATCATCATAAATTGGTTCGTCAGCTAGCAACTCACCTCAGTTGCTGTTTCTTGCTATGCCAGTATCACGCTCTGTAGAAGAAATTATGAGACATGAATCAAGGTTCACATATTACTGAACCAAAATAATTACTTAAAATTGTTATCTACATCTCCCTCACAGCCTATTGAAAAAAATGCATATTTCTGACTCAAGATTTTACATTTTCTTTTAGCCCATTTTCATTAAAGTCTCATAGTTTTATTATATTTGAGCTATTGAACTAACTCAGTTCACTGAGTTATTTCACAAATGATTAACACAGATGATTCCAAAAACCATCATCCCTTAATTCTTTACCTTCTAAAATGTAGTTATGCATTAGGTTTCTCTATATCGCCACTGTGGAGGAATTGAGATTGAAAAAAAACTGTATTCATTGCATGAGAAATTAAACATAGCCATTTAGAAAAGATTATAAACATAGATTTGTAGAAAAATGAATAAAAATATGGTCTTTTACACAAGAGGGAGCAAAACTTTCAGATTAGCTTGACCTTCATCCTGCCCCTTTTTCTAATATACTTAGTCATCACTTTTTCAGAGCACCAGGCAGTGACTCAGCAAAACGTAACACAGATGTTTTTGAACAGTCTGTTGTCTAATTGATAATATATCAGCTGGTAACTTGAGGGGAAATTGGCTGCAGATGTCTCTCGCTGACAGCCATGTAGCTGTGATGACCATTACCGAGTGCACTAAGCTGAATTTTGTATTTTTTTGCCAAGAACTCTGATAACCTGAGAGGCACTAAATGTTCTGAAATAAATACACTAAACATATGCCCAATTTTATTATCAAAGTCAACAGTTGCCAGGGACTTGTTTTTAATGTATTAATAGGAGGCAGACATGGGAAAAAGAAGCATAAGTTTTAATCAATAATACATATATTTTGATTGTTTCCATAAACCCTCACAGGAAGGGACTCCATGCACCAGCCTAACATGTACTCTCATCTTTCTGTTTGATTGCAGACTTCCAAATAGTTATAAAATAGACTATTGGCTGCAAAGCAGAATACAACAAGCATCTGTTTCTTTGCTTCAGAGTTTCTATTAGCACGACAATTAGCTGTATGAAACTGGTTCTTCATGAGAGATATGTGCTCTGCCATAACAGACTCAGTCAGCTTGGTGCAAGGACTCTTCAGGGGATTTAACTTTTTATTATATAGAGCCAAAAAGAAAGAAAAAAAACTGAGTGAATGGCTGACTCCTGAGCTAAAACATGTTTTATCCATTCATTTTTTCAATGAGCTTTCACGACTGTACTGCCTAAACTTTATTTTAGCTATTAAAAAGACTATCAAGATATGTTGCTCATTTTAAACAAATGTTCCTATTGCAGCGTCAGATTTACATGTTTTTCTGGCTATATCTGTCTCAGATGCATTCTTCATGGGGATCAAAGTGATAAAATTCATTACATCAGAAAATTCACTTAGATCAACTTACAGCACTTCAATGAAAGCAGGTTTCCTTTGCTGGAACAACTTAAAGTACATGCATACATTTTGATGTTCCGGGTCTCAGTCCTGTGATGTTCTCAGCCCAAATATTCTCACTGACTCCAGAGAGAAAGAAAAAGTCATGCAAATATTCCAAGCTTATGCAATTTACATACATAATACAATGTTGAAAGCTGTAGCTTTAACAGAAACTGATTTTTATACATTTTATCAAGCCCAATGAATCAGTCAGGAAGATTTTTATTGGCTCAAGTTGGTTCGCAGTCTGCACTGACTTAGTTTCTCCTACATAACATTGTTGTACTGATCAAATAATAACACTCTTTTATGCCTATTCATCTACTGATGAAAGTTAAAGATCAGGTGCTTTAAAAACATTTCAATGAAAAAGGAAAAAAAAAAAAAGAAGATCTGTCCATCAGAACTTTTTGTGAGTAGATATCATTTAAAAGTTATTAGAGAGTTTTAAGGATCCAAAATGGAATTTGTGACCACAGGGAACAGAAGAACTAGTGAGCCTGGGAGTCATATTCCTGAACTCCTACATTTCATGAGCTTGTCTAGCTACTGAACTGCTAGATTTTTTGAGCTGAATTTTTTTTTCTTTCTTTTAACATGTGTTGAACTGAAAGCCTCATTCCAATGCAAGACAAAAGCAAATGTCAAACATAAGTTTTTTTTTTCCCAAAACAATTACTGTATTCCATCCAGTCCTACCTAAGTGAGTATAATCGATGGCAAAATTGACCCTATCATCTTATATTTGCATGAGCTTTCTGATTTCATACTACATTATTTTGTTGGAGAGTATTTTTACTTGAACTGCTCCCTGTAACTCATCATTCACTAAGTCAGCTGTGTTTTCAAACAGATAGATAAATACTTCTGGCAACATTTTGCTTAGCACAGTTGCAGACTATGATACAGCTGTTTGGGTTATCCTCAAATTATCTTTTTCTACCACATGCTATTTAACCTCTGGAAGGAAATTTTTCTCAACCAGGGTAACCTAGAGGGAGTCTCTTTTACAACTGGCATTTGGCACATTCTTCCTTCTGTCCCACCATTTTAATTTCTCTGCCACAGGCTCTATAGTAAATGGAGCAGATTATGCAAAGGCAGAACTGAAGTCTGCAGGCTGTTTCATGCCATGATTACACACAATGTCAATCTACTACTATATTGCCCAGACAAGTACTGCCAGTTTGTGTTTGTGCAAAGATAAGTATTCCGCAAAATGGATTATTACAGAGTTAGAAAGTGATGGGTTGAAGGCATGTGTTTCAATGGGTTCCCAAAGCGCTAACTGTGAATATTCTTAAATGATGTGTGGATAGTTTAGATCTAAGCCTAAGTGCTAAGTACCTACACAGCTTATCAAATTGCACTTAAAAATGTCCAGCAAAGACTTGCAGATTTATGTTAAATATGTATCAGTAGAACTACACGATATTCTGTAGCATATTCTTCTCCTTCTTTATCCAAATCTATTTCTGTGTCTGGTGTTGGAACAAGGCCCCAGTGAGACTACCAGAGACGAACCCCCCATCCAGGCTGTAGAGCTGATATTCAAAGAGTTAAATCCAGTTCATTGACTCTCTTGCCTTCACAAGCTGGGGAGAGGGGACCTCTGTGAAGGTGAGGTCTAACATGACAATTTCAAGAGAACAGGTGATCTCATGAAATTTTCACAATGTTAAGACGAAATCTTGCTGGAGACCCTTATGGGATTTTCCTGCCGTTAAACTAGAATCTGAATCCCAGCCAAGGTTCAGACTTTAACTTGAAACCCAAACCCAGATTTAAAGCTGATCTTGACCCACATCTGGTCACCATCTTCTGAGTTTACATGCTAAAGAAATCTCAAGCTGGTTTTGTTCTTTTTAAAGGTGATGTGCTCCTGTTTGAAAGGTGAAGAAGAGAGTGTTTTCATTTTATTATTATAGTAACTTACATTTATATAGTATTTTTTCATCTCAAAAGATCCTAAAGTGCTTTAGAAACCATACAAAAGGATCTCTTAATCCACTCCTGAAATACAACACTTAATGCAATACCACATAGCAGTTGAGGAGAGGATGTATGCCAGAAATCTTTAATGACCACAAATGGACAGGACTTGGGTTTTAAGTTTCACTGAAAACGCGGTAGCTCCATCAGCTCAGTCTCTTAAACACCAGACTGGGTCGGCAGTTCAGTTCTGACTCCAAAGAGAGATTGCCACCTACTAAATCATGGACATCACTTACAACAGCACTGACACATTCCACACAAGCCTTTATGCCCAAGTCCTCATCAGACACCAATCCAGCCTAACTTGTGAGATGCAATATGCCTACACTGCGATGTTGAAGAAGTGGTGGATGAAAGGGAGAAGAATAGCAGAGAAAAAATACTTGCCACCCAATCTACGCTTTCTTCTCACCAAAACAGGATCAACCTGTCATATCTACTTTCAGCTATCATCCTGTTTAAAAAAATTCATAAAGAAACTTGCTTAAAACATAATACCACTGAGACATAAAATTCAAGCCATTAATACATACAGTTTAATCAATAAATTACATTAATACATGTATTGACCATACAAAAATAAGCTGAACAGCCCCTCTGGTAATATAAAACATGAACAAGAAAAGTACAGGTTTTAAATAGTATCTAGATTATCTCTCTTCCCCAAAATGCATCGCTCATCCAGTAACTCTGGCAATTCACCAAGACAATTCTTGTCTTTCCTGGAGTGCATCTGCAAAAATAGATTTCTGAATCAACATGCACATTTGATGACAAATCACCTTTAAAAAGTCTTCTGACGTTGTGATAAAAGTCAGGATTTCAAATTACGAAGACTTTAAAAACACTCAGAGATGAAAAATAACTCTATGTAGTATTTATACTGTATATTTCTATAGAAGTCCTATTATGGAAGAGTAAACAGTGAACAAAATATTTGTCGTAAGGACAAAAGACAAGACTGTCAGACAGGATCAGAACATGTTCAAAGCACAAGGACTTACACTTTGCTAAGTTGAAGGCTAAGGTTTTCAAGACTGACTAGCATGTTGGGAAGCCTCATTTCTGATATGTGCAATTGGATACATACCTAATTTTCACTGGAGATATTAATTTTGGCACACCAAATCACAAATTTTGTTTGAAAAAAATAGCTGGGAAGTACAGTTAAAGTTATGAAAGAATGAATGATTTTTGTAGACTACATCTATGATAACAATGTGAAAGGAGGAGAAAAATCTGAAAATTTTCTGATTATTATTTGAAGTTTTGAGCTCAAACATTTCTGTCTTTAGGTACCAGATCATGAGTACAGTAGAGAAATCAGGTGCACTTCCATGAAACTGGAAAGCTGTGTCAGGCTAAGGCAGCTAAAGAAGAGTCCTAGGTGATGAAAGGGTGTAATACCAGGATACAAGAGCTAATGGTTTTAGTCTCATTTTCATTCCCTTCAACTTGACCATATACTTTTGCTGTGCAGTAATTTCAGACGAGCTTATCTTGGCCCAGAAAAATAAAGGATGTTACACTAAAATTGAAGAAACTGTGCCAAGTCAGCCTTTTCATTAGTAAACTATGCAAAGTCTTAGTGTGCTATTAAGGTACACAATCCAATTACTAAAATATGTAAAATTGAAATAATAAACATGTAGTTTGATTAGGCGAGGACATAAAAGCTGTGGTAGTAAAGTCAACATTCGAATCAATAAAGTTTATGAAAATTAAACTAGCAGAGCATGCATATATTACTTAAGTATGCAAGCATTACTAAAGCATTCAAAATTTATAGGGAAAATAATGAAAGTTTTGTTTTCATCTAAAACGGTATTGCATATAGGCATGAATTCTGTCACTTCTTTAGTGCTAAATAAATGCACTAGGTATGATGCTTTATATCTCTTTTCCTCTGCATCAAATCTCTTTTCAGTAATTGTCTCATTTTTTGCATCTTGGAAACTTCCAGGATATTGCTTTTAGTGCTATAATGTATTCAAATAATCACAGTATCACACATGCAACACAGCACCACACACAGAAAATAGCATTTTTACACTTACAAAGTGCAAAAGAAGGTACACATGCCAGATTGCCTAACCCATGCTGGACGCAGAAATGTTGCTTCTGAGCTATGAATGGCAGTTTCAATGAAAGAATATTTCTAACCGAAACTGCTAAAATTTCAGCTCTGATGCTTTATTAGTTTCTGGCCTTCAGTGTCTTTTTTTTCCTCTTGAAGTAATTGCAAAATCAAAATTTCAAGTTAGTCTTTGTATTCCATTTGTAAAAATGTGTTCATAAAAATAGGTACTTAGAGCGTGAGCTCACCAAAGTTGATGGAGCGTGGATGATTTCCTCCCACGAATTCACATTTCTATCACAAGATTGTTTCATACACACAAAAGCAAAGGGTCATCTACTATGCAAATGACAATAAAAGGAAACACCATATCAAGTGTGAAACCGCTTCTACAAATAGTAGAAGCCATCATGTGTAACAACACCTTGAGGGCCACTGTCAATTGCTTAAAAAAAAGAAGAGAGAAAGAAAAAGTGGCTGCTGCCTAGGAATGCCTATCTACTCTATTTATAGCCCTTCTGCTTCCTTTATTATCCCAAATTGTCACATTTACCTTGATCTCTTTCTCTTGCTCCAGAGATCCATTCAAATGTAATTTTCCCAATGAGGAAGCAAGTCTTTAAGCAGATTTGTTATCATGAGTTTAGCAACTACAAGGCTAATTCATCCCTCTACTTGATGGGGTATCTGTTCATCTGCTGACCAACTTAGTCTTCAAACCCTTTTTGTGGCCTTTGGCAACAGATTTGTGTCTCCTCTCTTCATATCAGGTGAGTGAGATGACATCCTCTAAATGCTGACCAGTGATATACAATTGCTTGAGGGTTTAAAACAGTTAAAAGGGACATGTTACTGTTTTTTTTTCTTTCTTTCTTTCTTTTTTTTTCTCATAGTAGTAGTAGCTGTTGTTAGCCTTATCCTCATGTTTCAGTGAGTTTTCTCCCAGCAGGGAAGCAGCCTGCTGCAGGGTGCTTTGTTGCTTTCAGAAATCTCTAATTAGGTCCCTATCTGATTTAGCAAGAAGTCAATCCTGTCCCCAGTCATCTTGAAAGCTTTACAAATCTTGGCTTTCTGAAGACCCCAGTGAGAAAACAGCTTTCTACCTATCCCACAAATAATCTTTTCTCCTTGCTTTGAAAGAATTTCCGAATACCCTAACCACCTCTCTAAACAAAATTGGAGCAATTAAATAGGAAAACACAAAGACATACATTTCCATGCTTTAGGCACATCTGTAGGAAGGTTAGGAATGTTCCTGACTGAAGATAAGGTGCTTTTACTAGCAGCAACAAAGTTCACAAAGCAAGAGCAACTCCAGTACACTTTCACAATAGCACGATATTATTTGAATTTCAGCATCATTTCAGATTTTTTTTTAAAGTTTATTTTTACTTAATTAGACTGCTAAAAAAAAAAAAAAGAACACCAGTGGAATTCATTAACATTTTCTCCCAGTGTTTGGTCATTTTTTGTTTAGCAGGTACAGAAGGAAAATGGAAGAAGCAGCTGTTCAAAAGCTGGAAACGGAGTCTGGAAATTGAGACAAGTATAATACAAGCATTGATTGTGTGTTTGAGTTCCCCCCTGTGGCCTTTTAGAAGGAAATGTAAAGTTTCCAGAGTCTGAAGAGATTATTTCTGTACATACAACACAAGTGGGATTAAGAACAAGCTGTTTCCCTGATAGTGAAAATTGAAATAATAATAATACTCATGTAAACCCCTAAAACTTACATGAGCACTTCTGTGGCATTCGTCCCCAAGGGCTGCCCATCTTAACTCAGTGATTGCCAGTGAGGTCCAGCTTTCTATGCAATTTTCAGCTCAAATGCCTGGGAGCTTGCAAGATTCATACATCTTTCATAAAATCATAAGCAGCACTTTGTGAGAGGTGTTGAGTGCCCTCAGCTCACAAGATCAGACCACTAGCAAACTGGGAAATGAAAAAAAAAAAAAAAGGAAACACAACACTAGGCATGCAGGGGAGCAGATTGGTTGTTGTCACACTCTTTTCTCCACATCCATCACTTACTGCTGTCTATGGCGGGAGACAAAACTACATGGTCAAACCTCTTTTTTTTTTTTTTTTGTTCTTCCACAAGGTTACAGATCAAAGAACTATTTCACATGAACTGTTCCACTGCAACTATATGAATATTTATTCAGGCAGGAAATAAATTACAGCATCTGTATGAACAGCCACATTTCAATAACGTGCAAACTTTGAATTTTTAAAATTTCTTCTCCAAGAAGGATATATTCTACAAGAACCGTTGAGTCTAAACAGGGAGAAGGGAAGAGCTGCAGACACAGCAGGGAATATAATTCAAGCCAATAAGAACTCCAGTCCTTGACACCATTGAGAAGACAAGTCTCGAAATATCTTATACACAGCTCAACAAAACAGCAGTAAATGCCAAAACTCATCAGGAATGTACCTATATCTCACGTGTAGTTACCACTGGCAGGCATTAGAACACAAATTATTAATATAAAAAACTAACAACACAAAGAGAAAAGATGCATTGAATAGAAACAACTCTATCTTTGCAAGGCCTGATCCGGCTTAACATTGGACATAAAGAATACGCAAAGATCCAAGTATGCTGCTACTCACTGTTGTGATCCTGACTACAAAACCCAATAATCAGATGGTTGAGCTAGAATGTTTCTTGAAAGCATTCACAAGGATGGATTTACCACTCTTTCTCATGAATTCTTCGATGATTAATTGTTGCCACTTTTACCAAACAGCATTTTATTTCTCTCATTTGAATTTTTCCAACTTCTGTTTTCAACACTGGAACTCAATTGGAACTTGTTTGTCTACTGGGTCAAAGGATCTGCTCATCTTGGATATATTATCCTTATGTCTCAATCATTACCAGAGTTGTTCTTAACCTTCTCTTTGATAACATAGTGGAACTGTGCACCCCAGACATTTCTTTTTAGTTATGTCTTCAATACAGCAAGCCTACCTTTGTACAAAAGGGTTCTGCCAGGAGAGTTAGGGCCAGAGTGGGGAAGGGAAGAGCTGAGATTTTGGCTGATGCAGAAGTTGACAGAAGTTCCAGCATAGATGAGATTCCAGTAGTAAAGTAACGCTGATGCTGGTGTCGCCTCTCACTGTCCAAAGCACGTCCATTCCTAGGAGAGTGAATGCAACGAGTGCTTTCCAGGTTATAGGTTTAACCAGCATCACTAACATACACTCAGTACAGTTGGCCAAAACATGCCTAGAACTTCTTCCAGAATCACATCCAGCTTTCTAATGTGCGCGTATCAGTAAATATCAAAGCTAACCACCTTATCCTAAAAGTAAAACCAGGACATCAGCACTGCTAAGGAGGTCCATTAGGATATTGATGTGTAAATGAGTAGACAGGCTCGAAATCTCAAGTTAACTCTAATTTAAGGGCTACTTGGAATAGAAATTCGCAGACACAGCAGGTCACTTCTTTGGAACTTGGTTTTGCATGTCAACAGACAGCATGCTCCCCTCCTTAAAGGTATATGAGTATCTGAAAATGGATCACAAGGTAGCAAGGGGTTGTTTTGGGGAGGGCTTTTCTTTTAATCAGGCCTGTGAGTAAAGATTGTGAAAATTTCCACATATTGAACATGCAGAGTGACAGTCAAATAAAAAAAAGGTTTGCTGCTTGCCACTGTTTTGGAAGCACATTAGGTATATTGTAAGGAGCTTACCTGTGTGCAAGTCATCTTTTTGATCTACAGCAGAAGAAACAAGCAACAACAACAACAACTTATAAGGGTATCTCATCAGCACATTAGAGGCTCAGGAATCTTCAGGAAAATACCTGAAGATATGTTCATGCATTATGGCAAAACCAAAGCTGTATGACAGTGACTAGTGTTCAAGTGGAGGTTGGGGAAATGCACCCTTTCATGATCCCACATACAAAAGCTCTCTGAATGCTCAGAGAAAACAAGCAATCCATTAGAATGTGTGGGAGCTGTTAAATAACTTTCATTCCACAGGTAATAACAGGTAATAACCAAACCCAATGACATTTCTCCTGCCTGGCTCCTACCTCCTGTTACATACGTTGCATTATTTCCAAATAGTGACAAACAAAATTGAATGTTTCTCCAAAGGTCACAGCTATCGCAGTTTTTATTTTCTCATTTGATTTAGTGCATTAGGGTCTTGTCATTTATTCTATTTCACCTGCTCAGTGAAATAAATCATTCCTTCTCTGGATGGAAACCAAATGTTATTTAGAACTGAGTGAATATTTCACAGCTTCTCCAGTTAATTCAGATTTTCTTTCTGTTCATTATTTGCTTATGATCAGTTTGCTATTTGTTATCTCAAATTAGGGATAGTAGTTCAACGTAGATCAATGGAGGATTTAGGCTGCCACAACAAAATCAGTTGAATTCTTAGTATATTCTTCTGCCCACCGGCAGAAAAGCCTTCAAGTAGGACTATGCCAATATATTTGGAGAAGCCTGTTCAAGCCTGCCTTTGGCCTTGATTAGGATACACACAGCTGCCCTACAAAGCAAAAGAGAAAAATTTGCAGCTCCCAGTTGCAGTGACAGGCACTTTCCAAGTAAAGAGCATTAACTTTGTAGTTAGAGCCACTGCATGCTAGGAAGAATATCTGAGTCAGAACCTTAACTTTGGTCACTGTGGCTCCTCTGCATAGCTGCTTGGGCATCTTTCACCTAGAGCCTGGGTTTTGCTGCTTCTGGGTATAGTATAAGACAACAATCTTGCTCTAGAAAGGGTAGTTGGGTCTTTCGCTGAGAATGTAGCGCTCTCCAGTTGTGGTCAGTCTGCAGGGAGAACAGCATCGTGAAGCCCTGGGTTTCCATATCCCACCATACAGCAGGGAATCACAAAGCCAATCACTGCAGATCTAAATGCTTGGGCAATTTTTGGAAATGCACTGGCTGAGAACGTGCAGAGAACCAGAGCCTTTCTTTGCCATCTCCTGTTCCTCTTCAAAGGAGCTTTACCCTCAAGAACTATGTAGGAGAGGTTCAGAAATTAGCAGGCAACATCTTCCATTTGGAATGTATGTTTTTGCTTTGGTAGAACACAAACAAATTCTTGGAGGCACATGCCCTAAGTCCTGAAAAATGAATATTCTATATAAAAAGATGCTACAGCGTTTTCACTCTGTCAATCTCAGGCCAAGCCACTAAGACTAGTTCCAGTTACAGTACATGATGTTCAGTAACAGCCTGAAATGAAGACTCCACCTGGAATGCAGCTCTTGGGGCACCTAAAAAAGGATCTTTAACGGGCACATCAGAATATTTAGCTTTTTCAGCTTTTCAACAACTGGAGAAAAGGATGACCAAAATAATACTGAATACTGCCCACCAATCATGTGGCATTTGCCAGCATAGCACTCTGATTTTCTCTGAAAGTACTACTAATAAATATGTAAAGGTAACAAGCAGTGACTTTTCCTTTGCCTGCTGGTTCACTCTGAGATTTCTATCACATATGTGAAGCCCCAAGAGATTCCATATGGCACTCTTGGCAAATTTCAACAAGTTGATTTTGTTGCCTCTTCACCTATGAAAATGTCAAATAGACGTCAATGTCAAATAGAAATAAGTTCCTAATCGTGACCCTGCGGTAATTTCTGATTTCTATTTAGCTATTTAGTATTTGGCTACTCTGATCATTATGACTGCTGATCTTCACCCAACTTCAAAGTCCAAGTAACTTCCCACCTTTGTTCATTTTTGAGATCTGTCATAAACAGCAATAAAATACAAGTCAGTTACATTCTTCATCTTCATTAACTATTCATTGGAAAATGGTTTGATTTCATGGTATGGCTTGACTTTTAAAATAGACCTGATATTTTTTGTAAGTTTAAGGGCCTTACTCCAGTTTGAATTGCATGGAAACAGGCAGCTACACTGCAGAAAAGGTCCACTGAAATATAGGGCAAAAATCGCACTGTCTCCATAAGCATCCAGGTTTCCGGAGTTGCTTAAAGTAGAATCATGCCTAAGTGGTGAAAAGCAAGTCAAAGAAGAAACTATGTGTGCATGCACCAGAATATCCACGTGTGCATAGATTTTCTCCCCTTTATTCATGAAAGTACAACACTTCTCAGGTCTTGTCTTACAGCTCAGCTAACCGATGAATACGCCTAGTGCAACCACAGATTTTTCCATAGAGGAAAGGAAGTCCAAGGGAAGTGGAATTTCTTTCAATATCATATGCTTTTTAATAAATACTTTGGCAATATTCTTTGAGCACAGTACAATTTGTTAGCCTTTACGGCATGCAACTAAATTAATAGCACCTACACAATCATTTTTATTACTTCAGGTAGAAAGATCACAGCCTTCTAAATGTAACTGAGTAACTGTAAATTACTGTTAACAACTACCTGAGAGAGAAGGAAGTGGAAAGTCACCTCCACATTGATGACTGTTTTCCATTCTTCCTTGCCACTTTTGAAAGTGAAGTTTTCAAATAAAATGAATAAAATATATAAATGAAATAAAGGGGAGACTTAATGGGTTGTAAGCCCTGTATCCCTACCATGGCTTCTGAGGACTTTGTAGCTAACCATCAAAGCCATTCTTTACAACTAGCAGGTCATCAACCATTATGTTGTTAAAATCCATTTTTTTTCTTGAATGCAAATGTATTTTGAAATGTTTTAAAACCCAGGATTATAAAAACAACTGCCCTAGAGGGAACATATTTTAAGTCAAGTTAATATACCTAGTTTCCACAATAATAACCTGGCCATCTCCATAAGAATACAAAGCTAACTCTGCACTACAGACCTTGTACTAGCAAAGCAACTGATTTGTATTTAAACCAGTAGCAGTATGCTTCCCAGAGCGAGCATTTACAATGTGCAGAATACGGCCATGGCATTTCACAAGTTAAAAACTATATTTTAATCTAGATCTCACTTCTGATCTCATTTATAAGATGTTAAGAGAATTCCCCACAGAAGTCCATGAATGTGCTTGGACAAGAAATCAGTGTCAGGAAGAAAACAATCAGCTAGAAGGCTAAGGCTTGTAACCAAACACTGATCTGATGCGGTAGGATCATTTGTGGACAGATAGTTCACAAATATTGCAGCGATAAACACTGGTCTCCAATGACTGTGAAAAATCAGCTCTTTTGAAAGGACAGGTTATGTATACATCTGCAAACTCTGCAGCACGGTAGGAACAGATCTACAGAGCAAAGTAGTTGGTATTAAGGAGCCAGTGCCCACACATATGTTCTATACATGGGAGTCTTGTCTGGACTAGCTGCAGTGTGATCTTGCGGACTGCATGCCCATGAGCCAGTTTGAGTGCATGGGACAGACCTGCACACCCTTATGTTTTGTTTCTTCTCAAAGACACTCAGCTCCCACACTGCAACATGAACTGGTGTGTGGCAAATGGGGATGGTCAGAAAACATGCTTTAAAGCAAGTTCCTGCTCTGGATGAGATCCCCAGTTTAGTATTTAACCTTAAAGACTGTTGTTTCAGCTGTTTTTGAAGAAGTGAGAGAACATTTGATGCTCAAGGCAAAAAAACAATTCAAGGAAGACTGTGGGAGGATGCAAGTCCGAGACTCTACAGAACTTGATCTGGAGGCAATAAGCAAAAGAGAACTATCAGGGGAAAATGAAAAACAGCAGCAAGAGAAATGGTAAAAAGCTTAGGTTTATATGGAGTTGAAGGGGTTGCTTTGTTCACTTGGTGGTGGTGAAGCAGCATGAGCAGACACGAAACAGGTGGGTGAAGACAGAAGAGAGAATTTCAGAAAGTTCTCAAAGATGCATGTTTTGGGGTATTGCTCAATACGTGGGACAACTGATGTGTAGAGCCATGCAGGACTTGAGGTCACTGCTGTCCTTTGCTGGCCTTTAGTGGGAGCTGGGCTGAAAGGAAATGTGGCAACAGCTGTAGAGATCAGGGATAAGGCAAAGGAACTTAGAATTTGGCCCTCTGGATTGCAACTTTGTTCCATCAGGTCTCGGGTCCACCCTTTGCACTCAGTCATACTCAACATCCAGAGACTCAGCACAGGAGGCTCTACAGTGCCTTGCAAACGCAGACATTGCAACAGGCATGGTCTACAGTACCTAGAGACAGAATATTTTTCTGCCTGCTATTTATATCCGTAAGTATTAGATTTCATTACAGCTTGTCGGATACGTACATATTTTACCCAGCCCTTTAAAATAATTCCAAGAATTTGACACACTGGCTTCCAAGAAGAGAGCAAAGAATTCCAAAAGGTGTTTTACATGGTGTGAAATTGCAGGTTTGTTCCTTTGTTCTACATTTACTAGTAATTAATTTCCTCTAGTAATCCCATATTTGAATCTTGGCACTATAAAACTGAGGGGCTGAACACAAGCCTTCAAAGGCAGAAGGCTGATGGACTAGTACAGATCACCCTGTAATAATGTAGATTTTATTTTTTTGAGGAAGTATTTTGGTAGTGTTCTTATCATAGCCTAAGTGAAAACACAGCATCCGGTTGGAGAAATAAATAAATAAAATTCAAACAGGAATTTACAAAGAAAAGAGTATTTAGCTTGCCCGGAACATGTATTTTCCTCAGGCCATTCTCCCACCCTACTTTTGCAGGAACAAAGACAGCAGAGCTGTGATGGAAAGCAAATACACTTTATTCTTCAGGCAAATGGGGACACAGAATGGAAATAGCGTACGTGGTGAAAAAACAAATTAAAACCATTTCTTTTTTGGTTAAGACAGAATTACATAGTTAATCTCCCTGTATTTAACACTGGTATTCTGTTTTAAACTATACACCCCTACCTACCCATCCTTATTTCTAAAGCTGCCACCGCTAAGTTTGTGGGATCATAAATACAGAAAGAATTTAGACTATCATTTTTAAGATCTTTCCAGCTGCAGGTTTGCTCAGAAACCTCTCATGCTAGTTCCAGTAATTCTTCTTTTTTTTTCCCCTTCATTTTTTCTGTTTGTGTCTCCCTACTAGAAAAAAAGAGTTGCTTTCTTGATTCAGATAAAAAGCAAACCATTGGCCAGATGGAAATCAGTGGAGAAGTCATGTCCTTCAAAATGCAAAAGGCACTGAAGTACTGTAGCTTTTCAATACTCTAGGGTGAACCTCACCATCTGCTATGTTTGTGGCTAAGAAAGACTGACCTCCCTTTGCATCAGACAAAAGTAACTCTGCGCATTAAAAGAAGTTTAAACAGAGAAGATGTAACTGCCTAATTTGCAGGTTACACACAAGACAGAGAGCATCCAAAAGGCATTTATTTTTATTTTAAGGTGATGAGTATTCTACAGCCTATTTAACTCTCTTTGGTGAACACTTTGCTCAGGGAGCCTACTCTCTCCAAACACAAAGGTCTATTTTGCAATCTCCTCCCATGTATGCTCTTTATCAAACTGATGATGAAAGCTATACATGAGCAGAGAGAGCAACATCTTTCTCCCCTCCAAATTTCCAAATATGATCTAATTCCCACAATATGGCATTTAGGATCTTAAGTAAACATGGCAAACTGTCAGTCACCAATTTCCTATTAACGTCTGAGCAGCGGAGAGGCCTTCATTTCTAAATCGTTATTTTGACCCTTCTTATGGAACAATTATCTGCTGTGATTTCTAACTAAAAGGAGCCCAGTAGCTTTCCTGTAAGTAAATAGCTCATTAATGTTGGAAGTCGGGTTTGTGCTCAAAGACTGTCCTATGTAAATCAGAGCTGATGAGCACTTAACTAATCTGTTTACAGACCAGAGCTGCTGGGCAGGCCTCAGTGATTTTCTATCAAAGCAAAGAACCATTCTTTATGGGCATCTGGTTGTCCCTGAATTGGTAGTTTAAGCATATACCCTTGCTTCAAAGAAAGATCAAAGGATTTATTACTTCTAAATGAGTGCATTATTTCCACTTACTACTTTCTTGTTTGCAATGTGTTACTAACAGCACCATGGCAGAGTTACCTCAAGACCGACTAAATTTCTCATAGATTCCTGAATGTGGTTTTAGATGTTACGTGTAGCCTTTAGCATACAGTCCGTTACATAGATGGGTAAGGAAATAAAACACAAACAAAGAGATTAGGACATCCATTTACGGGAAATGGATTTTAAAAAACAAAGCAAAACAGCTGCAACTTAATGTATGAAAATGGCCATTTCTCATTTTTACTGTAAATGTAAATAATGAGCCTCTTTCAAAATGACAGCCACAGTTCTGTGGAAAGAGCCAGTTTTGGCTCATGTTCATATGAAAGAGATACACATCACTCCTGCTCTCAGCTAAAGCTGAGATACCACAGTCATGAAGTAGCACAACGACCAGTTCAATGAACAAATTCCTATTACCCCATAAATGCCTACCATCCCCATCCTCTTGGCTTACTGTTTATAGCTCCGTTTACTTATTAAGCCTGGAAAAAACAAGGGAGACACATTCATTATGTGCTTTCTGGCACTATTGGGAGCACATGGAAAGCAAGTAAGACCTAACATCTTATTTGCACACACACTGAAGGCCTACAGTTAGCTCAGGCACAGAACTGAAAAAGGAATTTTCAGGAGGAAGTGCAGAAGTAGATTCCAGGCAGCCAGGGCCAAGCCAGACAAAGCTGCCAACACTACAGCCACAAGTGGCCCCAGGGAGAATTTGGAGAGGCTGGTGTGATGTTTATTGCTCAGACTTCAGTGCTGGGTGGTGTAATGTGGGACAGGAACCGCTTTCTGCTGCCTGCAACTTTAGCAGTGATATCTAAAGATAACTGTGGGCTCAGTGTCTCCATCTTGCTCACGGTACCAGCAGGAGCAGATTGCAGCTCCCTTATCTGTCTAAACACATAACCATCCTTCCCTGTTAGGCCTAGCAAAACACAGTGTAAGATTCTGCCTAGTTCTTCTCTGTTTAACACAGGAATCATTTTGCATCCACATAAGCTAACCCAGTACCTATCCAAGGACAAGCAGAGGGAAAAAAGGCATAGCAATGGGAAGTGGGCACAAAATCCAATGTCTGTACAAGAGAAACATTTTGGCATTAGCTCCTGTGACAGCTCACAACTTGCTGATCTCATTTTCTTTAACAGTGTTTTTCTCCCCTTCTCCTGGCAGGGACTAGCATTGGCTATTTCAGAGCATTAAGAGCAAACACAGTTCTGTATAAACACAGTTCAGTGTAGTGACAGAGCAACATTAATAGCCCTGGTTAAGTGTCTGCAGCAGAGCTCGTAGCGGGACTGGACTCTCTGCAGAAAGCTTACTGCAAGTGAAAGAAATAACCAGCCAGCTGGTATCCTGGTATATATACATCCATACATACCTCTTGGTTCCAATATATCAGTTCTAATGAGATAGACCTTGTATAATTACCGACTGCACAGGAGTCCAATTGTGTCTCAAATCCATGCATCTGAATGAAGCTCAGAGTACAATCAAAAGGCAGTGACTACCACTATCAAATACCACCAAGAATTCACATCAGAATTACAGGTAGCATACAACAAATCTTCAAACTGCAAAACCCTGTCACACATGGAAATATATAGCTATAGATACACACATATAATGACACTGAAAATTATCACTTCCATGACAGAAGACTTTTTTTGCACTAAAACCTGTGGAGAAGAATGGGGCTGAAGAGAATGCCTAGTCAAATATGCTCCAGTTTTATGTAAGGCTATACAGAATATGTTGGGAATACAATGAGAGGTAGGGATTTGAAATGGAAGAGGATAGCGTGAAACCCAGGGGGGAATGTGAGGGAATGCTAAGAACTACCAATTAAACCATCAGGCAGGGGACTTGTCCTCAGCATTGTGCAAACAGAGGAAGAAATAGCAGGTCGTAAGACTGCTAAATAAGACTGATCCAGCAACAACATCCACTAAATATTTGTCATCAAAAGCTTCCAGGCTTTATAGCCACAGAGAATGTAAAATGCAAAAACAGGGTACTGTTGCTAGCCACACACTAGGTACTGGAAACAGCCAATCTACACAGCACTCCGTTCAGGCTAGTGCCCAAGCATTCACCCAGCCTCCCAGGAATGTCGCTGGGACCAGAGAGCTGCAGTTGTGCAAGCAGACAAGCTTACAGCTGGCTCAGGTTATGTCTGCAAGCAGTTACTACAGCCCAGTTAACACTGTAAATTGCTGGGAAGAAACCAAGGACCAAGCACTAAGCGCACAAAGAGATTTTGAGAAGTATTCTTTATGTTATTTTCTGGATCACTTGCTTCCCTACAGCTGCTGGAGCTATAAGCGAGTAGCTCTGAAATCTGAACTAGTTCGGTCATGAATCTCAAATGAGATGATACTCATTTCTGTGAACACAACAGTAACACTTTGCATTGTTGCATTTGTCTCATAACATCATTTGGATTTCTTTCCAGTGTAGCTATATTTCAAGTATGAGTAAACTTACCTTTTTATCAGTTGTATTTCAGAAGTATATGTCCAGTGCTTCAAGTCTTTTTGAAATCAGTGAACTTCAACAAAGATATGTTAGCATATTAATTATTTTCAGACATGACATTTACTTTAACAAACAGAACCCTGTCATCTGACCTTAAATGAAAATCAAGTTCCCATCTCAGGGTCAAGGCCAAAAAGAGGAGTTGGGAGTTAACGCAGAAAGAAAAGTCAGACTTTTAATTACACAATAGTTACAATGAGACATTTAGTACTTTTAAAAGGTTTATCTACCTGTGTCAATTTATCCCAAGTGCTTACAATCCATGACGAATGCATAAAACCCTAAATCAACCAACCAGAAAAAAACCCACACTGCCATATATCTACTTTGTTCCAAACTATGTATCTATTGAACATACCAACCATAACAATATTAATTTTCTGTCCACCTAAAAAAAAAAAGTAATTTTTACTATTACATATTGGAAACAAAAAAAAGAAAAAAAAAAGTGGGACTGTGCTGCAAGCAGGACAGGCTGTGACAACTCATATGTGGAAAGCCACAAATCTTTAAAATACCAGTAGCCTTTAAAGACCATTTATCCATTACACTATTGCACTGACTGGCAAAGATGTCTCTGCTATTTTAAGTTTGAGCTTTTCAGAAGCAGTGTTTATTATAATTTTCAGACCTTACCTAAGCTAGTCCCACTACTTTTCAGTTTTGCAAAGCTTGCAGCAAGAGTTCTAATGATAATGAAGTGAACGAAAAGGCTTCCCCTGACTTTAAGAGGGTCAGATCAGAAATCTGAAAATACTTGAGAGAACCCTAGCTCCACATGTTGTTTCAGTGCACCAAGGAAACACAGTAGAGGCTTCTAAACTGCATCAAACTTTCCACACAATATTGTTAGACCAGCTCTTGTTGAAAAGCCAGGCCATATTCTCAAGCTTTCTCCAGCAAAGTTAAATTACATTGTTATGTGGGGGAGCAGAAGACGATGTTGAAGATGCGGAGCCAAATCAGAAGCAGCAGGTATCACTACCAGTCAAATTAATAGCCTCAGAGCTGTTTCTGGATAATTCTGGTCTTTTGAATCAGAGAGGGTAGACTAAAAGCACAGAAAGACAACTACTGTACAAAATCAGTAGCCCTCATATGACAGCAGCCCTCCTTTGCTTGCTCCAGGAGCAGAACCAATCTTCCTGCTCCATAAACCATTTAATAAAATCTTGATGTGAGCAAGAGCCCTAAGATTTAGATAGCTGACAAGATGTAGCTCTGTTCCCAGGCAGGAAATGACAGCAGCTATTCTGTCTCCTCCAGCAGCTCTATCAGCCACCATGGGACAAGGCTGGGATAGAGAGCAGCAATATCAACTACAGCAGCTCCTGCCGAGTCCCTTCCTCTCCCCATCACCACCCTGGTGCCAGCAATGCGGCACGATCCCTGCCCGAGAGACACGCTCGAGCTGTGCAGGAACTGCAGCTTGGCCACATCTGTGCTGGAATCACATGGTCATTCCGAAAAAAAAACCACGGAGAAAAATCTTGGCAGTATTGCAGTTGATGGCAAAATTCCCACTGATTAAAACAGAGCCAGAATACCACGTATAATACTTTCACTTGGTCAGAACGCCTCCTCTTCCTCCTGAGGCTTGTAAGAGCCATAAATAAAGTTAAAGCAATATAGTACTCAGCAGTTTTAATAGAAGGCCTCCTCTGTTAAACGACCACCAAAAATAGTTGTTTAAGACAGGTTATACTGAATCATAAACGAGAGAAGCTTGCTTAGGATTTTTTTTTTAAACCATCACTACTTTTATTAGTTGTCAATGTTTTCCTGTTAGTCAATAAATGTATTTGATATAGGTGAGTTTCCAAAGTAAGCATGATGGGAGGGCTAGTTTAACATTCAAACTAATTTAAAAATAAGTTACCTCAAGCTTCCCTTTGGGACATTTACAAAATATGCAGTTAATTTGTTGCACCTAATTTGTGTGTATATACTGGGAGGTCATTAGTGCAGAAATTCAACCAATTTTACAATCTTTCTGTTCAGCTCAACAAATCACTGTTTTCAACACCTGTTTCTGGTGGTGACAATAGTTTTAGTGCTTGCTTAATTTCCACAGACAGGAAGCTTGCCCTAGGCAGAGCAAAAAGATACATTATATAGATATGTATATGCAGAACAGATGAAGCTACTATTAATACCACCACTAGGATATGTGCCCAGTTACACAATACTTCCTTCAGAATTAGGAAAAAATGTGTTTTCTAATATGAATTGCATTATTGGCTTCAGGTATCGTAGGTTATTAAACATTTCAAGACACCTTCTATAATAAGACTTTTAAAAGAGTTGTTTCTAACTTTGCCAAACTGTTTGGTCTAAAATTCTACATGCTGGCTGGCTGCCCTCAAGCTCCCTTTTTTTTTCTTTTTCTTTTTGTTTCTCGTTTTCAATTTAAGCCAAAATCCTCCTCCAATAAGGAGACCAGAGAACATTTTGTTGGTTTGCCAAAATTACATCTGGCAGCCTTTACTGCAGCTTGAAAACCCCTGCGCTTTGGAGCAGATACTTAAAATTTGATCAGAAGTAATGGCGGAGAAGAAACGAGCCTTATGTTTCCCCAGGAAAGTTTGTTCAAATGTGCCTAAACTACAAATCTTCGGGAGAAAAATAAAGATAACAACAAACTTTCCACACGTTTAACTGGAACTTTATGATTTCAGAAGCTAAAATCTTCAAAGAGGCTGCCTCACTGAGCATGTTCCCTTCCCTCATGGCCCATAGCATTTCTGTGTGCACACGGATCACCTTCCAAAAGCAAACAAGGGGGTTACAGGCCAGCACTGTCATAGTGACTGCTCTTAGCTGCTCTCAGGTGGAGTTGGACACTAGAAGGAAGCACCTCTCAGCAGTCCTACTAATGTCAGCCACCTCCCCAAGCCAAATACACAGCAGGCGACATAAACAGGCCTCTTCTACAATCCCTCACCTCATTCACTATACAATGTCCTAAGCAGCAAGGGTCCTATAGGCAAAAACATCCTTTGTTACATGGTCCCAAGTTCATCATGAGACTTTTAGTCACCTTTTTTTTTTTTTTTTTTGAGTTTGGGGTTCCACAGAAAAAAAAAAAAAAAAACTATGTGATCATGTATTTCAAGGTTGAGCTCACAGTTTGCCATGAGTTAATGGTTGTATATTTCTGTGTTTTCCAGCACTTGAGTGGTTGACTTTACAAGTTTAATAGTATTTATTGAAGCTTTTAATCTAATTTCAAAGAAGGAATTCAACTCTGTAGAAACAGTAGTTTCATTAAAGATGAACATTTTTTTAAAGTTTGCTCCCTATAGTGCTATACTCACATATAAAGAACCTCAAATCTCTGATTGACCTAGAAAAGTATATATTTTTTAGAACAAACTGAAAAGAGAACTGATCTATCAGTACTGTTTAATGATTTTTGTATAATGTTACTAATGTGTTAAAAGTTAATGTCCAAGTTCTCGGATTATTCACACACTTTTTGAGCTAATTCAAGCACACAATGTTGCTATTTGTATATGCATATATAAAAGGTACTGTCATACAACCTGAATTCGAAAAATAGGTATGTAAAATGCTTAATTGATCACTAAGCCCCAAGTTAAGCATGAATGACTAGCTCCACTGAAATCATTCGGACTACTTATCTTCATAAAACTAAGCACGCACCTGTACACTTGTGAGTTGAAGGAGTTGGTGACCATTTGGTTAATGAAATGTATATGCAAATTTATTACCTTATTCATTTCACAATAAGAGTTCTTCAAGATCTTGCTTTTGCAAGACAATCTGTAGAAAACCAAGCAATTTAAAAATAAAAAATAAGTACAAACTTGTATTTGTGTTTACAAGACTGCACTAAAATAAAAAGCAAATAACAATATAGCAAGTATTTACCAGTATAGTTTTTTATTTCTTTTCAAAATAATAGGGTTTCCTTAGGTTTATAATACTGAATAATGCAAATGTACCCTTTGTTAGAATTTCCAGTAGGTGCTATTCTTGAATTCTGAAAATGTGTGACAGAATACAGGAAGAAAATATAAAATTGGGTTAGCAAAATACAATAACGGAACTTTACAAGAGGGACACACATATTATGTTATTTTAACTAAGTCTATCAGTTAAACATGCTGTAACAGCATTCCAAGTAGTTATATATGCCTATAACCTTAAACTGCAACCTGAATCCCAGGAAAAAATCACAGTCATCAACCCAAAGCTAGTAGTTCCATGGGGGAAAAAAATCCATCTCAAGCTGCATTTCTTCAATCTTCAAGATTGAACAGATCTTCCCTTTTTACGTAAAGAATTATTTTTTAATTTTAATAAATCACTATATGTATCCTTAAATCACTCTATATCTTTCGCTTACTGTTCAAGATTCTCTTAAGTTTGTTGCCATAATGTCTTTTATTTTATATGCAAACAATCTAGCATTTTAATAAAAAAATATTTATTTATTGCCTTTAGTGAAAAAAAAAACCTTTAATGGTTCTTAAAAAAAAAAAAAAAACCTGTCTGGCTAATTGCCAAAAAAGGGCTTCCTTTGATTTCCTTTTTCAAGAACTGATGAAAAAATACTGGAGTTTGTTGTGATCTAGACAACCAAAGATAGTCATCTTGTATGGGATCACAATGCACAGTATTTGATTAAACGCACATATTTCTCAAATGAGCTATAAGGAATAAAACAACAACAAAAATGTGTTCTGCTATCATGTCCATTGCTGAAGGGAGCTCACAAAGTTTCCTCCTCACGTAAAAACTGGAACACAGACGAGAAGTCTTTCAGGGCATAGCCCTTTGCACACATCATCCTGTAGATCTGATGTGCCTGGGACCCCAAAGGGACTGGTGTCTTGGTGTTGGTGGCGGAAATCTGGGCCAGGCCAAGATCCTGGTGGAGGGGGAAGAGGGAGAAAGAGGGCAGAGGAAGAAGGGAGGGAAAAGACGTTGGTGAAGAAACAACAAGGATATAAATAGCTATGTACATACTATAGGCTATTTGGCTTCCATTGTAAAGAAAAGTGTACTGCCAACAAATGCAATACTCCAGCCTTAAATTCCATTTGAGGAAGAAGGGAGTCTTGTTTAATTTTTTGTTTTTTAAAAAATCAGCTCAAGACACACACCCTCTTTCAGGATCAGAGGAATTTTGAGATTCCAGATCACTACACAATCTGTAAGCAAGACTTTCCCCCCTCTGTTATGTCACCTCCATAAGATTCCCCGAGCTATTCACTTAAGCATCTCGCATGTGTTTTAATAGCACCACTTCTCTATTTGGGTGAGAGGACACCTTGTGTTCTAAAACAGGATAAAAATGAAGCTGGAAAACATCAACAAAATTGAAGTCACTTAGCATATGCACATTTACTTTAATGTAACCATGTGATTAATGAAAAAATGATAGGCTCAGGCCACTTTGTGAATATGAATGGTTCACAGTCTAAGTAGAAGAACATATTAAAGGATTCCCTAGGGGACTCTCATGAGTCTGCTGCAATTCCAAATTTGCTTTAATGACTGAAGATAAAAGAATACAGAGAGTGCTTCCACTGTGTCTTCAGACACTTAGTTTGGGGCATAAAAAGAAGTGAGCTTGCCAAGAAGAAGAAGAATTGGAAACCTGTCCTCTATGAGCCCTTGTCGACTAGAGTTAGAATCTGAAATATACAGGACACAACTAACAAAGGCAAGTACCATGTACTATAGCTAGTTCTAGCTGGCTAAAAGTAGCTGACTGCACAAAGAATTGTGAGCTAGGCTGGAGGATGCCTCGAATCCCAAGTTGAACCAGAGACGGGCAATCAGAGACAGAAAATCAAACACGAGTCTGAAGATGTAAAGGCCTTGCTAGAGAAGAACACTCAGTTTTGAGTATCATATTTCAAGAAGGTTGCAGAAGAACCTCTCAAGTGTCACTAAGAAGTGTCTAGATTTGCTGTCCACCCAGGACTGTATATAGAATGGCAGTATATATATATATACTCCTGCAACGAATCTTTGATACAGAAGATCTGAGAGCAGTAATACTGGTGAGAGAACCTTCAGCTCCTCAGGGCTGACTTACAAGACAGGTCTTTACTTCCTGTGCATCTGGATTTGAATTAGCACAAGAAAATTCACGATCTTACTCCGCACTCTAAATGTCACTTCGATCTGTAAATCGGCTCTATAAAGGTCATTCTGATACAAATCAGAATCACAGTTACTCTTCTTATTACCCTTGAATGACTCCAAGATTTAGGAAAGTGGGAAAATATACATATCAGATGCCACAGAATCAAAAATATTCTTCATCTGCTTCGTGTGTAGCAGTTATACTGAAAGACTCACCGTCTGAGAAATCCAGGAATAGTTATGCTAACCTGACTTACAGGAAGGTATTCCATGACATATTCCTAGCCTCATATAAGCCTTCTTTGTGAAATCTGTTGCCATGTTGTCCATTTCTTTCACCAAAATTTAATTCACATCATGGAATAGCCAAATGGCAAAATCATCCTACTCCAAACTTGCATGGTTGATTTTCACAGTGCTGCCCTACTTTTCTTTCTGAGGGGGAAATCACAGAAGCAATCCTTCAGGATTCTGAAGACTGCTCCCACAGTGGAATTTCATAAAGCAAGTCTTCAAAGCAACCACTTCAAGACCCCAGCTCCAAGACGGCTGAAATTTTAGACAACATTGTAATAATAAATGGACCCTAACTCCAAAATGCAGGAGTCCTTTTCCTTCCTTTTCTCACATCCTATAAACTGGAGCTTTGAAGAGAAAATAAAGAAAATAAATAAAATAAAGCTTAGTGTCAGCTTCAAGTTGTGAAGTGTTTTGCACCTTTTCTTTTGAAGCTGGAGATTTCCTGAGTGAAGCAATACAAAACAGTTCTGACTTAAATTTGCCTTTTGCTGATCTTCTTGGAAAGGTAAAAATCAGACCATATCTTACTGGTTCTCTCTTCCTCTTTGGAATTGACGTTTTCCAGACGTTTCACTATACTGACTACTGTAACTGCTTTTTCTCAGCCTAGAATGGTGGAGAAAGACTCTCTTTTGGGAGACAGTTGTCAAATATTTTTTAAAGAAAAAAAAGGCTCACTATGAAAATGCAGTTACTTAAGTCTATTTTGCAGTTGATCTAAATGAAATTCTGCCATTCAGAATAAAACTCAAATGCTTACTGCCAAGAGTCAAAAACAGTATGATCTCAATCTAGCTCTTCTAAGGATCCAAAGAAGATTGTGTTGTAAATGTAAGATGGAACTTCTGGCCTGCAAGGGGTAATACTATGCTTTATTTTTTAGTGTAAAACCTTTGTAGTAGTTTTTATATTAAGTTGTCTAAACTCTAGGTTTCAAGACTGAGGAGCTTCTGACAAAGCTTTCCTTCCCAAGCAGCTAAAATTGGGATTCTCTGGGTTTGTTTGAGAGATTAGTTTCAACTTCTACCACATCTGACACCTGAGTAGTAATCTAAAGCTAAGTTACTGCTGAATGACTGCCTTCCTGAGCCACTCCTAGATGTGATTCATTGTAGCTCTCTTCCACCTCAGGATTGTACCTGGATTTCTTTGCAATACATTTTTTCTTTTTTTCTTCTTGAATTACAAAAGCGCATTTTGTATTGCTCAGAAAAGAAGTCCCCAAATCAAACAATTCACAAACTACGTGATACATCATCTACCAAGAGGAAAGTAATAATAGAAAAAGCCTTTCCACAAAATAAGGTACCATGTCTTAAAAAAAAGTCACCACTGCACCAAATAATATCCTGAACATGAACAGCTCTCTTTTGGCTAATTATTCCAAAAATTTTCCATCTGTATTGAATAACAGAGGAATCTACTGTCTCTCCTCCCTGTTGAGGATTCAAGCTTGAAGAAGGCAGCCTACTACCTGACGAACAGAGGAAGGAGAGGCATACTTAGAAGAGGTGAACCACAAGGTGCACTGCAATATCCAGGTTTGATCCCTGCTCTAATAATTTTCTTTTATTATTAAGTGCTTGATTTATTTTCTATTCACACTGTACATGGGAAGAGTTAAGTAACTAGACTTAAATGAAAGTGAAACTTACTGAAAAAGGCCAAAATGGCAAGCCAATAGGGAAGACTCACAAACTAGCAGGTCTAAAATCCTGTATGAACTTAAATACCTCCTTCAGGACAGCATCTCTACTTAAGTGATATTCAAAGTGTGAAATGGTTTCCAGCACTTACATGGTCAGATGGTAGATCTCTTCCAGGACCACTTTTGTAATTTATCTTAGGCAATCACTGTGCTAAAAGCAGTAGTTCAAGAGTCAGAGTCCTGTGACTCCTTCCTCCAGAGCTGTGTATCGTCTTCATGAGGATGCAGAGCCCTGACCTCCTTGCCTACTCTCCTCTGGCCTCTAAGAGTTTTGCTTTCCTGACCACAGATGACTCAGGCCAGTACTTTTCCTAGAATAGCCAAGGGCATGGCAGTAAGAGCACTCTCCTGGGATAAGACAGCTGTAGGTTACAACTTCCTCAGGCTGAAAAGAACCTAAACCCCAGATCTCTCACTTAGTAGACAAGAGATTCAGATTTCTACATTTTTACTCATAAGAAGCAGTGCTGCCACGAACAAAAACAATGCAAGAGCAGCCACAGCATGGTGCAAGGACCCCAGAAAATTGGAGTCTACAGAAGGAATTATCTCAAGGGATGTCCATTTTCTGCCTTCAGAATGACACTAGGCAGAAAGACAAACACCTAAGCTGTTGGCTGAGCAGAGTGGGATGCTACAGGGCATGTCCACTACCACAGCTTACAGTATCTGAAAGAGATTGGGCAGAAAATGTTAAGTGTCTATTCCATCTTTTGCACCTAATTAGATCAGCAGGACTTTCCTAAAGTACTGTCTTGAGGTTAGGCTCCTATATTATAGATAAGTCATGTGAAAAACACAAAATGGCTTGCAGAATATTTGCTGTAAAGACAAACCTCACAGGAACAGGTGCTCCTGGATTAAGTCAGTACTCAAAAAAAGTGCATGAAACATCACTGAGTGGTTTTGCAGAAAGAGTAGTGAGGAAGAGAGCTGAGGTTGATGTGAAGCCCTCCAGCCTACTCAGTAATTCAGAGCTACAATAAAAGGCTGGGGCCCCTTCTGCTCATGCACATTCATTTCCCTGTAATAATTAATTTTCACTGAGAAGGCTGTTTGCTAGAAATCCAGCAAGAATCAACCGTAACGTTACATGCAAGTGCCATGTACCTTAGCCATGAGTGTTGCTCCAAAGCCACCTTGGTAATTATTAGCAGATGGTACTCCTTCCATCACTCCTGGAACAGGATTGTATGTGTCGCTTGACCAACAACGACCTGAGCTCATATTTAGGATTTTGGCCAGCAGCTTTGGGTCAAGCCCTAATCTGTCAAAGGTCAAGGAAGAGAAGTGTTAACATCAAAATGCACAAGACATGGGTGACTTGTTTTATATCTTAGGACCCAACCACCATTTCTCTCCCTTTATTATAAGTCATGAAAAATGACATAGTATTGATATTGGGGGTGGGGATGCTGTATTTTAAATTAAAGAACATCAATCTACCATTTAAGCAGCAGGATTTCAAAGCTTGTTCCTTTTACACTACGCAAAGCCCCTTCACCTAGCAATTTTGAAAGTGAAAGCAAAATAAGGGTCCTCTGAGAACAGCAGTTCTCTTGTATGCCAATTACTGAAAGGCATTCTCTGTTCTGCTACCTACTAGAGCACATACTTGTTCTTCATATCAAAACTATATTCTCTGAAGCTGAACAAAGAAAAGAATTCAAAAGCAAGAGAGGGAGTGTGAAAATACCTGTGATGCATTTATACGTGTGCATTTATGTATTTTTTGATGTAACAAGACAATGCAAAGTGATCCTGCACTAACAATAGCAGTGATCAAAGCTGCTACTATTTTTAAAAAATAATGCCACTGTACACATCTGCATGTTCCTTGCTTCGTTTTTATTAAATCTTTATTAGGAACTCTTGCTTATGAAGCAGGCCTGCCTTGCACTATGACATATGCTATCCTTTCACAAACATACATTATAGTTCTGGGTCAACTGCTGATAAGGTTACCGATCCTGATAAAACAAAGGTTGGCCGAGTAGAAACATCATTTGTTCTATCAGAGCTGATGGCATAAACTGCTGCTCAACAGGGACCCTAAAGATACTTCAACATTACAGAAAATGAACCCTCTTATGGATTCATATCTATGGATTCATATCATACTAAGTTGCAATTTTATACCAACTGCATTTATACCAACAATAAGCAGCAGCAGTTTACATGAGCTCTTCAAAAAAATGTTGAGTTGCACTCACCACCAAAAAAAGTGTGCTCTAACTGTGCTTTACTTTTTTTTTTTGACTTTTTTCTTTTAAGAGTGCTATAAATCAACACTAGCTCTTACCTAGGATTTTCTGCAACAGTCATGCACAGTCATAATGACCCTAACACCACTTCCAGACTCCATAGTACTCAAGGTTTTAATCTGTACGTGGGTAAAGCTCATTACCAATGAAATAATTGCTAAATTTTCTATGTGTTTATTCTAGCAGACATTGAAAGATTTTTAAAATTATTTTAGAGCAGTGGGCCCGATAGTATGGTTCTTTCTCCCACAATGACACATATCTGCCATTCTTCCCGGCAAATACAAAACAAAATAATTTTTTTGTATTGAAAAGGTAGATTTTTAGCATTACTGTTGTGCAGTCTTACTTATGGCAAAAGTCTTCTTCTCCTCCCCATTTTGCAACACTGTCTCAACTGAAGGTTTTTCAATTGCCATTAAATGCACACATACATACATATATATATGTACATACACACACACATATATTTCCCATTTCTAATACATTTCTACAATATTTTAATCACACTTTTTATCATACCCAGTGCAAAGTCCTCACCAAGAGGCACTCTGAATAAATGTGCTTTAATTGCTGTCACACAGAAAGCATATTGAAAGCAGACAACTGAATTTTTAACATAAAGTTGTGTGTTTTGGCCAAAATAAGTCTCTTGATTTGTTTGTTGCCTTATTGTTATTACATCCAGAACAGTATTTTTAGCAGTGCAGCACTTGCTTGTGCCATATCTAGCTGCATGCAGAGGCCCCTAATTACAGCTGTGAGTAGCATTTATACCAGAAGACATTGAGGTTATTATTTCAAAATGCAAATAACCCTCCCCAAAACCCCTCTTCTCACAATATTACAGCTACCTCTCTGTTAAAATATATTTTAAATGATATCTTTATGTTCTACAGATATGTAAAATATTGTCTGCAGTAGATCTATCATATTTTTGCTCTAGGGAAGGAAATAGGAAGATGGTGTCAGTTTAAATCCCTGCTTTTTTCAAACTTGGGTGCTCTTAAACACCATGCAGATTCTCTTTAGGAGACCTGAAACTACTTTTTTTTCTCTTTTGCAGCAAGTGTATCATTAATAAGAGCAAGTTAGAAGTGCTTTGCATTTCATCTTTCTGAGGATTCATCCACTGGTGCATATATAACTGACAGTTAAAATTAGACATATATTAAAATCAGTTACTGAAGAAGTCCTCTGTCTTCCACTGCGCCCAAAGCTTGTAATGGTCTGAAACCGGCTAGAATATACAGTAATTGTCATTCAGTGAGAGTCTATCCTGGAAAGTCATGCTTCAGTGGAGAAGACTGAGTTTCCATTTGAAATCAACAAATTAATCCAAGACAGGTATCTGAAAGGGCAAGTTTAATAGGAAGCAGCTACTGGGCTCTCAACCATGATAAAATGTTATTGCTGTTTCCCTGTAAATTGGCTGGGAACATATGATACCTTCTGCATAAGAGCTCCATTGCTGCTCGAGAGATATACGGCTCAAGCTATCAAAACGATGACAGTCTGCCAGTCCCCGGAACAACTTGCCATTGGATGTGGCAGAAGCATGTGCATGTGCATGTGGATTTACTACCCCCGAAAATAACACACGAAAAAGCAGCCCATGTATTAACTGCAGTTATAATAGAGCACAAGAACAATCTGCTGCCTCAAATTAGTGCTTCTTCAATAATATCCCTAATGTACTGAAGCAGAAAATAAGCAAGACACACAAAAAAAATGCTTAAAATAGGAACACTTCAAGCCACTGCTCAAAACTCCAGTTTTGCTGAGTTTTGATAAAGTAACATAGTGAAATGTTCACACACTCCTCCCAGAGTTTTGTTTGCAATGGAGAGTAAAGCTGAAATGGCATCTCACAAAAACGTTTCTCGCTCATCTTATTTTGAGTAGACAGACTGCAGTGGCTAAACTGCGGAGAGATTTTCAGCTCAGGGTGTTATGGATAAATACCATTTGAAGCTGCAAATAGGTATTGAAGCAGAATCTTGGGACCTTTCCACCACAGCTGAAAGTGGCTTTACCATCAGTGTTTGAAACACAAGTCTGGGAGCTACTGCAGCCCCTCCCGGCAGACAAGAGACCTTCTCTGCTGACAGAAGTACAAAAATGATTTTACACCAAGGTCACTGGCATTAATCTTTCTATCCTGGTTCTTTCCCAGCCATATTAAACAGTCTTGTCCTGTCTCATGGCACCACATAATCCACTCGCTCGGTCTTGCAGGCGGCCTCGGAAGGGACTGCCAAGTGCCTGACAGGCAGCGACTTCCACCTGACCGAAACACAAATGAGGTATCAGCAATGTTTAATTTCCATCTTTGCCCTGCTAGCACGAGGCATTGCTGCCATGGAACTGGGAGCTCAGTACGAAGGCTTACTGCCACTGAGACGATCAGCAAAAAGAAAAATCATCTGTGATTGTGGACAGTATCAATACATGTTTTTATTTCTCATTAGTGAAATTCAGATGCACTCGGTGTTATTCTTTTGGCATACTAATTCCCTACAGTATTTTGCAATATACACGTTGTCAATAAAAACAAAACCAGAATCTACTCAGGAGATTTTTTTCCTCTTGCACTACCAAGCTGGAAAAAAAATGCAAAAGAAAATGTAAATTCATTTTGAGAATGTCTGCCACACCTCCAATACCTTTTGGTAGCAACATTCATAAAGCACCATTAAATTAATTAAAAAACAAAACAAAACATAAAAAACATTTCAACTGGAACTCAGGCTGGCATTTTTTCTAAATTACAGTATGGAAACTAAACCCAAGCCCTTCCAGTGAACATGGACATCATTAGTAACTGATGATGATATAGTCAAGATGAAAAACAAAGGGAATGAAACACAACATTCGCACAGGATTGCTGGCTTTTCTGGGGGTTTAATGTGGAATTTTTGCTCACTGATGCCAGGTGTCCTGCCTGTTCATCATTGGCTAGTTAGACTGGAATTTGGAAAAAATCTATTATATCAAATATAAAAGAAAGAAAACAATAGCAGAGATCATTTAAAAATCTAAAGTGAATGAATTATCTCTCTGCTTCAAAAAATGAAAGTTTAGGCTGCGTGGTGTGTTAAAACAATAGAGGCAGTACTTCATAATTAGCATCTAACATCACATTGCTTCAAATGTGTAGGCAGAGTATATGCTGGTTTCTGCAAGGCACTGTCATTTGACTTTTACTCACGTCTAGTTCACAGACAAGAACAGTTTCTGAATTATTCAAAGTCCATAAAACCTCCAGACTTAAATAATGAACAGATGTATGCTGTGCATGACATGAGGACACTTTATAGCCTATCTAAAAGTTAAGAATATGTCCAAGTTCCACCATTTTTATCATTAACTTTTTAGATTTTCAGCATCCTTTACTGATTATTAGTCAGTGATAGGCTTTCTTTGCCTGAGACACTTCCATCTAATGAATGAGGTTGTATCCTGCTCTCTCTGATCTTGGCAGTCAAAGCATCCTGAGATTGTGCACCAAAAGAACCACTGGTCAAACACTACTTTGAGTATGCTAGGTAATAATGCATTATGTTAACTTTTGGACCATTTACACATGAAAAAATAACCAAATTATTAGTGAGTCTTTTAATGATTATCTTTCAATAGTTAATAACTATACCTTGTATATTAGAAATTGGTACATGCAAAAATTATAAAGTTCTTATTCTAGCTATAAGCAGAAGTCATTTTCTCCAGGATTTAAATCAAAGCACATTAAAATCAATGCAGAGGTTCTAAATTACTTCATAAGGCTTTGAATTACTGTTTATATCAAACTCCATGCAGTTTTGTGCTAGATGAGATTCTGCTCTTCATAACATCCAGGTTACAACTAGCAGGTTTCTTCTACAATAAATATAGTTCCTTCTTGATTACCAGCACTGAGGGGTAGACAGCTTTGTATATTGTCACTTTCGGTTTTGCTCAGACATCTCTGAGCAAACATTTCAGACATTTCAAAACACAGAGTCAGTCAAAATCTCATCTGGAAAGGGATAAAATGAACTATGAAAAGTCTAAATCCTTTCAAGCTACAGTGACTGCAGACACAAATTTATTTTGCACAAGCTTCACATGCCCAAAGTATGTGTTCCAAACCTTTTGAATTTACTCTATTTTTAATTTTAACCGTAATCACCCTTACATATGTGGACAAAAACATAATGAGAACATCAGTTGCATATGCTCTACTAAGTGAGCCATGACCTAACACAGACCCTGGTGCCAGCTTTACACCACACTGGATTACAACAGTTGCATACGATGCTATTGCTTTTATTACGGCTTGATACAGATATGCTTCACTATCTTACAGACGCTCAATTTTAAAATGTAAATGGTACAGGATATTGATAAACCAATTAGCACTGATGCAAAGCAAATTCCTCTTTTATCTCAATTACAACATGACAACTTAATAGGTCAAGATAGTCTAACATCTGAGACAAGGGCAATTCAATAAAACAACTGCATCTTGATATGGTAATTAAGGGGAAATGTGAATCCATTACACTGCTTGTGTATGTGCGCACATGTGGGTGCTCTATTATTTATTTATTTATTTGAAGTATTTGATGCTGTTTTTGTATTATATCAAATCTGCAGGAGCACACAGTCTAGAGTTCAGTTGATAAATACCTAGAATATGTGCAGTTTTAGCAGCCCAATCATAAGGGTGTGACTTGGACAGATGTATAACGCATAGAGCCCTCAGAAGATATGTAATTGCAAGATAATTTATTCAGACACAGAATATATATTTTTTTGTGTATAATCTTGAAAATGCTTTAGATCTGGTTAAGAGAATTCAGGAAGGTTCAAATACTGTGAAGCTGAACTGGTGTTTGCACACACTCAATGGGAACACGAAACAAAATCTCAAAAACCAGAACAAAAAAAATAGGCTTCAACTGGAGAAGAAAAATCGCTTCATTTGAATATACTGCCACTTACATGTCATATATATCACCTTCTATAAAAGAAAGGGAAGGAGTGCAGTGGAACATATTCTGATTTTTTTGAAAAAGAAAGAGTTCTGTCAATTGGGACAAACCATGATGAACAGGTTCGACAGAAAGGTCTATGCCTTTTTTATCCTTTAATTCTGACTTGAGATGCACACCATGTTAGAAGTTCTACTTTACAACATTTGGGAACAATTTAACAAAGCCATCCAGAGCCATAAGGGAGTATAATACTCAAAATACAATGTACATTAACTTCGAATACAAACAAAAAGGTATCTCTATATTATCTCTGCATGTTTAGATTTAAAAATAAACATTATTGTACAATGCACTGTAACAGAGCAAATAAACTCTTATTTGAGTTGCAGAATGTAATGATCTATATACAGCCATTACAAGAAAATATTCCTGTTCTCAAGAGTCTTGCCTTAGTTAAATAATCTCTTTAGAGTGTTAAAGGCTTTTACAAGAGAATTTCTAGCCAAATTTTATCTACACCATCTAATCATTGCTGTCTCAGGAAAAAACAACGGCAAAATACAAGAACTGTTAACACGGAAAATAAAAAACAGACCAACCTGATGCCCAGATTCATAGCCTCAGCAGTTCCAATCATACTGATTGCCAAGAGCATGTTATTGCAGATCTTTGCCGCCTGAAAATAAGTCAAATAGTCAATCAGCTTCTGAGTTTTGACAGAGCTAACACATAGGTATCTTTTTTAACTAGGCCCACTATAGCTATGATCAAATACCTTCAGATAGCTGTTTTCTAAAAGTAGCACCAGTACAGCTGACCTATGGTTCTTTCAGAGATCAGGAAACTTTTCTTTTTTTCCCCTTGGTGCAGTAGTTCAGTTAGTATGCATTACATTTAGGGGCTTTTTGCCCTTTACATCATAGAGACTAAACTTAGAAGAAACAAAATAAAAATCCGAATCCTCCAAGACAATCTGGGGAAGGACCAGGCACTACAGTCCTAGGACAGTATTTTACATACACATGGTTGAACAATGAGCAAACAAAGAGAAGATAATATAGGACATTTGGTTCTGGAATAAAAAAATGGGTTTCATGAAAGACAAATAAAGGAACAGAAAAGAAAGACTGAAATAACTGGTAAGTCCTCAGCAATCATTACCTGCCCGGTTCCGACCTCTCCACAGTAGACCACATTAGAGCCCATACACGTCAGTAACTCTTTGGCAGCATCAAACTCTTGCTCCACTCCACCAACCATGAAAGTAAGGTTTCCAGCTCGAGCAGCACCAACGCCTGCATCAAGATAACACTGGATTTAATACCAGCATTTTTTTAAGAAAAGAACCCCATCTTACCAATTATGTTCTAATCATGTAAAATTTATGTGCTCAGTACTTCACCCATGATGAATCTCCCCAAAGTTTATTATTACTATGGAAACATACAGCCCTAGCACTTACAGGATCAAAGACTCTGGAACATTCAATCAAGATAAGACCACCTACTGGTAGGGAAGAAGGCAACTTCAAGAATAGCAGGACACAGAAATTCAGAGAACTTTTGGCAATATCACTTTTATAGTTTCACATGGAGAAAGAATCAACCCTTCCTGCAAAAAGCTTGAGCACCTCACACTCCTCACTATTTCTCAGTTCAGCATGAAGCTACTAGAAATTCAGGTTCCTGCCCTGGGAGTGCCTGGCTGCAAACGCCGCTTTCTGTATCTGTTATGTATTTCTCCCCTCCGTCCTGCCACTCAGTCTGCACTGTGTCTTGAATTCACTGAAAAATTTCACAACAGTTTGACAGATTAAGGCCTAGAAAAACCCAGCAAGCTTCTACTAGTTTTGTCAAAATAGCCAAACGAGTAGGGGAAGGAGAGTCCCACTAAAAATAAATGAAGCAGATGCTTAACCTGTGTTAAACCCTGAAGCATCCAGAACTCCTCACCCCATAGCCAGAGCTAGGGGAAAAAAATAATAAAAAAGTCTATATATAACATTGCTGCTCCTACAACAACACATTCCTGAGACACTGAAGAAGTGTGGTAAAAAAATCTTCCTTCTCAGGTTAAGAGACACCCTATTTGCAGCCAATCCTTGATCTCAGTCGAATGACTCCTCCCTAGGAACTCGTCGGTAAATCCCAGGAACCGGGCTAAGAGCAAAGCCTCGATTTAGAGCTAATACAAACAGGACATTGTCATCTTGTTGGCTACCAATTTACTACGTACATGACCGCAAAGATTGCTACATTAATAAACACAATGATTTTCACTCCATTCCTCCAGCTATTTTTATTCAAACCACATAATGGCCTTTACCACTAATCCTGTGATCTGACCTGCAGCAAATTAAGTAGACAATTTAAGTCAAAGCTTACAAACAAAATCCAGTACTATCCATCATAGGTCAATAGCCTTGTATCTAGATTACAGACTGCTAAATAGCTTCAGAGAGTCATTTATTAGAGCAAAATTAATGCTGACAATAGTTTTCAGCTGGTTAATCTTCTGACAGCTGCACTCTCTCACTTGTTCAAGCACTTACATTTCAAGTAGAAAAAAATAAATTAGTTAAGTAGAAAAAAGGGGCAATTTGTTGTATAATGCAGGAGCCTTGGAAATTTCTATTTTTAAAAACAAAAACCTGTTTACTTCATGGTGCATTTTATTATCTAGAGTCCTTGCCAACTACCAGCTATTTTATCCGAATTAAACAAGCAGTGCAACAAATCCTTAACACTAGCAATTTCTGAAAGTTTTGGCGGGGAGTCTAGGAGCACAAGAACTTCAGCTGAAAATAGAAGTAAAAATTTATCAGACAAATACGCATAGCTTTACTTCACAATCACAGATTCCATGCTGACAACACAGATCAGTAAAACATTGACAGCTTAAACCACTAAAAAAAGACAACAAGGGAGAAGGCAGAGCAGCTTAAGATAACAAAAAGAGCAATGATTATATTTCAAATTTTCATTTTTTTAAAGGTATCTTCTTGCCTACCTAAAATAGTGCTTATTGTACCACTGCAGGTCAGAGTCGAGACTCCAGAAAACCTTCAGAAGCCATTTGCTCTTCCTCCAACATAAAACCTCCCCATGGTTAAAGAACGGTTTCAAAGAAACTGTATTTGTGATTAGCAACTAACTGTAGGATTTGCTCTTCCACAAAGCCAGACTGCTCGAGCCCACGGCTGCAGCCCTACACTGCATTTCCCCAGGACGATCCCCCGCGAACTGCTTAAGGGTGCCGTGTGAGCAGGTTTTACAAACAAGTCAAAAGTTAGTCAGTAGATTGTAACACTCTGTTTGACTTCTGCTTTTCTTTCCTTATTTTATTACGCAAGTAAAAGACAACAGGACTATGCAAATATTTGGAGCTTTTACTGTAAGGACAAAAAAAGAAAAAAAGAAGTGTCAATAACCCTCATCTAAAACATTAAGGTAGTTTCCTTACCACAGGCTGAGGCTACAGTGTGCTTACACTGTAGCCTAAAGGCGAGCTGAGGAGACTGGACAGAAAGTAATGAGCACCAAAGACTTACCCCTTGGGTATATGCCAAAAAATAGCAGCCAACGAGACATCCAGAAAAAGAGAAATACATGTTCTGGGGAGTTTAGGTGCTTTTAAATGTGGGAATTGTTCAGGAAATCCAAAGAGGAATCAAAAAGCACTTCTTGTTTCAAGGCATTTATCAGAAAATTTCCAGATTTCTACATTGTCAGGAACACGTTAGCAAAAACGCACGTCAGGATGCAGAAAATGAATCCTGAAAGAAGCACAGTGAAAAGTTCTAGAGTAGCAGGAAGAAGGAAGGACTGCAGAGCCTGGCGCAACACAGACTGGTTTCCTGCTCAGGTACTAACAGGTTTTTGACCAAGGTCTGGAGAGAGCATTCCTTCCCCCTGCAGCGAGAAGAGGTACCTATGAAATGGTTCCTCAAAATGTGTCCCATCATGTCTGGCTGAGTTACGCATGGGACAAGTAACTGCAGGACAAGACTGTTCAGTCCACATGATGCCTACGAATTACTGCCTGTAAAGAAATCAGTGAAACTGAGGTGCTAGGACTCCTTAGTCTGAATTTTAGGTGAAAACATGAATGGAGGCTCAGGAAAATTCATATGACAATAGCAACTAGTCAAAGCTGTGCAGGGGCAGATGACCTCAAGTTTTAGGTTCTCAGCCTGACAGCCTCGTTCAGTAGCCAGCCTTCCCTTCCAAATTCACTTTGCTTTGCTGATTTTGCAAGTCCTACAGCGTATAAAATCCTGGAAAAAGTACTGTAATCTGTTACTGATTCCAGTTCCAAAATCAAAGGTCTCACCTCTGTAGCTGTATCAGTAAAGGCAGCTGGGTTATGGTTTTCTTACTAGTAGGACTACAAATTGCTAGAAAATGATGTTAATCAGATGTACATGTAAAGTGTCTGCCACTAGTTAAGGTTTTATTACCTTTTTTATATTTAAACCACTGTTGTATTGCACCTACCAATACAAAAGAGTGCTGCTGACAAAGGTGAGAGGAAAAGTAAAAGTGAATGTCAATCTACAGCCATGTTTACCTGCTTCAGAGACTCCAAAAGACTAGCTGAAACTTAAGAGCTGGAACATCTTAAAGAAAACACAAAAATTCTCTCATTGTTTATTCAACATACAGGATATTGAGCAAGGCAGAATTTTAAAAACTAATCTATGATCTCAAATAGATGTAAAAACAAACAGAAAAAAAAAGGGTTAAAGTTCCAATTTTCCATTTTACAATGTTGTACCTTCTTGCAGTGCAAGAGTTGAAGCGCTCCCTGTTATGCTTTGGGAAGTGCAAGAAAACCCTAGTCCTTTACTCCAAGACTTTTGCAGAAATGCAGTTTCAGTGACTATAGTAGCCTCAGACAAGCAGTTTCTTGCCATGTTTGCTCCCTTTCAGGCAGGCTGAACTCGAGAACCTGTGTGCATGTGTGCACACACGCACAGGGGTGCGCGCGTGAGGCATGGTCTTTTACAGGACTAACCAATTCTAAATATCTGCCAGTTCCCAGGAAATACTTTGTCTTTTGCAACTCGCTAGAAGTTAAATCAAGATACACAAAGAAAGATTAACTGAAAAGGTTACTATTGTTTCGCTACACATATAAAGCTCAAACCAATTAAAAAGGCACGTATAGGCAACAGCAGCTACAAATCCCTACTGGAAACAAAAGCAGGTTATTTAAAATTACACTATAAATTTAAAGCAAGCAGGAGCAGACGTATGCATAGAGCATCATTTTCTTCTACTTGCTTCACAGACAGCCTGACATCCTCAAATCTATTTCCTGGGCCCAAGTAAACAGAACAGGCTCGGAAAAAAACCTGCTCAAAGGGACCTTGTTTCTCCCTGTTATAAAATCAGCATCAAAGGTAGCCGTATGAGGCTGCCCTAGTGCCGTAGATGGGAAAACCCAGTAAATCACTTAATTTGCTCAAAAGAACTTAAATGTTTTAAGCAGCCTGCCATCAGCAGAGATAAAGAAGAGGGCCGATGGGACCGGGCTGCAATGTGAGCCGTCTTTAAAATGCAATTGTTCTAATCATTTTCTACAGATGCCGCCTCACAAGGGGCTGCTGTCACAGGGACCATTTACGACTTGTTATGGTGTCTCTATTGTTTACCAGCGACATTCGCTAAAAAGGCGACAGCTGGGACAGAAAGCTGCTACTCACCGAACAATATAATCCCGTGAAAGTAATCAACAAATTTAAGGGTGTTAATTAACTTTACACTTTATCATGTTCAATTAGTTGTCCTTTCTGGAAAAGATTGCCGTGCACAATCGGTTTAGAGCGTGCCATGTTTGATTTGTAAGTGATCACTGTTTCTGTTTCGAAGTCCATGTCAGATGTTCTCTTGGGTTTTGGTGACACAGATGAATGGCTCTGCACATGTTAGGGGGTGATCTGGTTTAACATAAAGCAGCATAACATAACCCCTTGTTAACGTGCGGCCGGCCTTTGCCGAGCAAGGCCGGGAGAACGCAGGCCGGAGCGCGCGTACGTGCGCCAAGCGCTGCTGACGGCCACGATGCAAAGTTTTGGTTTTGCTGAAACACAAAGGCACAAATAAATGGGCAATTTTTCATCATTATATCTCAAAGCCAGGCTTGTCTTTTAGGGGCACGCTCGGGATCATTTCTTCCCAGCAAGATCCCTAGTTGTGCCGCATTACGCACTAGGCACAAGCACGTCCGAACGTTTTACATAATGCGCGCAGCCTGTTTTAATGGCAGCTGAGCAAATGCAGGGGAGACGCGGTGTGTTCTTGGGCATATAAAATTCTGTGGTGACTTTTAAATGTCTGTGCTGCATTTATAATGGCAGGGATTTGAGATGGAAGTTAAATTAATCTACTATTAAAATGTACCTTTTTCCCTTTAACGGACCTGTTCTTGCTCGCTAATGGGACAAGAGGAAGCTCGTGATGAAGCGGCATCGCACTTGCAAGTGCACCTTAATGAAAGTCAGCGCAAATCCCCCATCCTGATAAATAGAGCTTTGCATCACCATAGCTCATAAACCCCCGGTGTTGGAACAAAAACGGAAAGGGAGCTTCAGGTCACTGCTTTGAAAATTTATATGTCTATTTGATAGTATGCTGGAAGAAAAAGCAAGCTTAAGGAAGTAAAGGCATCTCTAGTGCAGCATAATCCAATTACACAATTTGCTAAATTACAGCTGTGCAAAGGAAAAAAAAAACTAGTGGATTTTTATTCTGCAGCAACAGGCAAATTAAATCCACATTATCATAATTATTTAAGCATTTACTTTGTACATAAAAACAAACTGCAAAACCAAAACAAAATAAAAATTCAAAGAAAGCCGAATGGAAAAGTTGTTAACTCTGAAAGCTAATAATGGAGTAGGTTAAATATTTAAGAGGAAATTATAGGCTGTATCAGAAAGAGCTGAAGCCACAAAACAAAGCGGTACAAAACATTAGTTTTCTGCTAGGAAGAAGATCTGCAGGGAGCAAGGAAGCGGTCGATAGATCCTTAAATTGGACGCAATAGCTGCTCTTCTATCCCAAGTTGGCAGCTGCTACATTTGCAGACCTGGTTCATTATTTACCCATAATGACCATCAAGCTCCAGTCAAAGTCAGATCACAACAACTGTCAGCAGCTCTTTTAATTAGCCTTGTTTGAATTCAGATAGATACCACAATGGCCCTGCTTCTGCTGAAAAAGCAACAGAATGCTACAAGGAACGAGCTGCTCTGACTCGCTAACAAACAGGATTGGGGAAAGTCAGCAGAACCAAAGTTATTATTTCTATTTTTATTTTTTTAATTGAGAAAGACATGGAGATGGGCACCTTATTGGTCCTTCCTCCCACCACATTAACGACCCACAACTGCTGTATGCGGGCATTTCAAATGCCAACCCGAAGCATTACTCCATAATCTAAAAGGTAAACTTTGAGAGTGAGGCTTACAGGTATTAATTAAATGTCTAAACTCTGTGAAACTGTACATTTTCAAAAATGGAATCAGAATTAAGGAATGCACATATTAACAGGATTATCTTCTCTCCTAATTTATCTCCTTCTGTTTGTTTATCCTCAGGGAACATAATCTTCTGTTGCATCAAGCCACTCTCATTCTCCTTGTGTCTGCACCAGAATAATAATTCCCTCCTCCCCCTCACTCCTGCTTCCCACAAGCACCTGCAGGAAGGAGGAAGAGTGGACCAGACTGTGCCCACCAGCAGCAATGCTCCATAGCAGGAGCATAAACAGAGAGGTGCAGAAGAGCTGCACAATAGGCTACCTGCTTCCGATAGCCCAGTGTGAGAAAGAGTAATTAAATGAATTTTGCTGCCTGTAATAGCACAAAGAAAGAAGATACAGATGAGAGCACTGTCATACCCATTCTCTGACACCTACACTGCAGTCCGGGCTGGCTCCCTGTTGTGCGAGGTGCTACAAAAGAGGGTACCAGACTCTCCAGTCCCACGAGGCAAGTCGAGAAGTGCTGCTGTACACACTCCTCAGGGGCCTTATGGGGGATATACTAAAGGTACCTGATTCATGAGGTTATATGTATACAAACCATAGGTACGTGCATGTGCTGCAGTACCACCGGATATGACTTTTGGGCACAGAAGTAGTGACAACCATCATCAGGAACTGAAGGTAGAAGGTAGTGCAGATGGCTGCATAAGGAACTGGCTAGGAAAGAAAAAAAAAAAAAAGCAAAATGGTAATGAGGAGATTTATGCTTTTAATGGAAGTGTTGAGTGCAATTCTATAGGGATTAGTACTTGAACTTGGCTATGGACACCAGAGCAGAAATAATAAAACTTCAACCTAATTTAGATCTATCACAGAAGGACGCCAAAACACAGAAAACAATACACCCTCTTAGAAAATCATACAAAAGCGGAGCAGAAGCCGTGGTCCAGGAAGTTTAATATGAAGGGAATGCATCACGAAAATTTTACGAGATGCTATTAAGTAGTAAGCGACACCTCCAAAATGATTAGCCAAAGAAAATAAGTCACTAAAGGCAAATACACACAGAAGGTACTGTAACTTTTTCAGAAGTGCAAGCTGAAAGAAAGGCCTGACAAGATTGTTCTGCCTGCAGCAGTTTTTTAAAGCACCACATTCACTTCTAGTCATTGCAACATCCAGGAGAAACACCAAGGCATCTGAGCAGCTACCGGCTGGCTGTACTATCTGCTCTAATAAGGATCTACAAATAATACCAAAACAAACAAATAAATAAAAAAAACTCCCCAAGGCACAAAATTGGTGAGGAACAGCACAAACAGAAAGGGAAGCCCACCTTGGCTTTGGCTCTCATATGTCTTCACTGAGCAACATACTGTTGCTGTGCAAATTCACGACCCAAATTACAAAATACAGGTAATTGCAAGCCACGACATTTGCAGATTTTGCTGGTTGGGCTTGAATGCCTCTATCTAGAACGTTTGAAATACTCAAGCATTTTACCTTAGTCCCAAGCTAAATGGGACTCTTTTTACACATCATTGTGGAATATATAGGCAATTATAACAAAATTACCTGCACACTTTAGTGCTTTATACTTCTTTCCTCACTCTCACATAGGCCCCCTCCAAACCAACAAAACTGCATCGTGTTTTTTTTTTTTCTGTTGAATAAAGAAGGTACTAAACATAGCTGGAGAAAGAAATTACCCCGAGGTATGTACTTAAACTGCATTGCTCAACAGGTAATGGTTCAAGTGCTCTGCTTAAGGTTCTTTTTTGGAAAGCCAGCTGCAGATGCCTCAAGTCACAAAAGGTAAATTTCTATTGAAGCATCCATTAGCTCTTCCTTGTTATTTAAGCAAATAAAAATATAAACACAGAAAATAAAAAGCATTAAAAAGGGGTGGAAAGGAATAGGATGGTAATAGGAACATAGCTATTCCTATCATTTCTGGTTAACTTAAGAGCTAAAGATGTAGCAACTCTCAAACGTCCCCAGAAGAAAAGCAGTATGAGCATATTTATATTTGCAACATTTTAAAATTGTCTACTATCTAAGAGCTGCAATATAACGAAAATCCCCAAAAAACCCAGCAACAATATGGCCAAAAAGAAAACATCAGACAAGTCATTTTAAAGAAATCCATCTCTACTACTTTCTGCTGGATGCTTCCCCAGCTGATAGTTTCAGTTTTAGCTATGTAGGGGACAGTCTGTGAGAGTAAAATTGATAGCATTTTGTTACATGAAATAAGAAAGAAAGCTTTAAAAAAACCCAACAGGACTGAAGACTGCATTGTACGTTTTTGAACAACTGCCCCTTAAACGGTCGTCAGCAGAATGGGGATCATGAATTTTGGGGATAATCTGAACTACCATGGCAGTGCTTTAGATACGGCTCCCCTTTCACCCGACTGTTTTAATTATTGGCTCTTGCTGCAGGACGCAGTGAGCAGCACACACGTACAATCTATCCTCTCCCTTTCAGCCTCTGCTTTAAAATACAGGCTCGTTTTAAGCATGCCTAACTTGGCATTCACAAAGCAATAAAGCATTTTCTCCTGCATAATTTCAGCACACTCAGTTAATTCCGGAAGCTTTTTACTGAAAAAGCCTAGTAGTGAAAAAATGCAAGATGACAACTGCTTCAAAAGCAACATACACAGATACAGACCTTCTCTTTAAGGAATCCCTCCATATCAAGACCTTTCTCGTATCTGTTTCCTCTGCATAATTCTGTTATTATTCCTTTGCAAAACAGATAATACATCTCTTTCATACAGCCATGTTTAGTATTGACCTCTAGCCTAAAATTTAATGTATTTTACTTCTCAAATTTATTTGATGCCACATATTCAGTGAGTTCAAATCCTTGTAATTTCAAGACATACTTCTTCACGCTGCATTACTTCTAAGTATAAAAAGCCATATTACTGGTTATTAATAATTTTATTATTTCATAAAGGACAAAAATGCAATTATATGGTTTAAATTCACAAATATTTATATGCTCCAAATGCTGCACTGTCCCGAAACAAAACATATTTTCATATTTAGCTGTACTGAATCACGGCTTAGAGAGACCACTGAAAAATAATTTGTGTGTCTCTTTTTCTTCCCCCCTCACCAACTGTAACAATTCCAACACTACAACTCCAACTATTTGGCAAAAAACAAACTAAATCTTTTCTTTAATAGAAGGTTTTTGAAGTCAGACCAAAAAAAAAAAAAAAGGAAACAAAAGAAAAACTCTGCATTTTGCCTATGAACAGAATCAAGAGGGTAACAAAGTTAATTATTTCTCATAATCAGTAATTATGATTAGATAAGAGAGTCTTTGGTAATGAACTGCTCTAATGATGGAGGACCTCCGTCTTGCGAAATATAATAGTACATTAACATAACTGTGTATGCAAAGTACATAGAAGCACTGCCACAGTTAACTTGTCAGTGAGTGATTAAATAGGAATTCATAATTAGAAAAATCCACAGCGTAATTTATTGGCCTTGGCGACAGTTCTGGTTCATTAGAGGTTGATTACCGCACAGTGACCTCTAGCGGCCCGCGGCTCCGCGCTGATACCGAACAGCAACAACAAGGAAAGGGCCATTTTCGGGACTCAAAAAGGTCTCCCTTCTTACCTTTTTTTTTTTTTTTTTTAGAAAAAAACTTCTCTTAAAATATATAGTATGCTGTTGTTTCACAGAACGGTCTCCCCTTCTATGCTTTCCATTCAGTTATAAATGCAAATTGGGGTTGCACCCTTACTGGTTTTAAACCCTTTTTGGTTTTAAAGTTAATACTGAGGTTAAGACGGTTTTCATGCTAATTAATGCTCATACGCACACTGATTAACATTGCGTCTTTTGGAACTGTAAAAGCTTTCATTTAGCCAGGGTCAGTCCAAAAGCTGGGAGATGCTCGTGCCATTTGGAAACGTGGGCAATGTGAGGTGAAGAGCCTCTGGGTGCTGCCTCTGGACAAGGGTCACTTCTGCACTAAAACCTACGGCACCGGCGCACAGGCTGAGGATGAGGAGGGAGAAGACACCCCAGTTCTTCTCCAAGTAGGAAACAAACTCCCCACATTTCATATTAACTGCTTAGAAGATGCCTTGCAACATCCGTAATATGAATATCATTGCAGAAGAATGAAACTTAACTTGAAGAGAGGCTGGTATTAAATTACAAAATCTTTTAAGCATAAAAAAGCAGAATCGCCCCCTACTCAACATAACTAATATACTTGTAAGCTATGTAGAAGGTCTTTTATTTTGTCATTTTCCATTATGATGCACATTTTTTCTTGCAATAGGATGGTGGCTAAAAAGATAATAAAAAATAAACCTAAGAATATTTTAAGCATATCTGAAATAGATATAAGCATAGATTTTAAGCATATCTGAAATAGATTCTATGATTCTATGAAATGAATGCAGAAGCCCCTCAAACACAGTCTTAGACAAAAATCTATACTCAATGAATTCAAGTAACTTAGATTTCAATTCTTTTCATGCTGCACTTGGCTGTATTTTCAGACATGAGCATTGCAGAAGGGATGTACATGTATTTTTCTTTGCTTTTGTCTACGACGGACTGGCTACAAAAATAACGTCCCTTTATCAGAGAGATGCTAGAAAATAAATTGCACAGTCCTGCTTCATATAAGAAGAGATTTTTCATGAAGAACTATCGGAGCCTCTCAGCTGGGGCGAAGTCCATCGCGCTCCCATGCTGGAAACAGCTTTACCAATTGCTGGAGAGAAGCAGAGAGTGCAGGGCCGAGCGCTCACCTTTGGTTTTCCTGCGCACGGGTGAGCGACTGTGCGTGTTTGTGTGCGTGCGTGGGTGGGTGCGAGTGTACATACAGGCACGCATGCACACACGCAAGCTCCGAGCTGTTTGTGGCAATGATTTAATACAGTGACTGGATAATGAGCTGTGCTCCCCGCAGCAAGTGAATCACCATTTAATGCTATTATCAACAGTTCATGACCCACCGGCATGAAATGTCAGCCTGATTAATCTGAACACTGCTGACCTCGGAGAGGAAAAGCTACCTTATTGTCAGAATTTAATATATAATAAAACCATACACGGAATATAAATATCTGATCAAGCAAAGCCATTAAAAGGAAATCTGCTTTATTTTGCTCTTTTGTTTCCTTTAAACTTGCTAAGGTACCGAAGAAAATATTTTTAAAATAAATGTTTGTCTAGTCAAGCAGGAAGCAATCCATTAGGACCTATTATTTTGATGTACAGTGAAACACTTCAAAATGGCTGTCCAAATACAAACCCCAGGTTGATACAAATAGGAAAAAAACTAGAATATGCTACTGCAGAACTTGCTACTGTCAATTCCTATCAAGAAATGATCAGAAATTGTTCTTGCTTTTTTAAGGTCAACGAGGCAATAAAAATACTCATTGGTAAATAGGAAACAGTTTGTACAAGTGATGCTGCACGGTTCATAGAAGAAAGTTACCTGAGCCTAGTAAGTCCAACCAACTTGGAATTAATATGAATGGAATATGAATTAATTAATAACTTCTGTTCGTTATATTTATGAATAGAAGGGGGAAAACCACATTTTATTCATTTATAGTGAAGATTTTTTCCTACATAATTCAAAGCCATGGTATAGCTCCATTCATCTTTTTTTTTTTTTTATGAATTTATCTTTTCTCCATGGACTAAAAGTAAAAAAAAAAAAAGAAAAAGAAAAAAAAAGAAGCAACATTTACCAGTTGCAGTGAAACTGGTAAGATTTTGCTGAATCTTCTTGGTATCTTGCTGACTTAATCTGCCGAAAAGCCTGATAAAAATTCTGAAAGCTGTACACCAGCTTTTCGGGAGTCTGAATGCCACAGTTTACAAATAACCTACCTTGAAGCTAGTAAGACTAGATGCCATTTATCTGTAAAATTATATTAGCTGACACAAACATAACTTCTGCTACTGTTTAATGTTACAACAGTATTGCAAAATAGGTGAGAACTGCTATGCTTTTTCCCCCCCCCATTAATGAGTAACACAATTGTTTTACCTCTCACTTTGTATTGTTGTCCAATGGTATCAAAAGGGTTAAGGGATTTTCAGGACAAGGAACTGGAAAAGAGCTGTGACTAAAATCCCCCAAAGTGTCCACATATGAATGGAATGACTGTGGGTGAGACAAGCGAAAGCTCATTCCAAGTATTAACTTATAACAACTGGCAGCCAAGGAAAGAGGAACATGTCAAACAGACTTGACTAAAACTTGGACAAAACAAGAACCCTGATGTCTGAACTCCCAGTTAAGAGCTCTTCTGGAAATGTAAAGAAGAAATAAAGCAATTCTGGACACTTAAGCAGGAAAATAATTTATGTTGCCAGCACAGCCATATGTTTAAGCTTTGCTTTTCCATTCAGAAACCAGAAAGTTCGTGAATGCCAGTTGACTACTAAGTGCCAGTTGACTAGTAAGTGCTGGCTCATTTTGCAAAGGCTGTCCTATGTAGCAAGCACTGTTAGATGCAGTGTGTGTAACTGCTTTGTAGCATCTGATAGCAGTTTAAATCCTCCTCTGCAACCCTCCTCCCTATGTGCTTCACCATACAGAAGCACAGCCATGGTGCTCACTTGTAGAAGCTCGGGCCTGTCTGGAAGGGTTCATCCTGAGAAGCTGTATTTAGGTCTCTGTCGAGCACGAATTGTAAACCTGTCTGCTGGGATCTCCAGGCTGCTTTACCTGTAGCTCTTGGGCATCTTCCAGGTCATGTAGCCCCTCTTACTCTTTCACAGAGTGGCTTACCAAAGCCCTGCAGTTCAGTTGGATCCTCAGCTCTAAAGCCATGTAGCCCTCTTCCACCACCCAAAGGTCCCTTATCTCAGTGATTCATCACTGTCCGCTTATTCTATGAGCGCTTTTAAAAACTCCGCTTACCACAGTCATCTTGGTTGTGTTTGAATAAACTCCATTTTCCTCACTTTTGCCTCTTGGAGAGGCAGAAGGCAGTTGCAGCAGGGACTTGTTTTTCCTGGTTTTATCAAGAAATGAGTCTCCCTAACACCACGAGAGTTTGGTAAAAGAACAGCCTATTCAAACTAAGGTAAAAACCCTCCATAATCCCCACTGTGTTGGGCAGATACTACAAGCCACGTCTGTATGTGGCAGATTCTGCATGCAACCAGGCTGTCCAAGACACGACATGTACTATGTAACAATTTGACCAGAATCCCTACACCAAACAGGGTCCTCAAACTGTCTTAAAAGTGACTTGCAGGTGGCAGCGGCTTACCACAATAAGGGCAATATGGAAGGCAGCGTCAGTAAGTTTGCAGAAAATGGTGAAATGCCATTCTTGTCTGATGGCAGGCAGATGACAACCAATTAAAAATTTTGGAACCCTCTGTAGTTCAATCCACTTAATTACCTTGTTACTTTGTTTGGTTTCTACTCTTCCTCATCATTCCACAGAACATTTGGGGTTGGAAGGGACCCCTGGAGATCACTTAGTCCAAACCTGCTTGCTGTTCAAGGAAGGCCAGCTAGGGTAGGTTGCCCAGGACCACATCCAGTTGGATTTTGAGTATCCCCAAGGATGGAGACTCCATGACCTCAATGGGCAAGCTGTTTCAGTATTGAACCACCCTCATAGTAAAGTGGTGTTTCCTTGCATCCAAGTGGAATTTCCCATGTTTCATTTAGGGCCCTCTACCCTTGTCCTGTCACTGGACACCACTGAGAAAAGTCTGACTCCATCCTCTTGACAGCCTCCCACTGGATATTAATATATATTGATAAGATCCCCATCAGACTCTTCTTCAAGATGGACAGTCACAGCTCTCTCAGCTTCTCCTCAGATGAGAGATGTTCCTGTCCCTTATTGTGGCCTTTCCTCAGACTCATTACAGGAAACCCACATCTGAACCGGGAAGCCCAGAATGCTCCAGACACAGCACTCCAGAGGGAGGTCAGGAGAATAAATCAACCAGAAAAAAAGGCATGTGCAGCTCCAGCACCACAAATCAATTCAGTAAATTTTCAGATAGCAAGGCTAGAGAGAAGGTGCTTGCAGTCATCAAGGAAGAGGATAACTAGGATTTGGAAGAGAGTTTTGTCTACGCAAAGGCGGGGAGACAAGTTCATTTATAAGGTGTGTTGTAGATGAAGGACAGAATTGGACCCTAGAAATTTAGTTGAAAGCAAAGACTAAAATGAAGCAGAAATTAGAGAATTTGGAAGATGGAGGTGTGCCAAAGGCTATTCCTAAGTAAAATTAAATAGTGTTGAAAGTTGAAAGGATCAGATGGGATCTCACACTGAACTGTTAATGATGTCTGCACATGCATGTACACATACACGCACCCACAGATGTCAAAGTTGAGAAAGATGACTAGTTGGAAGTATAGAATCTCAAGTTGATTTACATCATATGAAAACAGTCCATTACTATGAGATAAAAAAGCAACCTAAATGAAGGAAGTTCAATAACAGTAAATGAGAGAAATAAAAAATGTACCTAAATCAGTAACCAAAAAACCCAAATAACAAAACAAATAAACAACAACAACAACAAAAACAGGCCCAAGGCATAGGAAATGATGAGTCAAGAGTGCGTGAGAACTGGTCATCACTGTGCAGTGCAACCAAACCGGTGAGGAAAAGGCAGCCAACAAGAGCATAGAAACCTCCATTCTTAAGAGGAGGATAGTAGCATCAACATCAAAATAAGTAACTTGTTTTAGAAAACAAGGAAAGAAATAACCAAACTTTAGGACAAACTATTTTCTCATCTTGAGCAGTATTTATTTTCTAACATCAAATTTTACACAAATCAGATTGAATACCTGGGATCACACACGCAGTTAAATGATGGTATTATTGTCACTGCTGATAAAATAAGCCAGACAGCAGTTCAAAACTTCTCATTTTTAAGCATTCTCTAAAATATTTTGGCACGCACATAATTAGTTCAATACACTGAGACCATTTTTTCCTCCTCATGCACGAAAATTTTGTGAGGAAACAAGAACCTGGAACAAACAGTGTAATTTGGCATTTCTTCTTCTTGGCTTATAGCTATCTATGAAATGCCTAAGATAATTCTGAAATGTTAGCAAGACAGAAACAGTGGCTAGCATCTCTTTTACCGTTAAACAGTCTTTTAAAAAGTTTTAAGTCAAAAGAAAAAAATATATTTGTCTTCCTAGGGGCATGTCATTACAGTTTCAAAGTTAACATTTTAACATCGCGGAGTGAAGTTGAAGAAAGAACTGCACTTGATACAAATATTGAAAATATGTTTTTTAAGAGGTTATTCTCAACTCCTCTGTGCTAACTCTGGTCGCAGAATAGGCAACTAGAAAGCATGTTTTTTTCTTCCCTCAATGCAGCACCTCAGAGTTTCGGGCTTTCATTTGCAAAGAGCAGTAAGGAAACTGGGAAGAATAATTCTAACATCCCTCCAGTCTTGGTCGAGCACAACTACAGCAATTCATTTCAGAACATAGGGCTCATTCTAACAAGTATCTTTAAACAGCAAAGTCTTCCTGATTTTTGCACATTATTTCCTCCCTTAGATTAATCGAAGAGCTGATGTACACCAAGTGTGGCTCTGGCTCTCTCTGCATCCTTTTCTTATAGCTCTCAGAGGCAAAATACAGAAATCTGACCAAGCCAGTGCTTAACATGCCAAGCACCTAGCACATAAGCAAAGCATCTGTGTCAGAAATAGCTACAGTTAGCACAGCTAACTGGCAATAGTCAGATCTGCCTAATGCAGCCGTTAAATGCTTCTATCAGGGAAGCTAAACATACCTGCCACAACTTTTGAAATGCCAACTCCTTAATCACCTTAGACTAAACTTTTAAGATAGAGTTTTGCATTTCAGCAGCTGTTCTTATGTGCAGAGTACAATTCTTCAAACTACATTTCTTGTACCCATATGTCCTCTACACTCATCTCAAGTACAACATTTCTTTGTTTAAAACACACACGTACACCCAAAGGAAAAAAAAATAGGTCAGAATCACCCACAGGAAGCAAAGGTGCAGCACTTTTGTTTTAAAAGCTAATTTCTATCAAGGGTTAGCTGGAACTGTACCTAATCTACTAAACAGTAAAAAGATTATGTAAGCATCTCAAAATGCTGGCAAGCGTTTTTTCTTGAGATAGTTGCTCAGTATTTTGATTAGATATGTACACTACTGTGCCAGGAAAGAATGGTTGATCCATGATATTTCTCAATAATAATGTATTTATATTAATGGCAAGAACCTAAGTAAAAAAAAAAAAAAAACAAAAAAAAAAACCACACAATTCTAGAACCAGAAAAAGTGCACTGAAAAATGTCTGCTTATTTAGCATGGAGAATTACAGGAACTATATCCACATCAGACTTAAAATACTCCTCCCGTCCATGCAATACATACATGTAGCAAAAATGCAAGGTGGCAAAAGGAGACAGTTTTGCCAAATATATTCTCTACATGGCTATTTTTTAATCTGATGGACATAAACTGATTTATTCAGTCATAATGATTTATTCAGTCATCATTGCTTTTTGAACAGAAATACTTAGAGATTACCATTCTACAAGCCAAATCTTTTAAGCTTTACATTACAGCATCATAGGATTCAGCAAAATTTTTAACTTGTTATTTCAGCTTTCCCTGATGAATAGATATTAAAATTAATTAAAAGGCTTAATGGCATCTTTCCACTTCTTTCAACAATAGTTCTTCTAGATGACTTATTGCATACTGAGCATTTATTATAGCCGATAAGAAAAAAATACATCTAAGAATGTTTAAAGCCCAGAAAATAACCGAATTGGCATTTACTTTGACAATTTCTCTTGCTCATTCTTCATTCATGTGGAGTTCTTTTCTAACAGAGAACCCTTTCTGGACGGTCTCTGAGGTGGTATCAAAGTGTTCTTCATAAAAAGATAGAAATAATTCTTAACGTTTTTGATCTTAATAGTCAAATTACAATTTTCTTGAGGCAAAAGAGAACACATACATCCTGCAACAGTCAAAGATGGATTAAACCATAAATAAATCACAATAGAATGTTGTACAGCGGATACCAGACACTGCCAGAAGGGCACCCGCCTGCTAAACCCAGGACCCCACAGTTCAGACAGGGAATTCCAGCCTGCCTACAGAGAGATAAAATGGGGATTCAGCATTAAAGTGACTCAGAGCCTCAGAGATGGGCCGAATAGGATGCTTCATGAGGCTGTTTCAAACTCCTCTAGCCAATACAGTCCTGTGGGGGCAAGGAGGCCCTTGCTGCTACCAAGTGTGCTGAGCTCAGTTGGGTGCAAGGTCCTTCTCCATCAAAGACAGACTCCCGCCTGACTAAAGCCAGGCTGCAGAAGTCCAGGCAGGGAATTCCAGCCTACCTGCAGAAATATGATTCATTAAGTTAGTGGACAGTCTTATGTTACCTTCAAATTACCATTTGGATGAGAAGAGCCTAGAGCCAGATTGCCATGACTCGAGCTTGCTAACAGAAAATGGCTATAGTAGGATTTGGCATGAACGCTAACAGTGCTGACGCTTTCAAATGTAGAAAATAGGCAGTGGATACAGTTCACGGTACGGTAAGTTCTAAGCATAGGTCAGAGGACTAATCACGTGAGGAAGGCAGAAAACATGAAGCCAGAGCCCACTGGTCAAGCAGAAAACATTATTTTCTAGAAAGAGAGGGAACAGAATAAAAAAGGAAAAGACTAATATCCAACTCGGACAGTATTTTTCAAAAGAAAAGGTAAAAGACCATTGGTTTGGCAGAAATCTATGGATGACAACCCCAAAGGAGCAATATTGACGCTGATCCTTGAAGAACAGGTCTCTTCTCCATCTTTCTCTGAAGAAAGCGGTAGATGTGGCAAAGCAAAACAAGGACCTTAAGAAACTGGGACATTCAGGGATTCTACTAAGCGCAACATCTTAAAAGAATAATCTTAGTATCATCAGTCTGTGGGGGGTTTGCACCCATCAGAAAACAGAATGCCCAAATAGCAAGCCTATACGGTAGAGAGCAGGCACCTACCTGCTTCAGCTCTGTCACCTTGTGAACAGGTAATATAACATCCAGTGGGGACAGAGAGAATAAGTGTAACAGTACACAGATGTCTTTAGTGGTTTCCTTACTTCTTTGGGAGTGGAAAGACATGGATTCTAAATTCCTACGGAACAGGAACTTTTCCAAGTTTGGGAAGCAGAGGGGGTTTAAAGCCAGCAGTTTAATGCCTAGAGCCTGAGGTTCAGGGTTGTTAGAACTAAGCAACTTGGGACAATAAAGGGACACACTTTTGAAGACGATTTTTTAAAACATTTCTTAGGGAACGAGAGAGGAAGCTATTTCCAGTATAAGGCATGTTCTTTTCCTACCTATACAGAATATTTGTGCACGCTATTCAAGTAGAACAGTTGTTGCTTAGACTGTAACTAACACTCTCCTTTACAGTGAATTTCCATAAACCGTTCCCTTTAACTGAACCTGTTACATCTACAGCAATGTTAGTACAGATGGAAGGAATACAGGAGAAAAGCATTAAGAGTATTTTGTTTTACAAAGGTACAAAGCCCATAAAAATGCATTTCTGTCACTGGCTATGCATGGTTAGATGCATAAATATTGGTATAGGAACTACACATGTAGAAACTAACACCAAGCGATAGATTTCCAAACAAAACGCTGAAGAACAGGTTTGTCCTGTCCTTGTTAAAGGATGGAAAAAGCTTTTGGAAGGTTCATTCTCAGCGGTAAAGCAGCAGCTATTTAACAGAAGCAGGTTTCTGAAGCATCTTAACAGCTCTCACTGGTGACTTGTTACATCTTACCACTGGTCCCTGCAGGTCCTGTACCCTGACAGGCAGAATGAAAAGATTCTCTAACGGGGCCACTGGCTGTCAGAAGCCACCAGCTGGCCTGCCAGGGCTTCGCAACCGCAGGGGCCAGCTGACAGTCTGGGTGTTGCTGACCATGCTGAGCAACGTGCCACCCAGCTGCTGTGTGGTCACGTCCATCTGGAGATCTCCAGCCAGACAAATCTCCGGGCCTGTCAGAGCTCTTCAGCAGGCCTTGTTATGCAAATTCAATTACTCAAGTGTGCCCTATTACTGCTGGCTAACTGCTCCTAGACCCAATCTCACACTGACAGTCAGCTCACATTTTTACCCAACGAAAGTACCTCATTTATTCTTGCTCGACTATTCCCTTGTATCATTAAGGCGGAACAGACAAAGTCCACAGTAGTGTAACCTCTCTGCAGTGGGCTACTATTCCTCCCAAAGAGCTTGGAGAGAAATTAATTTAAAAACATACAGCGTAAGATCAAACGTGATCTTATTAAAGCCACGCTAGCTACATAATTTTCTATGAGTAATAGAAAACATAAAACTTTTGACAAAATTCTGCATCATCAGACAACTGTTTTAAAAACAAACAAAAACTGGTAATATCCAGGAAAGCGGGGAATTGTGTTGCAGGCACTGCCTTAGCAAGGGGATGTAGGTTATGAAAAGCAAGATTTCCTTTTGTATCTAGCACACCGGTATTTAGATTTGCTCAGTTAGCGGGATGGCTGTAACAGTGATCACTGACTTCTTCCACATACTTATTCACTTACCCTAATTTAAAAGCAGTCTGAGCTATTGGTAGAGATATGAAAGAGTTTATTTAAAGAATTCATCATGTAATTTTAACAACACTGAAAGACAATTAGTGAATATTTACAAAGAAAGAGTTAAATAAACATTCCACTGTTGATTCAGTATATCAGTAAAAGTTTTCACTCAAAATACTGCTCTGAAATTGCATGATTTCACTTGGTAGAATTATTCAAAATCTGACATGGAAAATTTTAGGAGATAACACATGGTCAGATGGAAGAAACTAGTTTAAGTATCTGTATCTAGCATAAAAGTGGATTTTAAAGTATTTATGTATCTCAAACTACTACAAAGCAAAAAAATACTGTTATGGGAGGGTTTCTAAACCAGATAATGCAAATATGTATAAAGCTACAGCATGGCTATTCAGCTTGATCAATATTCACTCTGGTTTACAATATGTGAAGGTAAGTACTTCAACTAATTCAGGTAACAGGGCAAATGATAACAAATCAAGCCAAGTCTCTTCAACCTCATCACCTCACTCCTCACAGAAATGAAGTTGTCTTTCTAAGTGTTGATTATTTTTCTTGACTCATTTCAGAATTGGGTTTGGGACTTAAAAAGAAAAGGATTTGTGAGGAAATTTACTTCAGAAACTTAACATTTACATTCAGAAGCTCTTGTCCTAGAAGTGACTGCTAAGCAAATCAATAAAAAGGAATGTGTTGGAAGAGTGTGGGGAAAAACTCTTAAGATAGGATCAGATGATGATGAGTTGATTAATGTCTAGGAACCTGAGCTGTTGTGAAGGAAGGTATGAGTCAAGCTTTGGGAAAAGCTGGAAAACTGGCAAAGCACACCATGTTGGCAGAATGCTTGGCATAGGAAGATGGGAAGAAAGACGTACGTGGGAGAGGCATTGCTGTGTGAAGTCTTGAAAGGTGAGAATATATGATGCAGACAGAGATCAGAAATGAAGAAAGGGATTCCAGGAAAACATTTACAGCCAAGGGCATGAAATGAAGACGTTAGGTGAAAGATGTTAGCTGGGAGACAAAAGATCACAAGCAGCCAGGGAGAAGTTAAAAGTGCAATAGTCAAGGCCTGAGATAACTGGGTCATGGAACAAGGTCATATCAATAGCATAGTAAGGTTTTAAAACAAATATAAGTGAAACATCAGCAAGACTTACAACATACTGAGCTTCTCAGGAAAAAAAAAAAAAAACAGAAACAAAAGTCAAATATGATTGTGGGACTGGAGTGTGCTTGAGAAGTGTATTAGTGAGGGGAGAAATACAGCTGACAAATTACAGAACAGCAAAAGCTTTCTAAGACTGTTAAAATGGAAGGAAGACAGATATTTTTGACAAACAGAGCAAAAGATAAACAAAGAAAATAAATCAGATATGTAGGTACATCAGAAAATGGATGTTGAATTCAGAACAGAACAGCTAAGAGTCAGAAAAAGTGATTTTGAAAAAGTTTCATGTTTACGCTTCAATTTTTAAAAAGTTACCTAAACGTTATTTTCTACTCAGTTTAAAAGCAAGTTAACTTAGGGAAAAACTTAACAGGCTTACTGAAGGATCCTTATAAATGGTTTAAAGAAACCAAAAGAAGAGAGAAAGACTACTAGTCCCAAAGAAATTTTTTTTTTGTTATTGATTTGAGCAGGGGGAAAATGGGTAAAACTGAGAAAGAGAAGTAGAATAGAAATGCACATCACTGGCACATCTGGTTTTGATTTAGGAGCATGGCTTTTGAAGAAGCTTTTAGAGTCTTGCTCCTAATGAAGTTGAATATATTGTTGTGAAATCTAACTGATTTAACTCTTCATCTTAAAGAGTAGCATAAAAAAGAGCTTTTTTATTTCTTTTTAAATGAGAAACTAGGACAGGTTTTATTCTACCTAGACATACATATACTTTCTATCAGTGAAAAACACAATACCCCTATTCAGGGATAAATTAGCAGGCTGGGAAAATTCTGTTTCATTGAAGTCATCCTGAATGACACCTTCCAAAGGAAACAATATGGACAGCTCTAATGACATTACCCCCAGGCTGTTACTGCCTAACAAAACCAAAACCAAATCAGCCTTACCACAAACTTTCCATACCAACAATGCAAACACTATTGATGTCAGACTTGGTCTATCTTTCTCTGCCTTCTATAATGTCTATGTGACATCAATATTTATTTATTGCAGATCATTGTAAGACTAAAGAAATTAAAAAAGCAACACCAGCCCACACTTAATTAGCCAGCAAGACATGAACAGAAAATCAAAGATACATATTTCAACACAACTGAGCAAACCTAATGCCACCCCTTGGCCACATGAGAAGTACTCTGAAGGCAACAGGATTGCACTACTTTGTGCACCCAGTACTGAACCACTCCAAATATATCAACAAGTAAATTGACTTTCTGTATTCCTTAGTCACAAAGTCTGGGCTCAGCTTACTGGCCAAATTGACAGCCAAGCTCTTAACTGGTTGTTCAGTGTCTTGCTTCAGAAAGGCTGCAACCCTCACCAGTAGTTTGGATGCCAAGACACAGGATGAAACGGATGCCTTTTGTTTGCTCTTTCATCTCAATTTCTTGCTCTCTACCTGAATAAGAACTGAACCACATAGGTACTTCTAGACCAAGTGATAAAGTGCTGTGGCTTTGCTTTCATCAAGAATGTCAGACAAGTCACCAAATCACTGAACAGTTGAGGTTGCAGTGGGCCTCTGGAGATCGCCTGGTGCAATGGCCCCTTCTCAAGCAGGTTCAGCTAGAGCAGACTGCCCAGGGTAACTGCCCTGACTGACCATGTTGAGGTTGCAGTGGGCCTCTGGAGATCACCTGGTGCAATCGCCCCCTCTCAAGCAGGTTCAGCTAGAGCAGGAACCCAGCGGAACTGCCCTGACTGACCACATCCAGTCAGGTTCCGAGTATCTCCCAA
>NW_010577080.1:11936-56103 GCF_000705375.1 Tinamus guttatus | reverse complement strand
GAGCGGTTTTGCCTGGCAGAGCTTCTGTTTTTATCTTCCAGAATGAAAGCACTGAAATATTGAGCAACTTTCAGTCAGACTAAGTTTTCCTGAGTTTCAGATGATTAGTCATGTGCAGATATATGGAAATGTTACATGGATTTTTTTAACAGATCAGTCAAAAAATTGTCAGATACTGAATGTTCAGCTGAACTTACTATTGATTCAGTCACAGCTTGCACGATGTTTGTGTGCTTGTATATACACACTGATTAACTTGGAATTAACTCACTTGAATATCTACAGAATTAGAGATGCTGATTACAATGGTCACATCATTTGCAGCAGTCTGTTAAAATGCAAGTTTGCAATCAGTGTAACCTGCAAGCAGAAAATCCTGGCTCACGCAGGCTGCCACTCACTCTGCCTCTGTAGCAGTGAGCTGCTATCACCGAGACTTCTCTTTAATGAAATCTTTTTGTTGTCTCTTGTCTGTGTGAAGGACAAAAAATACCACCATTCTACCAGGCTTCTCACTTAATGATGATAACATGTTTTTCTTCTGTTTTTTTTTTTTAAAAAAAAAACAGCTTAAAATACTCAAATGACTGTAGTTTTGAATTATTCTAAGTCTGTAATGTTTTGGTCTTTATTTAGAATTTTGTCACACAAAAATGATGTTACATCAATTCATTAATAAAATTCATAAAAAATATGTGCTTTATGCAATAGCACCTTTGGCATTTAAAATACTTTTGTTACCTTTTTTACCTTAAATATATATATATTTCAAATATATGCCGAGGTTTTTGAATAGATTTGAGGTGAGCTTTGCTTGTTTTCCAGGGTATTCCCAGTGCATCCGTGAGCATATTCCTGATCTTGCTCTTCAGCAGAATTTGCAGATGGGAAGGCTGTGCGACATACTGGGTACGTTATGAGCTGGTGCCTGCCTGTGTTTTGATTGTTATTTACCCATATTTGTGAGTAAAAACAAATGTCTGATGGGGACTTTCTTGCTGTACTAGTACTGAATATCGAGAAGATGCATGTTCAGAGGTAATTTATCTATTCTACCATTTGCCCCTGCCCAAATTGTTCATAAGAAGAACCTATTGCTTCTTTCTGACTCTGTGCCTGATCCCGTGGCATGCTGAGCACCACGAGCGAGCCAAAGTGCTTGGAGTCCTACAAAATTAGGTAGCTAATTCTGCTACGAGCATTCAGCCTCATATGGGGAGAAAGATGTGCTAGAAAACAGTGAACTCTTATTTAAACCATTTTTTTAATTAGCAGATGAGGCAAGCAGTATATATTAAAAACTTTTTACTAGAATGACAGTCCTCTTCTAAGTAAAGCACCAAAGAATATTGTTTGTCAATGACCAGCTTCATTGGCTCCCTGGAATGACATACTTTGCGTGATTCATATATATTTCAGTATCATTATTATTTTATAAATGCCATTTGGTAAGTTTGTAACAAGAATGTATTAGATGTAGAAATTTACAGTTGCCTAAAATAATAATGTAATTGCTTTTATATATTATCTGGGTGCTAATGTTGTTTTTCCATTGCACAGTTTTATTTTTTCAATTTTTTAACATAGTGTTTTTTTGTAATCTCTAAAATGATATTTAGATGCTTAAAGGGACTAAGTCAACACATTATTCAGGCATTCTTTCTCACCTTTAAATTTCTGAACATGAAAACTGGTTCCACTGTAAAATATAAACCTGATCACAAGTAAGGTACGAACTAGTCAATTATTAACTGAATTAACTATATAATGTTTTACCTGTGCCTGGCCGAGGGACATTAGCATTTACTATACAGGTTTTCTTTTTCTTTGCAAGGATATCCTTGCTTGATGCAACCTGCTACTATTTAATCTGTCTCCAGAGCCCCACTGTGTCCAAAGCAGACTTTTGTCTGTTCAAAGGGTAGTGCTGCTGCAGTAAACTGTTTTGCAGCATTTAACTCACCAAATTCACTTGGGTTTGCCAGTTTTTGACAGCGCTTTCAGCATTGCAACTAACAGGACTGAGTAAGCTTTTAGTCCCCTCACTAGTAAATTTCCAGGCTGATTTTGCAAGTCTGAGTGAAATACAATCTTTAATATTGACTAAAGATCTAGTGGGGTGTTTTTCAAGTGTTTTTAAAAGTTGTTCCATACTGATTTGTGTAACATAAAGGCTGCACCAAGGCTGGGACATGGCGTTGATTGTCAGAGGCTGCAATGCTTTAGTCAAAATTCTGGCCTGATATTTCAAGTGTGGGTTATTTTCCTGCAAAACAAAGCGAGCCAGGAGGGTATCCCAATCCTTTTACTGTCAAGATCAGGTTTTCCTTTTCCCAGTGTTTGCTTTGCTTCTGATTCATTCCCATTTAAAAACATTTGTCCCTGGCACTTTCAGAGCTCTTATTCCTGTGCCCAATAAAGACAATGAAAGATTTCCTACTGATTTTGGCAGGAGCTGGATCAAAATCTAGGAGGGCTTTTTGGCAGCAAGTTCTGTTGATGTTGCAAGGCCAATTAATTCATTAGCTCATCTATTAACTTTCTTATTTTAGAAGAACCTAGTGGTTTAAACTTTCCAAAATGACGTATATTAATGCTTTTCACATTCCCACCTCTCAGGGTTTGTGTATATGCTGTCTTTCAGCCCAAGTTGTTTCACATGCAAAAAAGCAGATTCTCACACTGTGGTATTTAACTAGCTAATCTGCACACTCACATGCTCAGCAATGATTATTAATGGTATCCTACCGTGAGCTTTTATGTGGACAGGACAAGAATAGGATCAGGCCATGCAAAATCAAGGCAAGAGTATGAAATTGCAATTTCATCAGCTTTCTAAACTTAATAGCTCAGTTCTATAATTTACTGAAGTTAATGGGATATATTTTTAAAGCAGTGCACAATTCCCATTGATGTTAATGTGAGTCGCGCGGATAAATCCCCCTGCAACACTTTGAAAAATCTGCCCCCAGTATGTTCTGCAGATTGAATTCTGAAAACTAGCTGTTTCTTTGGGTTGCTGACCTGTCTTCAGAGAAATGCTGAAGCACAGAAAAAGCAGTTAAACCGTGAAGATTTGGGAATTACCGATCCCATTTTTGTTTTCTGCCTTCTTCTAAGGAAGCTGTTTGCGAGCACATGCTGAGGGACGATCAGATCGCTGTTCTGAATGGAGCCTACCTTTCTCCCAGTAATGAACATTGTGCCCCTTTGTTTTAGATGCCAACGTGGACGTCATCTACATCTGCCCCCTTCATCTGAGTGAGGAGTTACTGCAGTATTACAATAAACTCCTGGGTCTGCAGGCAGCTGTTAGATCTGGGAACCCTGAGGACATGGGTGACCTGCAGGACAGGTTCAGAATTCTCACCCCTGAAGCTATAAACAGCTTCCCTGTGAGTTTGTCTTCTAATTACTACAGCTTGAGGGATGCAGTAAAATTAAATTGGAAATTTTATAACTTGTAACGCTCTGGTACACATCAGTGAAATATTATTGCAAGTTTAAGAGCTTTACTGATTAGACTACTAGTTAGAGCACTGGAAATAAATATCCCACTTTAGCTTTATAGACTTAGTTGAGAGAGTCCTATATTAGCTACCTATAGACCACTGTCCATTCGTAGTATATGTTGGGGACTGTGAACCTGATAGATTTATATCTCTAAGCAAATCATAGCAATAAACCATTCTTAATACTCAAACTTTATCTCTGGGCAGCCCAGCATCCAGTCATTCATGTGTTTGGAGTATTTGTTGCAAGGAAATCCTACTCAGAGCTTCTTAAAGAACAGAATTTGAAACTACAAAAATTCTGAAATATTAGTTCTCAACCTATCAAGCCATTTTTTAATCCACATGCTGGAACACAGTCTTAAAAAAAGACCTAAACTACTATATACAGTATATATTACAGTATTTCTGAAAATACTGCAATGCAGTGAAGGTACTATACAGTGAAGACTTAGATATTGTAACTATTAAATCCACAATACCTTAGCTGAGATTTGACCTTTACGAAATTCTGTGATACATTTTATCTCTAGTGTCTATATGCAGGGCCCTACTCCTGTTTTCAAAATATATCCTTCTCCTAGGCATTTTGATAAACAAGTGTTTGTATCATGATTTGTACTGTATTTTGATTGAAATTAATGGCTTCGGAAAGTTAAAAAAGAAGTTTTTGCCTATTTAGTAAATATGTTGCTTCCGAAGTGTAGCTCTGTATTAGCATGCTGTTCAGCAAAGCACTTAGGTGTATGTAACTACTGAGTCAGAGCTGTCTGCTAGTTTTGCCATAGTTAAGACTGTGTGACTTTCTGCATATGTAGGTTTTTTACTCCGAAGCTAGAGATAAATCATCAGAATGATACTATGTGTATTTTAAGGGCTGGCTTCTTTAGTTTAAGCCTTTTATCTGGACATCAGAAACTTGCTGACATTGCAAGCACCTGTGCTGAGCCAAAACTTGGTTCTTTATATCATAAAATATGTTACTTGGTGGATAAATCTTGCTAAACACCAAGAATACGTTTTTTTTGTTTGTTTTGTTTTTCTCCATTGAACTTCAATAATTTTAGCTTTTTTCCTCTGGATACTAGCTCATTTCTCCAGTACTAGCTATCACTTGTCAGAAGTTATAAAGAGACTTCTAAGTAAAATATACCTCCCCCCTCCCACCCAAAAAATCGTAAAACCTTCGTTTTATGGACTGATCAACGTAGACATGCTAGCCAGGAATAGAAGATGCGCTTAGCGACTGTTTTTTGGTCACAGTGGTTTAGATGCATTATTTTTCATGTAAAAGCAGACCATTTTTAGACATTCCAATTTCTGTTGAAACTTATCAGACATGTGAATATATATAGGATATCTTTTGTGTGAGGAAGAATCTGTTCTCTTAACTATACAAGTCACCCATTGGCTTCAGTGACCATGAATTTAGCTGTCCTTTTGTCTGTGTAATGATTAGAGATGGTGGGTTTTTTTTTTTTTTTTCCTGTATCTTTTATCTGGATTATTTTGTAAAACCTTTTGTTGTACCTAAATGTGTCTGAAGTTACTCCTAAAGTGTGAAAATGTGAAGGCCATCTCTAGAAAGCTCCCGCGAGCTATTCCGGAAGTACAAATCAGCCTTAACCAACTTCCCCACTATTTTGGGGAAATTTGGTGGGGAAAATGGTTGGCAAAGGAATGCAGACCTAGGCAGCCCTGTGCCAGTCCTTGTGTGTGCAGGGGGAGGCAGAGAGGGTCTGGGAGAATATTGGTGTCTTCAAACTTTGTCCTTAGGTGCTCGATGCCTGTTGCAGGGATCTCTGTGGCTCTGTGCAGCCAGGTTGAGCAGACACACAGTTAAGTGATGCTCATTTGGAGCCAGCAGCGAGTCAAAATGTGTCACAGCAGCTTTGCCCATTGGTGAAACTGATGTTCAGCTTTTCTGATCTCAAGGGCTTTTTGAAAAAGCAACAGGCTTGAGAGCCAAGAACTTGCCTTTTTGGCTACGAATTGTCCTTCCTTGGATCTTCTGCTCCTACCTGCTTTTACTGATGATGCTTTCATGACCAAACATCTATCGTGGCAGCCATACCACGCACAAAGCACGAATGAACTGAATTTTTCATCTTGCTTCCCACACTCCTTAATTAACTGTAAAATCCTTCATTGGGAGACACAAAGCAAATCTCCCTACATCACTGCTCATGCCCTCAGGGAGCAAGTGACCGGGGCTGGGATTGATCCCGTTCTCCTTGGGCCGAGCTCTGTGGCAAGGCCAGCGGCGCGGCCCAGCTCCCGCCTTTACCTCAGCGCTCGAGAGGAAAGAAACAACCAGATCGTACCACGGACAGTGTCTGCATAACCCAGCCCGGGAAAAAGGGCTCAAGGCCGCTTTTGCTGCCTTTTCTCCTCAACTTCAGGGCCGCCCTTTTCACGTTTGAAGTTCTCATTCCTCTGATGTGTAGCTCTGATGGCCCTGCAGTGTGTTCGACTCCTTCACAGAGGAACCTGGGCACTCATTTTGGCGCAAAAGGCCTTGAGGAAGGGACAAAAGATTCCTTTTGTCCGCTTCAAGGGGTGCCTCCATCTCTGGTTCACAGTCATCCCCATCCATGAAATGGGATCAGGACTTCAGTTGTTGTGGAAGAGCACTCAGGACTCTAAAGGAAACTATTCTCTGTTTCCCAATCCTGCAAATCCCTAACAAATTCATTAAGATACGCTGAGAACTAATGTGGGTTTTTTGGGTCTAGATTTAGATGCGATCTCAATGTAAAGAAGACTTTGTTATGATTTGTTTATGGCAATCTTTTCCAAAGGGTGTCTCTTGTAATATCCATAATATCCATCCCTGTTGGATCCAGTGCACCTGTATACCCTCACAAAAACATATCTGGGTCATCTGCAAATGATGCATAGCATGTGTTATAGCAAATATTGCTGAGATTTGACCTACTGTGACTCATCTCCTTAGTTTTAATATACAGGTTATGGTCTCTCTGAACAACTTGTCCAGCAATAGATTTTTTTGAAGAAAAAATAATAATAAAGCTTCTAAAAAGTTGAAACACCTGTACTTTAGACCACAAAATGCTTCTCTTCTTTCCCTCAGTGTTCTGCAGCTGAGTTTACAGTAGCATTCAGACCTACTGTATAATGGAAATGTATATCCCCAGTAATTTAACGTGATCAGTGAAAGGTTTTGTAAATCAAAGTGTTTTATTCTCAGGGAATCACTTAAAATACTGCTGAGCTATATGGTGAAATACGTTCCCTGCTATAGGGGTTTTTCTTCATTTTTCGTATTGATTTTTAGACGCTTTAGAGTTAAACCGTGCCAGCAGTGTTGCTGAGATGAATCACTGTTATCCAAAGGCCACCAGCTTCTTTGCCGACTGACAGAAGGATAATTCCGCATGGATCAAATAAATACAGATGTGTAGTAATTAGTTCTATTCCCAGTGAGCCCATTTCCAACACACTAAAGATGTGCACGATTATGGAGCCTCACCCCAACAGCTTTTATCAATTTAAACTGCTAAGCTACAGGATAGGTCATAACCCAGCCTGCTATTAATAATGTATTTATTGTGTGCAACATTATAAATTAGGTTTATGGAATAGAAAAGAACACCTTTTAACAAGAATAATGTTGTCTTTATACAGAGCCATCACATGTGTCTCTCCACGCAGCTGATGTACAGTCCCAAGACGATCAGAAAAATAAAAATTCTCATCCGGAGCAGGGATGCCTACATCATCGGAGGGGTGCCCCACAGAGATGACCTGGCAGTGGCTGACATGTTAAACGTGCCTATATTAGGCCCGGTGCCAGAAGTTGCTCATGTTTATAGCAGCAAGTCGGGAAGCAAACGCATCTTTGCCAGCGCACGTGTGCCGACCCCTCCGGGAGAATCCGACATCTACAGCAAGGAGCAGGTGAGCAGGATGTGGCAGCAAGCGGGCTTGTTTTCACCAGCCAGGGTGCAGACTGCACTCTGTTACCTGTAGAATGGTAAAACTAGATTGATTAGACTGTTTAAATCATGTATGAGGCTTCTCTCTTTTTTTATTCTGTTTTATCTCACCCATTAGAAGTAATTCGTATCCTAATCAAGAAGTTATTCAGTTGCTCTGGCGTTCCTCAGATTCTTTCCTGAGGATACACAGGGCCTTTTGGTCTAGTTACTTCACGCAGCTTGTGTTGCAGAGCCACAGAGGAAGTCACGGCCTCAATGAAATGGAGTTTCACCACTGAAAATACAACAGGGACTTCTGGGAAGCAAAGTGTTTGATGAAAGGAAAATTTCACACGTTCAGGAAAGCAGCTTGTTCAAATGCAGGCTCACCGAGCATATCTCCAACTGAAATTTTACCTTGTGTTTACCTTTTCATTACTAAATTCACCTATATTGTTAGCATGAGCCATAGGGAAAAGAACAAAAATATTACTGAATTCTGTTTTTTAATAGCAGTAAGAAGGCACAAGAGTCTTCTATAGTGTATTCATTTCACACATATGATTGTTTTGCATTCAGAAACTCAATGTGTCATTCTGTAAGCTAATACTGCAATTTGCAATGATATGTCTTAGGATGATCTATAGGGTGGATTTTTTTTTTTTAAGTATTTTTTATAGCAGTGCTGCAACTAATACAGGAAAATACTCAGGGCAATTATTTCTAAGCATTCCTAGTGCCTAGAGAGAGGTTTTTTTTATATTGCTTTGCTTTTTATTAATCACTTTTAGCACTGAAAATCTCAAATATACCAATGTATTGCAACCTCTGTAGTAGGAATAAACAAATACATGATCAATGATCTGAAAAACAACAAACTTTCGATTTGTTGTTAAATAATTTATATGAATCTAATACTTTTGATTCATACATCAGTGTTAGAAAAGTTCTACTTCTGTTGTTTGCTTGTATGAAATATTGACTTTGTTGGTTAAATAATCAAAGAAAGGCGACACTATATTAAAGCACAATTCAATTTTCACTTAAAGACAGGATATAACTCCTTGGTTTGGTACAGTCCTTACAATATTATTGATCCTTCCTATTACTGTAGGGGAGTCATAAAGACAAACACATTTAAGGGTTCTCAAAAGCCACAAATAATAACATCAGGAACACTCACAAATTCTGTTTAGGGTCAAAGTCCAAAAAATAAACAAGGAGTCCCAAAGATTACTATTTCAAAATACATGTAATGCAACGACATCTGATAATACTTTCAGTGGGTTCAATGGCATTCACAGTTTCTAAGAGCTAATTGCATGCTACACCAGCTGGGCAAAAGGCAGTTTAAAGTCATGTAAATCTGTGTACATGTACAGATAAATAATCAGGACCATTTTTAAAAAGCCTCACAATGCCTTGGTGTATTTATAACCGTATAATGCACCCTACAGTAGGAGGATTTCACAGATGCTTTGCGGATGCTAGAATCTGGCACAGCTGTTTCTCAGATTTTGCAAATTCAAATTCTAGTGCACCCAGTATTATTCCCTGTCAAAAATGTTCATTGAGCTGTGCTGATTATCCAAATCCTAAGATCCTGATCTAGCAGAGAAGCCTGAAGAGGCAGGTTCCTCTTTGCACAATTCACCTCTGCTGAGGTGTCAAAATTGTTTTCCTTCGGGCTCCAAGATAACACAAGCATAAAAGCATAAAACAGTGTGTCTGAACCCCTTGGTCCACAGATGATTCACAGCCTCAGCCAGCTGATCGTGGACAACGTGGAGGTGCGGCGCTGGCTGTTCAAAGCCAACGACGAGCGTGGAGGGGACGGCACTGCCTTCTGCGACGTGACCTCGCACCTGGAATGCCACCGCTGGCTTCAGCGGGAGCGCCAGCGGCACGGCCCGGCCGCCTGGAGCACCAAGTGGGCCCACGTAAGTGACCGAGCAGCCGCGGGTCCCGGCTGGATGCCAGAACCCAGGCTGGCTTCTTCACACTAATTTGTCAGCAGAATTCCAAGGGCAGCCTAAATACTCCAAAATACAAGCGAATGTCTGGCAATGGAATAAGCTGGATATCATGCCATTTAATTAATGTGCAATAACACAAAAATCTTAGTGTTTTTTGCCCAAAGGGAGGGCGTGTATTTAAAACTATATAGGTGGTAGAGCCTTACAGAAACTTGGCTTTACTGGAATAAGTGTTGTATTAATATAGTTGAACAATACTGATCGGTTTGAGGCCAGGTACAAACTGATCACTTTTTAATCTGGCTTCTTAAGGATTTTTGTTTCTGTGCATTTGTCCTTACTAATAACTTTTAAACCTGTTGGCCATTTTCAGCCTTATAAGACAAAACCCCCGGGGTCTCAGAGAGAATTATCGTCCTATAAATTACACTACAGTGGATGTTTAGGTAAAGAGAGAGATCCTATAAATACCTAACTGAGGGGAAAAAAATATGAACTCATGCCCTAGTATGTAACTTTGAATCCATAGCACAGGAGGAGGTTGTAACATGGTACATCTCAAATACAGGAAAAGCTTCACCTGGAGCTCTGAATAAGCAGGTCACAAATCCAGCTAACTTCATTAGTTCTGGTATTGAGCAAACTATTTGCATTTCAAATATTCATTGGTACTTAAATGTGTTAATTTCAATAAGCATTTGATATTTCTGTGTATTGCGCCAAATTCATTTGTAGTGTAACTGTTTTAAAGCCAGAAGGAATGTATCTGGAAAGAATTGTTAAATTTACATAAACAAGTCATTATAGCGGTTTTGATTTTTTAATTCGATCAAAAATGTTTACAATTTTGATTGAATTATATTGCATATTAACATTTCAAATTGTGCTGATTATTTGGGTTTTTGACAGCTAAAAGATAATGCAAGATAATTTTGCAAGCCCAACCAATATTGAGTAGATCTGGGTACACAGAGCTGGCAGGATATGCCCAGATCCTACCATGGTAGAAGGCGCAGGGTAGGAGCAGAAGACAGGATAAAATACAGTTTGTATCAAGTCCAGGACTTTGGTATAAATTCCCTATATTTAAGTGGTATTACCTGAAGTTAGTTTTAGTGTTCCTATTTCTCTGCCGTTTGAATTCTGCAATGGCTAAGTGGCTCTGGATGAGGGGCCTGGTGACAACTGGCTTTCCTTGGTTTTGTTTTTGCACTGCGCTGAAGTGGAGCTCTGTCACAGCCAGGAATCGACCCTCCAGAAGCCCTTAAACATTTGTTGGAAGTTGGGAAATATAAATGGAATGACATATTTAAGCTAATTTCTGACAGTCAGCAGCAGAGCTTCCATAAATCCAGACCAGAATTACAGTTAGCTTAGCCAGAAGAGCAAAACTTGCTGCCATTTTGAGCATCTTGTTTGAACATGAGTGCTCACACTTCTCTGCCTTCTGAGTTGAGCCCTCTTTTGTAGAGGGGGAGACCTTTTTTATATATAATGAACTGCAGTCTCCACCGAGCGTTACCATTGAGAGCAGAGGATTAAAATCATCCTTTGTTACAGAATACCATTGTAATGATACACATTTAAACATCAAAGCATTAGTTTATGAGCACAGGCATGCTTTAATGTCCTATTACAGTGTGTAGACCTGTTTCTTTCGATAATGAAGACATTGTGTCATTGGCACAGGCTCCCACATACAAAACGTATGCTGGCAGGTTATTAAAAAATTCAGCTTCTTGATGAAAGACTATCCTGCAGGCTAAGAGTAGAGTGAAAAGACTCTCCATTCTGGTAGAATTATTAGAAATGAGAATATGACTGTGAGCACTAAATTATGTTAATACTTACAAATAGCATCATTTGCATAGCAGTTTAAGACACGATACCCAGATTTTTCTCATTGGTATGTTGTAGGAAACAGATTAAAAATAAGGTAGTTTGTGAGTTTGAATCGTGTGAGAATCTATTCTATCTAAAAATGAGATTTTAGATTCCTCATATCAAGCATAACCTTGGGAAAACAAAAATGCAGGACAAGATTATCAATGTATTTTGCATGTTACTTTAATGTAGCATCAAGGGTACCTGCGCAATTATTTTGTGGCTAAATAAAGGGCCGAATTCACAAACTGCAGAATGGCTCTGGGGCCTTCATCCTGCTGTGCACTGCTGGGGCTGCCAACGTGCAGAAAGCCTCACCCTGAGGCCCAGTCCTAGTTGTGATCAGTAGGAAGGAGAACCACGTCCTCCGCAAGTGCTCATGCTGCAGGGGGGCTGTTTGTGGGGAGCACCATTCTCCAGGGCAAAATATGTAAGAATCTGGCCCCTGTTATATGCAAGGCAAGATCAGAAAGCCTGAAACACCTCAGCAGTTTAACTGTACTTTGCAGTGTGATTGTGTTGAAGGAAGCACATTATTTCACAGATTTTACCTGTTCAACTCGTGCGTGTAAAGCGTGTGCTGTGTGAAATGTTCTTGTGCCATTATATCATGATTTTCCAATCTATTTACTGTATCTATTCAAGCTTCAGTTAGTCTATGTATAGCAGAAAAGGTAATTCTTAAGTGAGCAAACAATATAGGTTGTATTTAGGACAAGTGCATGAGGGTCTGTTTAGAATATCTAGAGAAAACTACTATTTCTTAATACGTGCTATTCCAAAATGCACTAAAAAGCTGGGCATCTCACTCCTGTAGTCTACAAATTATGTTGCTTGATTTAGATCAAATAAATAGATATATCACAGGCATCCCACCAGCTTGTATAACTATACACATCTAAACAGTACCTAAATCACTAGGCAATATCCATAGTCAGGTTAATCTAAGAATTACCTTAGCTGTTCATCTACCACAAGGACCACCTATACGATGCAAGCAGCAATAGTAAAGGTAAAGATACTCAGCCAAGAGCCAGAGACGGGGTAGGTGTGGGGATAAAGACCTGAAAAAAATAAAATGGAAAAGGAGATGAGCAAACAGGCATAAGTGTTCCTCTGATTAAGCTGTTACAACTGGCCATAGTGACACAGCTGTTAAAAAATTAAAAAAATAAAAAAACAATAAATAAAAAGCCTTTCCATTAGATATCTGTTGTTGAAGAAAAACTATTTGATGTTCATAGTTATTTAATGTGCATGGGTAACCTCCTGTTTTAAATGTTGCAGTGTTTGAATCTCACCATCTCTGGCTGTGTCACAATATTGGGTCAGTTGTTTTCACATAAACCATATCCTGGTTAGCTCATTAAAATGAGTAACAGAAGCCCAAAATCTTTTTTCAGAAGGTGGTAACAAACAGAAACCCCATGTTTTTCAGTGTCGAAAAAGCAATACTTAAACTCTGTTGTAGGATTAACAATTGATTGCTATTGGAAAATTGCAATTTGAAAGGGCAAGGTAAAATGCTGGCGGTATCTTAAAACTGAAGGGTTATTGGTAAACTTTTGGAAGTTCTATAAGAAGTAATTAGATGAGCAATGATTATCTGGGCATAGTGGGGAGGAGGTTTTTAACTAGTTGAATGAGCTTCATTTCCTAACTATGTTTCTTTGCTGAAGTAAGGAATTCAGAGAAAAGAGCTCATGTTTATAAACAAATAAACAAAGCCAGTCATCATACTCTCAAAGTAATTGGAATTCCACTAATTTGGAAATATGGTTTTGCCAGAACACTACCATTTCAGACTGTCTTTGAACACAGTACAGGCTCCTAAAGTTGTTTTCTTTTCCCTCTTTCTGATATCATTTTAATCCCCTTTTTAATCCCCTTTTGCAACATCAACAGCTTTGCTCTAAAGCAATGCAGCAAATACTGCAGAAACTGCAGAAAAATTGCAGGCCGGCGAGTTGGCCGTGGTGAAACCCCACGGGGTCTCGGCGAGGGTCCTTCTGCAAGTGGCCTTTGCTGCCGCTTTTGTGCACACACAATTGCAGGTGTGATAATATTTTCTGCCTGAAGAGGGCCAGAAACTCTGAAAATTCAACGGAAAAAAATCCGTTTACAGTGTTTTGATAGGCTTTTAAATTTTCTTCCTATTTGATGTAGTGTTTCATAGGAAAAGAGAAAGAACTCAAAGGCTTAAGGAAGAACCTAATGGCCCACAGAACAAAAAAAGCTGGAAGTTATACAAGAACGGGCAACGCTCTGTCATCAAAATATCCTAAATATTCCCGTATTCACCGTATCTGTGAGCAATCTGTGGCGTTCTCATTCAGTCTATTATTACATTTATGGAGCTGCCACGGTGATGTTTCAGGTAATTTCCAAATCCTAAGGAAAATAAAGCATGATAATTGTATCCCTCGGTTAAATTAAAACCATGATATCCATTCCGAAGGCTTACAATAATCAGATATGCAAGCTGTTGGTTTGTATGTCCTATTGATTTAATATGCTTCTAATCAGTACATAAAACTATAGGCCTGCAGTGTTAATTTTTCATATGCTTACAAAGTACCCTTTGATTTTCTGTCACGCGTTAATTACAGCGTTTTGCCATTAAATAGGAAGCTTTGTGTAAACTAATTACTAGGTAATCATTGTCTACCGCAAGCGTGCTGTTTGTACCTTTTATTTTATTCTAAAAATGCACAGATCTCGCAGTCTGGAACCACTATACCTTCCAGCCATTAGCTCTCACTAATTCATAGCATTATTGTGTTAAGATTGTAGGAGTTGTAATTGTTGTGGTATCAGTGCTGTTAATTACCGGAGTAAACAGTTGAAATGGTGCCAAGGTCTATTGTACAAGGCAGAGGAAAGGAGGTTTAAATGTTACTTCCACCATCTGGGGACTGGAGTAGAGGCAAATGCTAGAAAACAGCAGTGAGGCAATATCAGAACTTCAGCTCCAGGGTTTTAGGCCATATGGATCCAGAATATTTTGAATCAATTGAATTTAACTGCCAGTTTTTAGCAATAACAGTGTGGAAGAAGAGGATAAAGCAAGAGCAGTAAAGAAATCTCAAATCTGTTAATGTTATCGCGTGCAATAAAATGCCTGCTTGGATTATTTTAAAAATGTTTGTTTTGCTAAAATCCAAAAAGTATCACATAGGCAAGGGGAGGAATAAAAGAAGTTTAACTGTGTGTTGTTTGCAAAACGCGCCGGGGGTTTTGGCTGACGACTCCCTAGCGCTACAGCCCTGTGATTCACACACGGTCCCTGGGTAGGACTGTGCATTAGCGACACGGTGTCTTTTTTTCTGGTTTAAATCATACTTTTGGAGTTCATTAAAATCCTTTCCCTAGGGAGACGAGACAGAAAGGAGGGCAGAAGGAAGTGAGCAAAATTTAGAGAGCTTGAAATACAGAATAATAAACTACTCGGGAAAATCTCACCAATCTGAATTCACTGTGCATTTGCAGAGATCTAATTAAAGCCTATAAAAGATGCACTCAAATATTAGTGATTGCATTTTCTGAGATGAGTATCGTAATTCCAAAGTCATGATCTTACAAATATTGCATTGAAACAACGCAATATTTTAAAAGAGCTTTTAGAAGAATAGCACAATTGTGTAATGTCTTCCTTAACATTTAAAGAGGGACCCTTTGAAATGAAGGGCACCATCTCTCAAAAAATACGCTTTTATGTACAAAATATCAATCCACATGGATTATATTGGTAGTAGGAAAGCAAACGAGTGAATAAAATCGTGAAGATCTCAAGTGAACATGCTATGTGTAAATACGTAGAAATACCTGACAAGCTCATACTGCTTTTAAGATGTTATTTCTGCCTGATTTTTGCTCACACAGGGTATCGCGATTTTCCACTGCTTTCCCTGCCTAGGTCGTTTCCCGGGATGCCAACTACAGAACAGGATCTCAGCACCATATTGCTGCTGCCGGCGTAGGCGTGCGCGGAGGGAATGAAAGGATCTTTCTTTCTAAACAATCCTGGTTTATTTATTTTTTATTGGTCTGTTAGCAGATGTTGAAGTAGTTCGGGGCACAAAGCAAACATGTGCTTTTCAATGGAGCTCTGGTAAGCGGCGCGGCGCACAATGAGGCTCGAGCACCGGGGAGGGGGCTTCGGGGGAGGCCCCTGTTCTCCGCTTTTTTTGTGTGTGTGCATGTAGTTGGATTTAGAATTAGAAGGAGTGCTTGATCTTTATATATTGCAATCCTCAGCGTGCGCAGTGACAGCATGAGCCCGAAGAGAAAGCCGTGGCCCCATGTGGTGTGAAAAAAAGGAACAGCAGTTTAAGTGCTTGGAAAGTTGAAAGAGAACTAACCTCCTTGTTCTGGTCGGCAAGGAAAGGGGCCGCTTTGTGCCGCGGTGCCGAAGCAGAGCATATGTGCCTCCCTTGGACAAAAAGCCTCTCGAGCGGGAGCCGGGCGCATCGGGAGCGAGGGCCGGCTCTCGGGAAGCGGCGAGCGGATAATAACCACCTAAGTGGGGAATTCTGCGCGCCGTCCTCGCCGTTCGACTCCACGCGCGCCGCGGCCCCGGCGAAGCGCCTGCCGTACAGCTGAAATGGGCCATTAGCTACCGGGGAAAATTGTCTCTGCTACTTTCAGCAGATGGAGCAAATATTTTACGAAGCAATTTTACATACAAAAAGCATTTGTGCTACTTGGTAACAATGGCTGTTTTACATGATGTTACCTTCGATCAGGATATGCTTTTCCAGCTCAGGGAGGACAAAATTGGCACTTTTTAATTTTAAAATCTGCAGCTCACAATTAAATGCTTGGTCTTTAAATGAGTTTTCAAACTTTAAGTAGGTAGGGCAGTCAGTGCCCCATTTTCAATGCCCCATTTTCAAAAGCATTTCCATGTTTTAAACCTTTCAGACTGCCCTTCAGTGGGGCAGACTGTGGTTCTGACTAGCGTGTACCTGTCTGAATTGGGAAAAATATCAACAGTTCAATTTGCCAAGTAGGAGATAATGAAAATGATGCTGTTCTTGGGCTTTCCTGGCGGTGCCACATTCGCTCGTGGTGCTAGGACAGAAGAGCGAGGAGGGCTGGACCAGGACATGTCCAGGCAGCTGGACTGAGTTATCAAAGCTGCACTGCTGGCAGTGTAAGGGGTAATATACTGCATAACGGGTACGTGTAAGGGGTAATATGCTGCATAACTGGTATAAATTGCTGTAGCTTCGCTGACTTCAGAGGCGATGCAGCAGTTTATACTGCTGAGGATCCATCTGCTGATTTTTTTTTCTTTGACCCACTCAGTTTTATTTATTTAGAGTTACTTTCTTCACTATTTGCTTGCAAGGTCTAAATTTCCTTTCAATCTGATTTTTTTTTTTTTAAACTAAAAAGCTTCAGGTCTTTCTCATGCATTCTGCTCTACAGCCTCTTGCTGTCCCCAGGTCTTTCTGTGGATTTGTAATTCTTTTTTCTCTTCATATACCTGTCTTCTGAATGGGCTTTTCTGTGCACTGGTCTTTCTCAAGTGCATCTCCCCATTCCTTCAACATACTCCACGGTCAGTCCTTTTCTGCTGTTGTTTTAAGACAGCCTTCATAAATTCAGCTCGCAGCAGGGTGCGAAATTATTTTATATCGAAGGATGGAAAGGAATATATTCTTCATGCTTGTTCATCATATGTTATTAAAAAAAAAAAAAAGTGAAAAACAGGTTTGGATAGATTTACACATCTCTGCATCCTTTAGAAATAATATTTGGCCTGAAAGTTCTGCTCATGTTGAGCCTGATTCTGAATTGTTTTGGGCCACATCAAGAGATGAAACATGGATGAGCTCTGCTGGAGATACTGTCCAATTTAAATGGAATTAGTCCTCCAGAGCAGTCATCCTTTTTAAAAGGCTTGATTTCATCAGTGAATGTTAGATCTGGGCTTGAATTTGTCTACTAAAACTCCCTTACAATCAGGATTATTGCCTTTTTAGAGCTTACAAGTAAAAAAAAAAAAAAAAAAGCCTTCAACTTGAATTCCAGGTGCTGATCCTTAAAAAGTGGTTACCTGACTCCCTTCCGTGAACAACTTGATTATCTAGGTGTTAGCTGGTAAAAGCATGTTTGATCTCACAAGGAGATTTTCCCAAGTTTCTTGAACTTATTTTTTTTAAGCCACTGTCATGTTCCTGCAGGTCCTGGGTCTTGTGCATGCCCCCTTCGCAGCCAGCGAGCACTGGGAGGGCTTCAAAGCACAAGATGCTCCTGTGCTCCATGCACCCACGTTGCTTTCAGAGGTGACCTGAGTTTGTCCTGAATTCGAGTCCCCTTCAACTGCTTTTTGACCTTATTTGAGGAAGCAGAACTGGGCACTTGAGGAACTACCCCAAGTCTTGCCTGTCTCATGCCCTTCATCGGGACAGACACCGGTGACAAATGATGGCACTGCGAGCGCGGAGGAGCCAAACAGGCACCCAGGGTTTGACCAGGACCTTGTAGACAGGGTCCAATCACCTCCTTTATTTGCAGGGAAATAACATGTATTCCAAAGAAAGCAAACAAAAAAGGAATTGTCCTGGCTGCCCTCATGTGTCTCAGAATTATTGCAACGGAAAATATTGGCCCAGCTCATATGCCTGTAACTTAATTTTTAACTATACAGGCTTGGTCAAAGCCCTCTCAAGTGCCTGCACACATCCATCTGGGATTATTGTGTTTTCCCCCAGTAATTTATCAAGCGCTTTCAGGGAGCCGTGCCCATTCCGCTCTGTTTTCCTATTTTGTTTCAAATCGCAGAGCGCTGCTCCGGTCCCGGCTCCGTGTGCCCGAGAGGTGCAACCTGCTGCTGCAGGTCAGCGCCTCCCCAGCACTGCTCAGGAGCAGCCCCTCTCCCCAAAGCTGCCCCCGTCCTCACTGCACGGCCACGGGCCTCATCCTGGGACTTCTTGCCTTAATATTTCAAAGCAAACGCAGACAAGGCCAAGGGATATTTGCTCACTCTTGTGTTGTTTCAGTGAGCTGAACTCTCCCAAATTCCCCGCTACCGTCTCTGCTAAAGGCAGACTAGCAGTGTAAGACTTGAATCTGGAGAGGTTCTGAACTTGGGTCTCACTTTTGACGTGGTCCTTTCTTTTTGCTAAAAGGCTCTGCTGCTTAGTATATTGATATACTGACTACAAATAGATTTTCAGAATATTAAAAAATATATATATAAAAAATAAATATTTAAAGTTAATACACTCTTAGGGTATGTTGGGACCCACATGACCTGGATCACCATCATATCTAAATGCCTCAATATTTTAATGCTGTTTACTCTCAATTCCATGTGTAGTAGTGCACTGTGCTTGTCTCCCTTCCATGGCTTCATAGCTTGAGGCATGAACCTAGTCATCTTCCCAAAATTTCCCAGGAAGCAGCATCCAGGAATCAGATACATCTATATGCCACTTGGATTCCCTAATCGTTCTTCTGCCTCCTTCTCCTCATTTTGGTAAATAAATCACAGAATAAGTTGATTTTGAATTCATATTTTTGGGTAATCACATCATGAGAAAACCTCTCCAAATTCACTGCCCTGGAAAAAACTGTTTGCTTTTCTATTCATAGATGTTAGCCATAAGGTTTTATCCTGTTCCTCCAGAGCTAAAGATAATGCCATTGTGGCTTAGGATATTGCCAGGATCCCAGGATGGCCGGTCATCTTCCGAAGCACGGGAAGCTGGAGAGGGAGGATCTACAGCAGCAGCAAAGAGACCCAGGGGAAGGCAGGGAATGCTTATGAAGCAGCAAGAAAAGGAGCCTGAAGCAATCGAGTCAGGGTCCTTGCACTTTATATGCTCCTGTGCTTCTGGGACTGTTTTCAACAGTAAAAGCAATGCAGTTAGTTGCTGTATTTAATGGGGTGGTTTTGTGTGTGTGATAATATAGTAAAGAATTTAAAACCGGGGATAAGCTAGTTCGTATCCTGTAATACAATAAATCAAATTCTACCAAAGATTAGCAACGCAAATTCATGTAGGAATTTATTATAAAGACAGGGGAGTGTAATAAGGGTATTCCCTATGTGATAAGCCCCCTTGGTAGTTTCTGGCCTGAAATTTGTTGTAACTACAGGGTGAATTTTGATTGGGTTTATATAATAGCTTATACATAAAGAGAGTCAGTAAAACTGTTTCTGGCATATATGCCTACTCCAATAAGCTCAGTTTCAAAATAAAAACAAGTTATTGACTGCTGATATTGATCACTGAGCAGCTGCCAAGTGCTTAGCATTTTCAGTTGTCACATCAAATTACTGTTATCAATTATGATAAAATAGATGCTGTATTGAAAGGAGGGAAATCATCTTTCAGAGAAAGACAGTTTTCAATAGGAAGGAAGAGTAGTAAGTAGAAAAATTTAAAAAAGGCTTCCTGACTGTGGGTAATCATAAACCACATTCTCTCTTTTTTTTCCCTTTTCCCTTTTTCCTTTTTTTTTTTTTTTTTTTTCTTTTTTTGCCTGTTGGAGGCCTGGTTTTTAATCACCCCACAAGCAGTTTTCATTTCTGTAGTAAAATTGCTTGTGGTTCTATTTAATTTGTTTCTGCAGGAGCCAGCTTTGGTGAAGATCTCCCAGGAGCTGCCGGGCCTTTTAGCACAGCACGTACAGCCAGTCAATGAGAAACGATTCCCTACATGGGAAAAATTCCTCCAAACATTTCTTAGTCAAGGTAAATAAGACTGCAAAGTCGCTGTTAAATGTTAAAAGGAGTAATTATACCATATTGTATACCATATTCTTGTTAATCTTGGGCCCATTTAAATATTTATCTCCTTTTATTTCTCCCCTTATGCTTCAAATGTTCATTTAAGAATGAATTATAGGCAACTCTTCTATCATTCATGTGTCCTACCCAAGCATTTAACCCATATTAATCCTGGATTACCTTTCCCACATGATTGTCAGTCAATAAACATTAACTCCTTAGTGGCAGGGTGCTATGTGGGAGGTTGTCACATTTGAGGAAGGACTTCATTAGGGAAGGTGCTAATAGAGCTTGCACATATTTCCATTTTTGTTAAGGATTGGTGAGGAAACATCCATGAGACCTTGGTTTGCCTCCTGTGGTAGTGAGCCCTGCACTTTTCATGCTATATATGTGCATTGTATAGAGTCAGCTGTGCTTATAACCCTTGAGTAACGAGCTTGGGTGAAAGCTGAGCTTTCTGCTTGGGTTTTGCCTCCCAGGTAGGTGGTGTGGCAAGCCTGGGTCAGCAAAGCCATGCCTTATTGTGCTGCACAGAATCCGGGCACGGTATTATATATATACATAACTTGCAGTTAGGCCGTTGTGGGGCTGTTTCTTGCCCTCCAAGCTAAAGGAATATGAGCAAGTTGCAACCTGCAAGTTCGGTGGTTTTGCTCACACGGTGCTGAGCCCTCACCGGGGCTTCCAGCAGTAACTCAGGGCACCTTTGGATCAGGGCTGGCCCCTGTCCAACCGGCTCCGCTCGGAAGCGTGTCCGTGTTTGGCCATACAAGGCAGCACAGATAAGTGTTGTCTAATTGCTACATATCAGTGTATCTGTGAGTGGCTTTGCATAGAAATGTTAGAATCCTATATTAGGATGCCAAGTTTTAGGCCAAAAAGATGCGGTATTTGTGCTTGGGTAGTACATTTCTGTGGTAATCTGCCTGGCAGTTGTATTCTTTCATATTATGTAAAATAGATATAGGCATTTCATAGATTTCTATCTGTTGAACTGACAAAGGCAATTCAAAAAATTGAAAGTGTTTTTGGAAAAAACAATGCCAGTTAACATATATCATACCAATTTTCATTATCTTCTAGCTCATCCTAACTAAATGCATTACAACATTATATGCAGTAGAAAGACAGTCCCAGAATGCCAAATAGTCTCCTCTTTGTGATTTCCTATGGGCAACTATGCTAACAGTTGTCAGCTTTTCTGACCTTCCCATGTGCATACCATTTTCCTCACAGGGATGTGAAATAGCTCCAGTTTAGAACAGCTTTCAGAAGCCGCCAGCTGAACTGTGCAGTGCTGCAGTGGTGGAGATACCACCTTCCTCTTCCAAGAGATTCACAGGGTCTAGCTTTGCTGCTCACATTACATTTATTTGCTTGCTGCATCTCCATAGCAGTGTCTGCAGTGGCTGAGCACAGGAGGAGCTGGGAGGTTCACTTTGAAGAGCTTCACAGGTGCCTTTTATTGCTAACTTAACCACTCCTTCATTTCTTACTAGGTGGTGTGATAGAAGCCTTCCCGCTCTCTGAAAACGTCACCAACCTTACAGTGGATATGCTGATAGAGCCAACAGGCAACATAAAAATAGTGTCATCTGGAGACCAGCTCCATGCTGATGGTCCTCTGCGCTCATCTGGCACTACCATTCCACAATGTTCTGTGGATCCAGCAGTTCTTAGTTCGCTGTGCTTGAAAATTGGAGAGACCTGTAAATCCAAAGGGGTGCTCGGTTACTTTTCGGTTGACTTTGTGACTTTCATCCATCCACAAACACTGGAGCAGCAGGTGAGTGGGGTAGGTATGTCACTTCATATTGTCCCCCTAAGATCAAGAACCCTCTGTGCTCTTCTGTGACACCAACAGATAATGGGGAAAAAATTTTGCCCTTCTGAACAAACTTCTAAGCAGTGCAGCATGTGGGGATGTCCATGTGGTAGGCATACTGTTATTATAACAGCATCATAAAACTTAGACCTGAGGAATCTTTCTCATTGGCCTGAAGAGTAGGAACTCAGCAGTGCCTGTAGGGTTTCTTTCAAAGCTGAGTAAAAGAAAAAAAAATATTTTCATTTTCAAATGACTTTCCTTTGCCTAAAATAAGTGCACTCTGCAATAATGTGGTAATTACAGAGGATAGTTTCATGGCTAAGACCACAGAGAGGATTTTAGTTTCAAAATGTTGACAGTTATGACTCTCTTGTATTTTGCTCTGCAAGAAATAATTGTATGGATTATAGTACTATTTTTAGAAACTAGTTTCTCACTAAGAATGCAGGTATTGTGTGAGATTGAAGCCCAGGAACAGAGGATATGGATAGTTAAAATGTGCTCCTCCAACGTGTGCAGCTTAAACTGCCTCTCACACAAGTGTTCCTGTGGGATTCCCTCCGTGGCAGCTTGTTCCTGTGAGCCCTCCAGCCGGGCTGCCTGGGCATCCGTTGGATCTCGGGAAGCTCCGCAGCTCTCTGCATCCAAAAATGCACGATACAGCATTTTAATTTATGATTCTCCAAGGTTAAGGCTTTGCATTACCTGCAAGGGCACATGCCACTAGGAAGCCCATGTAGTGTCTGGGGTGCTGGAGCACCCTGTGACCTCCAGCAGGCAGGAATAACTAAGCAGGACAGCAGGAGCCAAATAAACACTTTCCCAGGCATCCTGCCCAGGAGAGGCTTTTGCAGAGATGAGTAATGGGACCTTTTTGAAAGGTAAAATCAGAACCACTCAAGTGACCCTGGACCTCCCTGCCTACAAGTCTATCAACAAAACCTCATAGTCAGCTGTATCAGGACTTCTGACAACGGAGGTGGTGTGATAAATCAGGACAGCGGCAGCAGGGCATCAACTGAGGATCTGCTGCTGCCTGTGAGAGATGGCAGGAAAGCAGAGGGGCTGTGGCCACTGCTCCTTCTCACCAGTAGCTGAGTTTTCAGATCTGTAATGCACGCTCCTGTCAGTGCCAAGGAACGAGCAGGGAAGAGGATGGATCGAAAGAAGCAGTGTAATGAGAGCTGTAGTTGCAGGTGGGTTACCCTCATTCCCTCATTAAGGTCTATCTTGGAGGTGAAGTTGTATTAACAGGCGGTAACGTTGCTGTGTATGTGCCCAAAATAAATCCTAGCATTCATTTCATTCCGTTCATTAGTGTCTCTCGTAGGAGTCACAATAGATGGGTCTCATTCCATTAGCAATCTGCAACATGCTTTCCAGCTAAATCTTACTCCACGTTTTTGTCCTTTACTTCCTGGCATGAATGTTAATGATCAGTCTGGATCACAGCTTATAACAAAATATTCATCTTGCATTCCTCTCTTCTTGAGTAATATGGCACTTGTTTTATAACATCAGATATCCTTGTTACAATGTGATCTGCTAAATTTTTCCATGAGTCAGACGCAGCAGAAAGCAAATGCAGAGTATCCCTGAATACTATATTATGTGTAAAAACATTTTCATGAGCTGTACGATTAGTTAAGCCAGGTTTCCTATAGATTTGTCTTGAAGTTAAGTTACTCTGTATTCTGCAGCTGAACTCATCCTGCAGCCTCTTCCGTCATAGAGTCACTGGTGACTCCCTTCCCTCTTTCCAACTGCCTTATTTTAGGAATCTTGTGTGCATTTAATATGTTTGTCATTTTACCTTCTTGCCAAATTTTGTTGGTATTGGCCAATGGGGGGTTGGATATTATGACAGTTGTGCAAGCCTAAAGCGTAAGGCCAGACTGAGAAAGGAAATCTCATTTCAGCTTCCAGTGTTCGGACAGTGACCTTGTGTTTGTAGACTAAAGAAAATAAAGTAATTTTTGAACAAAGTAAAATCCTTACTGTTGGTGATGGCTGCTGTTTGTGAGCTTACTGAGTGCAACCACGTGCATTCAGAATTAGCATTTGCATGCAGATAATTCAAAATCTCAGCACCAAGTTTCAGTTGTTCTTGACTTTCCAACGTGCCTCTGTCTTCTGGCTCTTCGGACATTGACTCTGCAGTCACTTGGGTGTCTGAGCGAGTCTGTTGTCTTCCACACTCTTCAGTTAGAACCCTCAGGGTTTAAGAAGTGCAGCTGTAAATGGAAATAGATCTGTTTGCTCAGCTAAGCTCAGCAGCATGGCTGGAGTTTTCCGGGCTGGTATGGATCTACGCACGCAAAGCCATTTCCAGGGCTGTTTCTCGTAGGCATCTCTGAAAGTCACAGCTTGGATGGTGTGAGAAAAGGCTTTGAGTACAGGGCTTGTGTTTGGAGTTGGCATATGGTATCTATTGGCAAAGCCAGGCTCTTTGGCAGTGCTATGATAATTATATTCCATTTTAAGCACAGGGAAAGCTTAAACCAAGCTTTTGGTGACTGATAGGCTACAGTGACCGTGGCGAACCGGAGAATGAGAACTCATTAACACCAAAATGTGGATTGCAATTGCATCTCCCTCCCTCGATGTGTTTACACAGGAGTTGCAGTTAGAACTGAGGATAAGCCGTACTGGATAACTTCCATGTAAAGTTGCTTTAAAAGATTAAGGTTTGACATTCTCCTCAGCCCCAGAAGTCAGTGGGAATTTTGCCAGTTGTTCAGTGGAGCCAGGAGTTCACCCAAACACAGAAATGCTTCCTTGGTTATTAAGGTTGGGACATTTCCTGGCATAAACAAGGACATAGTAAATCAGTCAAGGTGCCATGTGGTTTCTTACTGCTTCTGTCCATTCTCTCTTGGTTTTATTTCCTTGTTTTCAGTTGATTCTACCTTAATATTTCCTGCATTTTTTAGCGTACCACAATTTTAACAGTATTTAAACCCTGTGTTTTTTTTTTTCTTTTGAATTTAACTAGATATTGAGCCAATTAATGATGCCATCTGTCTTGCGAGAGAGATTATACAAAAGATTGTGCTTCTGAAAGCCTATTTTTTGGCAAACAAGAAATGCTATTAGGCTCTCCAAACATTCACTCACTGATTTCAGAAGTGCCCATTTTAATGCAGTAGCTGAAAGGCTGAGATAAGTTTCCTGGAAGTAGAGTATACTTAGGCATCCTTTCAAAGCTGTATTTTGCAGAAAATATCAACTAAAAATACCATATTTTCAGTAAAGCTAAAATTAAATATATCATTGAACATCTGTTACCAGTGCAGCGAAAGAGTATTTAAATACTTCAGAAACCATGAAACCTTCATGCAGTTACATGCTACATAAATACAACCTTTTAAAAAAATGTGAGGGGTCAAATAAGTGAAATAATCCGCTTTTGCAGACTGAACAGTTCCATGCTGCAATATGTGTCATCACAGGTGCTTACCCTGAGTATTCATTCAAAGAGGAGCAGAGGGCAGATATGCATGGGGCTTTTTACCCAGAAAATCTTTAAAAATCTTTAAACATCAAATTAAAATTGATATTAACAAGGATGTACTGCTTATATGTATAAGGTTGTTACTGCTATGAAGTATTTTCTCCCAGCTCTCGTGCTCTGCTGCTCCTCTCAGTGTAATAGCGCCCAAGCTCTGCGATTTCCTGCCTCAGAGAAGGCAGATGGAGCCCTGCCATTTCCAATATTATTAAAAATAATAATAATAAAAGAGGAGTGGAAAAATTAAGTGCACAACTTAGATCACTCCTGATTTCCACTCGGTTTTCCAAGCCTGGTCTTTACGAGCAAGGCCTTGACCCTTCTGACTAGAGCCTTGCACCCTATTGACTGGATGCTTCTCAGATCCCAACTTGTCAAGTAGTTGCACTTAAATAAGGCCATTTAATTGAGTAGGACTCTCTGAATGTATAAACTTACTTACTTCCATAGATTTGTGGATAGATAATTTGGAGAAGCGGGGCCCTAAGTCACCTTTTTCATTGGCCTGATAGATTACACGTCCCCTCACCTTTCACAGCAACAGGGAGAAAAGCCTAGATGAAGTTGAATACCTCTTTACATACCTTGCAGAATAAAAAAGAATTACAGGGAGGACAAAGCAGAAGTGGCCCTATCAAAATTGTATGAAAAAACTCCACCTTTGCAGGGCAGGAATCAGGAAATTTGGGAAAATCGGGAGGTTTTTTCGTGCGGAGCCACTAGGTGGCAGCCAGGCAAGAGCCTCTCCATGCTGGAATGATCAATTCCTCTGCGAATTTGAAAAGTAATAAAAGAAGCTCCCTTCCCAAACCCGGGTTGCATTAATATTTTACTAATTGACGTTTTTACAGTGCCATTCAACTGCTTCTTTAAAAATAGCAGGTGTGCTCTTTACAATAATGTAGACATCAATACTAGATGCAGATAAAACAATTAAACGGCAGCAAGAAAAGCTATAATTTAGTAACTGTTTAAGAATTTATGTTTCCTTCTCTTCTCAAGTTTATGCTTTAAAGCCAAAGCATGGTTTATGGTAGCTGTAAAGAATTACACTATAATTGTGGCTTTATTCACTTGGGATGTCCTTATCATGAAGCGCAGGCCCTTAAGCTGCGGTGCCCGAGGAGAGCCTCTCCCGGCAGCCTTTGGCAGCCCGGGTCAGAATTCCAGGCTCCTTTGTATTTCCTTGGGCAAAGAGGCAGGAAGTCTGCTGGGATGTATTTCTGACTGCTGTTGTCCAGTGCTGGGATTCTGAAAATCCCAATCTGTGCTTTTCTTAGCTTAATCTAAAGTGCGTGAAGTTGCGAATGCCTGAACTCGTCACGACAGCCCAATACTGAAAACTGCCTCTTCGTTTGTAACCATAAGGTGGTCTAAAAATCCATATCCGATTATCTTTGAACTTTCCCTTGTCTGGAAAATCCGGTGTTGGTTCTAGACTTCAAATGAGCTCTGCTCCCGTTTCATTGCTGAACACAAATGCTCCGCTGCTATGTGTGGAAATTCGATTTATGGGGGAGAATATTTCTGGTGATATTTAGATCGTGAGAGTCCTGAAATCCCAAGTTAAATGTGCTCGTGTCCCATTAATTTGCCATGCAATTCAGTTGGGACGTGACGTTAAGCGCATAGGGGCCCTTATTGTATATCCTAAGAAACTGAGGCTGGACTTGCCCGTGTTGGTTAATTCGTGTGACTGTCTCGGTCTTTTGTCTTTATTTAAAAGTGACCTTTGCACAGACCTTCTTCCACGAGCCCCTGCTCTACTGCAGGAGACACCAACTCAGCTGGTTATTAACCAACCGCCCGACCTCCGCACACTTTGCTTTGTAAACTATGGAAATATATTCATGCAAGAAACCACCCCCACACGCACGGCTGAGGTTTTCAAGGCATTTAGCAGCTTTGACGCCCCTTTGCTGTTACTTCAAAGCTAACGAGCAGGTTCTGGTACCGCTTTAGCAGCGCAGGGAGCGCAGGCGGGTCCATGGGCCTCGCATGCTGCAGGAGGACGTCTCAGCTCCCAGGCCTGGGCCTGGCTCAGGTAACTCAACATTATTGCACTGGACCTGAGGAATGTTTCCGTGTGTTGTAGTGGAGGAACAGCTACAGCTCTGCGTGCTGCAGCGGCCTCAACAGCCTCTAACCCACTGCAGTAGATTGGCCTTCTGCACTAGGCATTGCTGAAAGCTTCTCCAGATTTATTCTTCACTATTTTTTCGGGCTGATGCTGTGTATTTTTCCTTAGAGCTCATGCAGTTCTGGTCTTACTCCCCCCTCCCTGACCTTTCTTGTATTCCTTTCAACTGTTTCTGCATTTCCCTGCTTTCCAGGCACCAACAGAGGGAACCTGCGCTGCCTCTTTCTCCTAGTTGCATGCGATGATGGCAAGAAGGATGAGTGCCCTTTTATTTGCCATATTATGCCTAGACTCAATGACCTGGAAGGTCTTTTCCAATGATTCTGTGATTCTACATTCAATCTAGTGCTTCAAAATGTGGAGGTAACCAATGAACCCAGGGGAGAACCAGCTCCGTGCAGGTCTCCTTCACCCTCACAAGCCCACCAGCTTGCAGAGTTTTCATCAGGCCACTGCTGGTTTCACTGACACTGTCCCACTGCCCACGCAGTCACCAAGTGGCCCCTGCCCTTGGGGTGCATTTGCCTGCAGAACTGGAAGGAGCAGCAGAGCTCAGTGACACGTCACACACAGCAGGGAGTGGAAGAGACAGCAATAGGTGGATCTAAACCACATCCCAGCGTTGGTTAGAGACATGAGATGGGTAGATCCACCCTGAAAACACAGGGTGCAGATGCGCCCTGCTCCACACTCTTGCTCTGCTCTTAGATGTGTGTCTCAGTGCGTGTTCCTCTCCCATACCTAGCCATACTCGTTTAGCTCTGCGTGCACAGGAGCACTCTCAAACCAGTAGAAAACCCTGTGTTCTTGGCATGAGCTTGGTGGCTTCCTCACAGAAAATGAGGAGTTATCAGCGCTGGAGTTCACCTCATTAGAATTCTTCAGACACATATACGAAGGATTCTGGTGCTTTTTCGTTGTTTATTACAATTAATTTTAGGTCATTACACTCAAGGGACACCTGCTAACTTCAATATGGTCAACATGTGCTTAGTCTAATTTAATGAGCTCCCCCTTTCCATTTGGGAATATATATTGATATATTATTGGTGAAAGGTGCCAGACTGATAGAGGTAGCAAACAGATGTCCCCTGCCTGGTTCCAGAACCCCGGGAGCAGCCGTGGCCTTCCCAGCGCTCCGGCAGTGGGGCCTGGGCACGCTCAGCTGTCAGCCCTGCTTTGAGACGTCCAGAAACGTGGCCTCTTCATAACTGCTGTGGTTTTGAAAGGGCACCTGGAGCCTTTAGGAACTGCCGTGGCACTTCCAAGTCTGTTGAAGAAGTCTGCTAGTTACTAATGGTCTGGCCTGAATTTGAACTGGTAAAAAAGGGGGCAAATGTATTCTCATTCCCGTGAAAATGAAGCTGGGCCCACGGGCTGCCTTGCATCTCCCCTGGCTCTCTACAAGAGCAGTGCTGGATTTCCACGGTGAAAGGGAATCCCCTGCCCGGGCAGAGCTGCCCTTTGAAGCCACCTCCTCCTCCTTTCCCCACGTTGGGGATGTTCTGGGTTGGAAGGAGGGCGGAAAGGGACGTGGCTCCGGTGTCCTGTCCCGATGCCGCGCCAGCAGAACAGTCCTCGATCCCGGTTGGCACGGGGGTATGACCATTTGGCTGCTCCCCTCGCGGTCAGGGTGGTTCAGCCTCAGGCCTCGCATTAACGGAGGTGGAGAGGTGGCCTGCAGCCACACTCGCCTTCCTCCCCTGCGCTCCCTGCTGCGGAGCCAGCCCTGAATCAAAATAAATACCTAAAAATGTGCTGGGTACCTGATGGCTCTCGTCCCCAGATCTGAAATGTAAATACAAGGGCCCTTGTGTGTAGTTCAGTTATAGTCCCCAACAAAGTAGGGTTTGTTGAATAACTTGTCCCATGTTCTGTACCTCTCCTCTCAGTCTCTGCCACGGTGTAAGAAATTTGGCTTGTGCTCATGGCTCTTTGGCTTTGCCAGGTTGCATTTTTCATGCTTTGCTGCTAAATGTCCAGCTGCTTCCTCACACACTGCCGGGACAGGGGCCTCGTGCTCACGCGCAGCCTAGATGCTCTGGGGTCACAGCGATGCCTTTGCTGAGCCCCTCTGCCCTTTTCCACCCGGCCCTTTATGGTCCATCTCCACCCTAAGTTGCCTCCTACCTGTGTTCACCCATCAGCAAAACCTGCAGAAAGGCCAGGATGGACTTAGGTTAGTGCAAAGCAGATGCAGCATCAGGGTCCGGGCTGAGAGCTGCCCCTTCGTGTTGTCTGAGCTCCCGAGCAGTCCCTGGGTATCCAACATGTTGGATCTTCCCAGTGAACTTCAGTTTTCAGCAGTCACGTAACCTGCTCGTCTATGTGGGGGGCAAAGCCCTAACTGAGATTCCAGGGTCCAGCTCAAGATTCCAGGCCTGCTGGGTGTTGCTGTTTTGGAAATATTTACAGAAAGAATGTAATGCTTTTACAGCATATATTGTTTATCATTACTGGGAAGCTCATTGGAAAGGTTAGTGCAGACTGAAAAAGCACAAGTGCATGTGGAAGTTCCTTCCTGTCTTGCAGAAGTGATGCTGTTGGATAAATTATTGAAGAAAATTAAGCACTGTAATTGGAGAAAGTTCCCCTATTCCTAAGGAAAGGCAGCCATTAGCATCAGATTTGCATTTTATACCGTGCGGCAGGAAATGTTTAAGTTGACAAATAGGATATTTAATACAGCAACAGATACTTGGCAGTTAGTTATTAACAACTGTTACTGATGTGATTTATTCCCCATTATAAAAAGGGCATTACTATGTGAATATGATGCAGAAATTAACTCCAGTTTACCGAGAGGCCTTGACTGCCTGACCTCTTAATATCCTTATAATGACTCCATTTACTATTCAAAGGCTTATTCAAGTCATTCACTGCTGGATTTGTTTTAAAGGGGTCCACTGTAGGGCAGATAGTTTGTGCGCTAACGTTTCCCAGCGACACAAGCATTTTTTAAATTGGAAAAACTCACGGGTAAAATAGTGCTCAGGGGGCAGCGACAACCCGTGGAACCTCCTCCCGCTGCACCCTGGATGTGTGCGGATGGGATGGGAGAAGCGCTCAGCCCGGTGCTGGGGCTGAGCTGTTGGGTTTGCATTAGCAAATGCTGCTTCTTCCCCAGCCAGGATTCGCTGTGTCGCTCCGTGCCGGCCTGCAGGATGCTCCCAGGGGCAAGTAACGTAGACGGGCAACGATATCTAGCTCAAATGCAGCCTCTACACAGCGTTTGCACGTGGGAGGACCCTACCCCGTGCCCAAGTTGCCCAGCTGTAAAATAACCCTGTGCCCCTGCATAAAAAGCGTTTTCCCCCCGCGGGCCCCTGCAGCGCCCTGGTGCTCGCGAGCAGCTCCGTGCGCGACGGCTCCGTGCGCAGGAACGGGGCACGTTCTGCCAGCAGCCGCAATCCCGCAATCCCGGCCCCTCCGGGAACTGCCCAGATCCAAAGCTGAAGGAGCCGCCCAGGGCCGCAGCGTGGCGGGAGCGGAGCGCAGCGCCGACCATGGAGCACCGGCACGACCATTTCAAAATGGAGATTCCACAACTGAGCGCTCATGGTTTAGATTTGCCTTCTGGACCTTCCTTTTTCCATGGGTTTGTAACTCAAGTTGACTTTATTTAACTATTCTCCAGCTGGAAAATCCAGGGGTGGTATTTAGTATTTATATAGCTAGTGTGACCCGGGCTTTATGCTTTTCAATCTCATCTATCCACTTTCTTTAATTCTTACTAAAATCTGTGTAGTAAAGGTAACTGTTTTTTCCTTAGCCTTTGTTTTCTTTGGTAGATTATCTTGGAACGTTACCTAAGTTTTGATTGTCACAATCTAGAAATTGTTTATCATTGCCGGTGGTCTTCCAGTACAAGAAAATCATAATCATATATACCAACATATATGAAATGGTCCTTTAATGATCTTTTAATTTCACCATTCTCTTTTTTTCTTTTTTTTTTAATGTTCCTGTTTGTGTTTTGAATAGGTGTGGGCAACAGACCTTGACCTTTGCTATAGTGACCAGCTGGCCTTGACGCAGCTCATGTTGTATGTGACAGATGGAAACCTGGATTGTCGCTCTGGCCTCTTTCAAGTGTCACTTGGTTCACAGAAAACAAAAAGCCGTCGTATTAAGCATGGAGAGACGCAGACTGTAAGCAACGATTTGTTTACAAATGAAATTATTAATGCAGATTATCCAAAAGTTAAAATCTAATCACTGGTCTTGGTCTGCATACCAGAGCTGCTACTATTAGATTTTAGGAGCATGTTAAACTAAATGAGACACCATCACCTTAGAAATTAAATATTTTAAGTGTTTGTGGATACCTGATTATTTAGCCTCTCTATTCAATAATATCGATTTATGGTAGCAAATAATGTATAAGCATTCTGAGTAGCTTTCCTGTTGTAAGAGACGTGGTGATTTCTGTGCTGCAAGACCACGGCAGGAGGCCAGAGCACTGCCCTGACAACAGGAGCACCCAAAAGGCGTCGAGCAAAACCGGAGCCTCCAGCTCCCGAGCCCTGCTCTGGGCTTGGAAATCAGGACACTGAAGTTCTACCCAGCTCTATAATTTCATGCACGAAACTGAGAGGGAGAAAGTCAGGGATATTTCCACCAAAGGATCTGCACACCTCTGTATGTGACAGGTCTCGTGGAGTTAAACCCAAATCTTCCTCCTCAGAAGAGTCAGCTCTGTGCAGCCCGGAGGTGCCCAGTTCCTCGGTACTGGCCGTGGACACAGGCATCTGAGCAAGGAGGGCTCCAGGCTCCCCAGCCAGTGAGTTTGCTAACGGGGACATAGTCAGGCTCCCTCTTGCTGTCTCGGCTCCAGAGTTGGGATTCCAGCGGGAATGCAGTGCAGAGCCGGGTAGCAAAGCCCTGGAGAGGAGACGAGCTCAAACCAGCCCCGACCCTTCCCCATCTCATTATTTTCTGTTGCCACCTTGGATTCTTCTGCCTCCGGTGCCTCCCGTGCGGTGAATTTGGGAGCTCTGTGGCTGTTGTAGGACACCCATTTGTTCTCCCCTGGGAACTCTAAAATGGGGTTCGTGATAGTGCCGCACGGGCTGCTGTGATTTAAGTAAGATGCTATTTGTGTATTGTTTTGGAATCTCTCTGTAAAAGCCCCATCCCAGAAGCATGGTGAGCTTGTAGTGATTATTGCTTATTATGCTGATTTATTATACTAGATCAATCTTAATGCATGACTTAGTAGGGCTTATCCATCTTGAGATTTTCCTCTAAAAAGGAGGAAAGTCTGCAGTCCTCTAGAAAAGTCAGAGAACATAAAAAAATATATATATATATAATGTGCATATACAAATATATATATAAAATACAGATGCTATTTTACACATTTTGACAGCAAATTCACAACCTCCTTTTGTTCCTGAGCAGAGGAGGAATGTTAGACCATTCCAAAAATGTCAGAGCGCTGTAATTTAGAGGTTAATGAGCTCCTGATCTATTGTTCTTGTCAAGCAACCACTTTTGGTTGGAGAGAAGTAAATTAGATATGATTGGTCCCAGTAGTACAAGTTTTAGAAATGAAAAGTAATCAAGTAGCAACTTTTTTAATTAAAATTCTGTCAGAATTAACACAAATTGTCACTCTATTTTTCTTCTTTGGGTATTTCTGAGGCTCATATCTCCTTAAGAGTTAACTACAAAAAGTATTCTTGCTGAAAATATCCCTGAAAAAAAAACAAACAAAATGAGAGACAAATGTTTTTACAGCACATGATCTGTAATGAATGATTAAGTAAAACACTTTGTGTAAAATTATGATGTTAATAATGATTCTGTCCCTTTTAATTTATTATATATTCTCAGTCCTAGTAGGCTTGATTTTGATAAAATGCAGCAGCAACTGAGTTTGTAAGATGATTTTATTTTTAGAAATCCTTCTTTGAAAGAACAAATTTCCTAGATACTGCTGCTACTGTAATTATGTACAAAACCAATCACTCATTATAGTTAGGATACATTATCTTCTAGACAGATGAGGCTAAATAAGCAGCACATTAATAATTCATCGTGCAGTTCATTATGCATGTGTATGCATGCTTTGTAGCTGAAATAAGCACCTCATCAACCTGATGCCAACCCTTAAACAATAGTTCTGTGTTATTGCAGCCACATTCAAGTTTACGCTTGTTAAACTGCTACTTGGATTATTTTATCAAGCATTCATTTATTTGTGGTCCCCTACTGCAGAGAACAGATTTTGGAAGCTCCTTTTTTAAGTTAATGACTTGAGCAATGGGTGTTATTAATTCTCAGAATATTATAAACATGATTAATTTTCAGGCAGAGATGTATTATATAAGGATTTCAGCTATGTCAACTTAAATGAGTCAATGTCAAAACAAATATTATTTTAGAAAAAAAAATACTGTAAATTACATGCTTCAACGTGCACTATCCCCATTCCTGAACAAACAGCCCGGGCTCACGCAGTATCCCAGGAAAGCCTTGCTGGAGGAGAGCGGCTCTTTTCAGCTCTACCCAGCTCAACAGTTTGGTTTTTGTCCCAGGCAGGTAGAGTTTAATCTCGGATGTGGCGGTGGCTTCGTCCCAGGTGTCACCAGGCCCCTCTCCCAAGGGCAGGTTTCCCGGGGCTGCTCCATGTGACCCGTTTGCTCCTGTGGCCGGTGTCGCTGCCGCTCGCGTCCCTGCTGCCTGCTCTCCTATAAACACAACCCGTAGTCACTTTAAGTTAATTAGAGCAATATTTAAGGTTTTTGACAGTTAGCGTTAATTACTTTGCGACAATTCTGACATTGTAATAATGAACAAGTTAGAATTAATATTTCCTTGGCATTAATTGTGCAGCCCTTGTCACGTGTGACTGGTCTGGGAGCGGTTGTACCCTTGGGGCTGCTCTCCCAGGGTGAGCAGCAGGGATCCCCTGGGGATTCGGACCACAATCAGGCTTCAGGTGGAGCAAAACTGCGAGAATCGTGGATTAGAAACTCCCTGGAATCGCTGGGCTGGGGGTCCTTGAAGTCCTCCTGGAAAACTATGCACACTAATGCAGGAGATGCATCCGGAGGCTTGGCGAAATAGAAAACAGAGCAAAAAAAACAAAAGCTGTTTGTGTAAATAGCAAATGATCGGTGTAAGATGGTGTGGAAACGCAGCCTCCTGTGCTGTTCTGTGCAGCTTTCTGCGGGACGCAGGCGCTGCGCGGTGGCGAGCAGTCAGCTGAGGCACTCCAACCTCTCCATGATCTACTACAACGTCCTCCTGCAGATGTGCAAAGCTCATGGTGTTGGATTTGACCTCCAGGTAAAAAAAAGGGGAAGATTAGAAAATGTGATACTCACTCCGCATAATTTCTGTATGTAAATTCTAACGTGGTGAAACCATTTAGCACAGAGTAAAGTTTAAGTGTTCTGTTTAGCATAGTATAATGTTTTAGTGTTCTGCTGTATTGGCTGAAGAACACGGCAAGGTGTTTGCTCTGGAGCTGTATTGAAGAGGACTTGGAAGGAAAATAAGTGCTGCAAATCAGAAATAGTTTTATTTTATTTTGCTAATTCGCGAACTCTAAATTGCATAGAGGTCTTCAATTAATTCCATAAATATAGGATTATGGATTATTATGGATTATTAAAAAGGATTGTGGGTGCCAGCCGGGGCTGAGCTTGAGCTCAGAGCCAGGCCAGCACGGGGTGTCCGTGACCATAACGTGGCCAGCGCAGCCGTCTCTCTAGGCACAGTGTGGATACACCTGGAGAGATCCTGGAGTCGGGGAACGGAAAGAGGAACAAAGAAATGAGAAAGCAGTTCTTGCTCAAACAGGGAGTGTTTGAGGCTTATGAACAGAGCTGTTAAATATATACATATATTTTTATACTTATATATATATATATATATATATATGCACCTCTTACTGTGCTGGAACATGGTATTTGGTACTGAATAGACTCTGACATGCATGTATTTACATAAAATCAATGTATTGTATTCTCTACAATAAATTAATTAGAGCAATAATCTACTTACAGTGAGCAATAATCTATTGCATACAATTCAAAACTAGCCTGACTTATATATGATTCTGTACTTACTGTCCCTGTAAAATGTATTAGTATTCACTATTACAATTATCAGTAAAAAAATAAAATAACTCTGTTTTTCAATTTAACAGGAGAAACAGGGAACAGTTTTGATCCTGTATGAAGATGAGAAGCGCCACAAGCTGGGCATGATGTGAGTTTGCACCGCGGGGTGCGGGGTTGGGCGGGCAGGGACGGCACCGGGGTCCCACCAGGGCCTTGCAGAGAGCAAACAGGGGGTCAGGTCCAGCCACCCGCGACCCAAAGACCCTGGGGACCTCTCCTGAGATTTAGTCTTTTGAAAAACTTTCAGGAGGCTTTTGAGCACTTTGGTTAAAAAAACAAAAAAAAAAGGTACAGGAATCCACTTAGATTAAAGTCTGTCTGCACTGAGGACTAACGACATCCTGCAATTAGCTGCAGAGGAGCGAGATTCAGTGTCAATAGCAATCTAGCTGAGCGAGCACAAAGATTAGCGTGGGCTGCTTTTCTCTGCTTCTTGGGGGGATAAATTAAGGGCTAAGTAGAGCACCAAATCAGAAGAGCCAAGACAGAAAATGATCGATACAGAGGAACAGCTGCAAATATTTCCAGCTGTCCTGTTAGTAAAAGGGAAACTAAGGAAAGGGAATTGTTTGTCTGCTACTCAATGGTATGAAAATCAGAAGCAGAGATGGTGCTCGAAAGGGAGCATTTAATACCCCTTTATATTATTCTCCACAAGGTGACCAAGGTCAGAAGGAGCAGCAGATTTGATACTTCAGTGGTAGTTTAGACAAATTAATCTCTCCTAAGAAGACTGAGAAAGCCTAATCTGCACAAACCTACTAAACGCTGGCTGAAAACCTCCCCTCAGAAAATTCACAGAGTTTGCTGCCAAAAGAGGGTGTATTGAGAGAGGGTCTGAAATTGTCCGCTCGCAGGCTGCAGCTATTCCCTTGGAGATGCTGTTTCACAAGGAAACAGCTGGCTAGTTTGCTGGGTGTGACTGCAGGTATTTTGGAGAGCAGGAATAGAATTGAAAATTATCCTGTCAAATTGGAGGAATAATCTGGAAAACACAGTCATGCTCAACTGCCACAAGATGCGAGGAATGACACTTGGGTAGTAGGAGCGAAGATGAAAAACAACGGTCAAGATCCCCAAAAAAGTGTCTGTGAGTCAGAGCGCCTCACGAGCTGAGCAGGCGTCAGCAGGGTCGTGGTCCTGTGGAAAGTGTAAGGACTGTCCTATGGGTGAAAACACGCAGCACGCCAGGCTCTGGAAGGGATCCCTACGTTCTGCTCTGGGGCCTTGGTTGAAGAACTGTTGTTTGGGGCACAGAAAAGCTACAAACCAATTGAGAAGGTCCAAGGGAGGAAATAAGAATATTTACAGATCTAGAAAACGGGGCTTACATAGAAAGACTTAATGAGAAAAAGGAGACAGAGGGGGAGATCTGCTAAGAGTCTTAAACACGTTAAAAGATCCTTCAGGAAGGAGAGGAAAAATATGTTCTCCGTGTTTTGGTGGTAGAAGAAATGGACTTCACTTGCGCCAAGAAAAGAATCAGGCTTAACATAGGAAAATTTTCTGACAGAAAGTGACACGTTAAATAGATTGTTTGGTGAGGTTGTCATTGACAGTGTTTAGTAACAGATTAAACATCAGTCAAGACGGATGCAAGTAGCATTGATCCTGCCCCAGCGCGGGGAAGGAGCTGAATGACCCTGCAGGCCGTCTGCAGCTCCGGGCCCCGTCCGTGCCGGGCGCTATCCCAGTGCCCCGGGTTGCTGTGCAGCTCCCGTGTCCCTGTGCTGTCCCTACACACTCACCTGCAGTGGAGGCAGCTCACATGGATAAAATCACTGAAAAGAAGGGAAATACCTAGAGTGGCCATTTTAGAAATGATTTAAGTTTCTGGAAGTGTTCCACGAGCAGCCTAACGGAGAGTTAAACGTTGGCATTTGCACCGGAGCTGGAAGCAGAGCCCCTTCCCTCCTCAGCCCGTCCCTCCTGCAGGCTCCGCTCCACTCACACCCTGCTCACGCCACAGCTCCGCAGGGAGGTTTCCCTTTATCGGGTTAGTTTTCTGCAAGGTCAGAGCAGAGTCAGCTCGCAGAGGGTGCGCAGGGAGCACGAGAAGTGCCCGGGGAAGGGGCGGATGGACGGGGAGCCTGGGGAGAGGAGGATCCGTGCCCAGCGCCGCGGATCTGCGGCACTGCCCCAGCCCTGCCTTGGGGTGCACTCCAGCTGCCGGCCAAGGATCCTGGAGACGGGGAGTCTTCCGAGATATCCCACCTTGCCCGTTTCTTTTTGGAAGGGCACGTGAGGAGCTGCTCCCTCGTAACTAGCACCCTGGCTCCGGGCTGCGCCTGCTCCCACCAGCTCTGGTTGTGGAGCGGGCGGGTACATAATAATACAGTCCTGCAGCATTGTAATATACCTGCCAGAGAGAAATTATTATCTGTCGTTCACACATTCTGATCCCAGGTTTGTCCTCTCTCACATCCTATGCATTTTCATTATTTCAATTTGAGAACGTTTTCAAGGATATAACAGTTTGATTGAGGTTATAAAATCACGGAAATAGCTAAAACATCTAAAGTCACGGAAACAGCTAAAACATCTCTATGGATTGGCATGCGTTTTACTACATTGCAGATGGACTCGTTGCCAGTTCTAGGCGGTGAATGAGGTCCGTGCTTCCTCAGTGCAGTATTCGATTCCCTGAGATAATGTGTGTTGTCCGTCTGCACCAGGGAGAACTAAAGCCTCAACAGGCCAAGTTGATCCTTTTCAGGAAGCCACAACAACCTAAGAAACACGGATGCTGCTGCAATTGCTCTGCATTGGATCTGTTTTTTCAGGGCATGCAGGCAGAGGCAACAGTTCTTCTAAACTAATTTAGACGTTTGAAGTGTTCTAATGTCGCTGTCCTAATTCAGTGGTAACCTGGAGCCTACTGCTTGCTTCGGCTAAGTTGATTAATAAAAATTATTTATTACACAAATCCTTTCTGTTGACAACTTAAAATGGAGCCTCATCTTTCATATCTCCCGGAAGATTGCCACCTTGTGAGATTGAAAATCCTCATTAAATTCCATCAGCAGACAGGCACAAATGAGAGGGCGATTGTTTTTAAGCATGTGAAGGGAATCGTTGGTAAACTCATTTGTTTGGATATCATTAACAGAACAATCGGAGAGGATCTCCAGGGGGTCCTCATGACCTTTGCTCGCAATCTCTTCATCATTCATCAAGAAATATCAGCACCTAATATGCAAGGCGAGACCAATTTTAAGGTGAGGTGTTAATTAACTAACGATCCTGGTTAATTTCTGTACAAGGGCTGAAAATACCTCATGCTGTATCATAAACAAGTGCTAAACCATCCCTTTTTGTTGTTAGCAGTATGTATTTTACAGTGTCTAGGTCAATATAGTAAGTCTCCCGTGAACCTGTTAGTTAAATTTAATAGTTTGAAACTTTTTCTTTGAAAATAGATATACTTCAGCTTGAAATTACTTGTAAACGAAGTCTCCAAAGCTTCTGATTTTCCCTTGCAAGTAGCAAAGGAGCTCTTGGCGCTGCCTTAGAAAATTCTATCCTGTTTTGTTTGTAAAGGGACATTATCAAGACGGAAATGTTAAATTAGAAACACACATCTTGTTTTGTAATAACTCCGCAGGTGAGCACCCCTGATTTCTTTCAGGCAGGCAGTACTCGGGGTGCTGGTGTCACCTCCTCAAGCCGCTGTCCGTTTCACGAGTCGATTTTGTTCCCTTTTGCTCTCGAATCTGCCCGCACTCCCGTCCGCGGTGCCGCTCTGGGACTGTCCCCCCGGAACACGTCCCTTTACTCAAGCCCTTTTGCGACACTGGCAAAAAAAGAGCTCGTAAAGCAGTGATGAGCCCAACGCGGGCCCTGGAACAGGCCCGCGCTGTAACGGTTCCGTTTGATCGCAGAGAACGGCTCAACTTCCCCAGGGAGGGGGTTGCAATATTGTTAGCCCCTTAGAAAAAGTTTCTGCCATCTTGACCCTCAGTATTTTGTTGCAAGTGAAGGGAAACGCTGCTGCAGATTTGTATCTTCAGTGACATAACACAATTTAAATCTGGTTCTTTTCAGTGTTAGCTATGACTGTAATTTCCTCTGCTAAGCAGAGTGTGAAATGGCAGTTTTAGAAAACAAAAATTCAAGATATTACAGGATAGATATGCAATTTTTTTGTATTATTTGATTTGAGGGAGTGAAAAGCAACCACTGAAGAAAACTCTGTACGAGATATCTTCTTCATAGTGAGTTAACAATTACATACGTGAAATACAGCACCTGCTAGTTAATTAGCAATACAAACTGCACCAGGTTGTATATTTTAGGTACCTGAGGTTTGTGTGTACTCAGTAATTGCCCCGTCCATCCTGCAGTACTAGTGGGTTTAGCTGGTGCATCCTGGCTGCTGAATCCTGGTTTACCCTGGGAGAAGGGAGCGGGCAGCTGTGCGTTCTGGCTGCTCGATTTCGTTATAATGCCCATTAAATAACCTGCATTCCTTGAATCTGTTGCAGATGGCAATTCGAGATATTGAAGCAATTCTAGGGATTACAGCAGAAAACAAACTGAAATTGGAAGAAGAGCAACCTTCTGAAGCAGATGCTCTGAAAGAATAGTTAACAGAAAACATTTAAGTGCCATATTCTTTATGCTGCTGGAAACAAACCCTCATCTGTAAGAACAGGCTTGGTTTTCCTTTGTGCTGTGAATTAATATGAACCGAGAGAGGATACATCAATGATATTTGAGTTTAATTTTTAGTAGAACAACCCTTGTTCCCAAGAAGAATCTAGTGAAAAGCAGAGGGTCATAATAAATATGGCCTCTAAGACAGAAGAGACCATCTGCTTTGACCTGCAAAGCAGAGACTACCTAATTTTACCTGCGGTTCCTCCACAAACCCATAACATGAAACTGAGCTCGTCAGAGCTACCTAAAGATGGGTGAGGAACAAACCACCCCATCCCAGTTAATTTTCCTGCTGGTTAATTATCCCTGCTGTTAAAGCAGTGCCTTAAAGACAGTCCACATTTGTTTGCCTTCAGCTTCCAGCAGCAGGTTCTTGGCGTGGCCCCGTCTGGGAGCCGGGAGGACTGTTTGAAATGACGCCGCTCCGCGTGGCTGAACCGTCCTGCTCCCGGTGCCTGGGCTCCTGCGTCACCCTGGGTTCGTTAACGCGCCCCTACAAGCGCTGACCTTAGCTTGTTGTTTCTCGGTGCCGATAGACTGCGGCAGCAGTTATTTATGTTCACGTCCACATTATTGAAAATAACACCCGTAGCTTTGCTCCACCAAGAGATGCTGAGAAGGGCATTAAAATCGTATTTGTTGTATGTTGTGTTCCAATATACCACTTCAGGGGATCTATGCATCCATCAAATATAGTCTCTATTTCAGATATAGCTTTCTTTTATAGGAATAACACTCTGTGGTGCTACAGTAAAGTCTTCCTGACATATGTTATATTTCTACACCTCGTATTTGTTATCTTAACTCATCAAATCCGTTGTCTCTTTCAAAAATACAACACAATCTAAACGGCACCGTAGAAGAGCTTTTCTTTCTCCATCGGCTGTACATAACGGTGCAGAGCATGGCCAGTACCTTTAAGCTTCCTTCCCAAAAGCTCAAGCAAAATTAGTTTTCAAAACAAGTCATGAATGTTGCAGATCTCTGCCCTGCCTTTCTGATGCCTCGCCGAGTCTTTCATCTATTAGTTTCATAAATACTCTTTTGTGTTAGACATATTTTTACTTTGGTTGCAGAGATAGCTCATTACAGCTGAGAATGTTTACATAAATGTCAATCTATTCTTTAAAAACAAATCTAAGGATTTGTTTATAATTTTTGTTCCTTTTTGTCATGTAATCTCAGTATTGTCTTGGTTTTATACACACTGGAGACCATGTAATGTACCATTGTAATGTGAGATTTAGCCAATAACCTTGCTTCCTAGAAATCTTTTTGCTCTATGATTAGAACTGAAAGGAACAATGTTTTTATGGCTGCAGTAGGTATAACATGCATCACACTTGCAAGAAATAATATGCCAAAAAGCATAGCCCAACTCTTAGTAATTCTTCAGACACAGTTCAGGTCAGACAGGACGTGAGGTTTTTCATTCTGCTTTGAGGGCCTGCAGACCAGGATGTTTTTCTGACTTTTTCACCAACACGTTTGTAATCTACTTTGCTATTTTATTGCCAAGAAAACTCTCTAGATTTCTCAGGTAGCTTCACATCCACACTGTATAATGCCCCAATTTGATCAATAAAAGCAGGATCGTGGAAGGGGCAGCAGGCATGAGAGACCTTGGAGTTGACTAGTGCCTTAAGGGTTAAGAAAAATTAAGCCTCAATCTAAGCCAGAACAACATAAGGTCTGAGAGGCTCATTAGTTCACTGGCACTTAATAGACTGCAGTGTCCTAGGAGTAAATGAAACCTGCACTTCCTTATGGCTTTGTTCTGTTCCGACAAAAGAAAACTGTACCTGTTTGTGCACAGAACAAGTGATCTGAAAGTTCCCATGGTGAGAGAGATTTCTCAGAATGTGCAAAGTGTGAAATGTATTTCGAGGAAAAAAGTTTTTAATTACTATTAACACTTCTGAGCCGTGTGCTGATGGAAGGATTGAAACTGCTCTGCAGTCTCTCACATTCAACTCCCATGCTGCAGGTGCCAAAATTGTGGGTTTTTTTCAGCAAAACAGCAGCTATGAAGTGAAAATCTCATCTCGCAAGAAAAAGATATATGTCACAAACACAGTCATGGTTCTTGAACTCAGACTACTAGATTATTTATTCCTACTCACTGAAGGAATGATAGAGTTCCTGAATTGTAGCTTGAATTTTGGCACTATTCAGAACACGATCCAGGCTGTAAAGAAAAAGGAGTAGCTAGGAAATGTAGGACTGAGAAGATAAAAGGCGGCGCAGGCATGGTTGCTCATCAGAAATTGCCAAAGAAAATCTGCAGCTAATGACAGAGCAAATACCCAGGCTGGTTGCACAGCTGCAAGGTGTGCAGGAATGTTTGTGGGATGGGATGGAGGGAAATGGGCTTTGGCAGTGATGGCAGAAGGCAATTAAAATAAAGTTTCATGCTTTTCATGGGTAAGGGCTGCAAATGAAGATGTACATTCAATTGCCAACACTTCAAGAATCATAAAAGATTATTTCAAAATACAGCAGCATAAAACACGTTTTTGCAATAATGTACATGTTATCTGTAGCATACATGCTGGTTAGGCTGTACTGCACCTTCATCACAAAGATGGGCATTTCAGGAGACTGTTTTCATATAAAAAATAATGTAAGCTTATACTAGAATGCATCTGAGACCTTAGCTGTGCAGGCAAACACCATTAAATGGAGTATATGTGGAATGATCTCCGAAAAGCTTTCAGCGTCATCTCGCTTGACCGTGGTTGTGGAGAAGCCCTGCAGTCTGCCGTGTTTTGCTCCTCGTTGGGAAGTACAGATGCCACCACACTGCAGTTGTGGTCCATGTTCTGCAAGAAGACACACATCTAGATGCACTTGGCTAGGGAAAACTTCACTGCCAGAGGCTGTAGCATTTATTATTTTTCCTTTTTCATGCACTTTAGATAGAAAGAACAACATAAATTTAACTGTAAATATTCTGAAATTAATGCTTTTTAAAACCAAAGTAATTGTGTTTATTTATGTTCCATGGCCTTATAGGCAACATGTATTTTTTGGAAGTAATTTTGCCCATGAGACATAATAGCACAACATCACCCTTAAGAGTATAACACACCAGGTCAGGGCTTCACCTGAGTGAACCTCAATATCAGATTCCACTTTCTTTCTTATCCTCTGTCGTTGTCATCACTAATAAAGATATTAAAGCTAACTATGTGCTCTATTAATTATAGGACGATGAACTCGAGTCAGATTTGTCACTGGCAATGATTAATAATTACTGGTTCTACACACACATAGTACATTGAACAGGGTTCCTTATTGGGTAGTAATTGATTAATTAGGACATTCATACTACATAGCTGAATGGTTGAAGATTGCCAAGTTTGAGATATTGCCTGTAATTATTAGAAGAAAAACAGTTTCCATTTCTCAGTTTCTGGTCTGTACAGTGGTTTTTTTTTTTCTTAGAATGTTTAATGGTCAAAAACCTTAGCTTTTATTTAGATAAATCACAGAACCTTAGTTATGATTTTTAAATATGCCTCTTCAGAGTGGTGCAATACAGGGAACTACTTAAGCCTCAATCACTGTCAAATTCAACTCCAGAAATGTACAGCAACGTGGGCTAATACAGTTTTCCCCTCCCTCGTGTTACTCTGCCTCAAGCTGTAGCTGCGGGATGCGCCGGTGCGGGATGCCTGCTCCGACCAGGACTATTTTTAAGCCTCCGACCGCTTCGCTCCCGTCCTCTTCTTCAGCGTCGCCTCAACGCGACCGTTAACGGCCCTCGCACGCCCGCCCTTTCCCGCCCTTCGCGTGACCGTTGCGGCGCGCGCATGCGCGTTGCGGGGGG
>NW_010577080.1:0-11878 GCF_000705375.1 Tinamus guttatus | reverse complement strand
CGGGGCCGCCCGGCCGCCTCGGAGGTGCTGAGCCAGCACCTGCGCCAGCGCGGCCTGCCCCACTGGACCTCGTACTGCGTCAAGTACAGCGCGGTGCGCAACGACCAGTTCGGGCTGTCGCACTTCAACTGGCGCGTGGACGGCGCCAACTACCACGTCCTGCGCACCGGCTGCTTCCCCTTCGTCAAGTACCACTGCTCGCGAGCCGCGCCGCGCGACCTGGCGCTGCAGAACGCGGCCTTCAGCGCCCTCAAGCTCCTCAACGCCGGTGAGGGCGGGCGGAGCGGGGCCGCCGCCGCCCGAGGAGGGGGCGGCTGGGGGTGGGCGCCTCGCCGGGGACTCTTCGGCTGTTAAAGAAAGTTAAAATTGCGTAGAACTGCCTCAGGGCGCGCGCGGAAGCGCTGCTTGCTCGCGGGATCGCCGCCCGCGCGGGGGTGTCTTTTTCCACCTGGGAATCTCGCGTCCCGCAGCCCTCGGCGCTCCAAGCGAGCAACCCGGGCGCTGGCAGGAGTTACAGGACACTAATTCGCTTCTTAGCGTTTAGGGTAATTTTCGCGTCTTTGCAGCAGGCAGTGGCGAAGGTAGTGGCGGACTGGAGCCCGTTTTGCTCCTAGGTGCCACTGTGGTATAAATAAAGTGTTGCTACAGTATGAATAGTAATGAGGTATTGCTCCAGTGTAAATAGTTAAAAGCAAAAATGCAGTGCTTTCTTTCCATTAAGAAAAAATAAGGATAGGTATGTTTGGAAATACGTTAACCAAAAGTAATTTTCAGTGTTCAAGTGTGGCGTATTTAAGTACCGTCAGTTGCAGTGGGCTTTCAGATTTTATCAGGTCGTTTCCCTATGTCTTTGGGAAAAAAAAACTTCAAAGATGCTGACTTGCAAGCTTTTGTGGGTTTTTTTTCTTCCATAATGTGCCAGCCATTCCTCATTTTGTGATCTTTCTGGACTGACATAGTGGAACAAAAATGTAATCACCGAGATTAATTTTTCTGTAATCATTTTAAATCCTACGTTATTTTTCACTGCACAGTCTGACCTAACCCACCTTTCTTGCATGTTTTGTGTGTTTTACATTTCAGTGATCTGCAAAGACCGTTAAAATGTCAACTCATCTCCTTCCTTTGACACCTAAGCTCTAGCTTAAGCACCTAAGTAACTTTTATCACAGTAAATTCAGTTTTTTAGTAGCTCACTGAATTCAGGGTGTAAATCCAGCTCCATTTTTCCTCCCATGTCAGGTGCAGTGTTCCTGGTGATTGCGAATAACTGCAAACGTTATGAATAACTGCAAACGTTAGCACTTTGTACGCACACCTTTACACCCAGGCTAGTTGTGCTGGGGTTGGTGCTCTTCACTACTGTCTACTTCGCTGCTACCTACTTCACTACTAGCTAATTTTCCTACAAACAACTTTGTGGTGATTTATGAGGCTCTGCCTGTTTTCCGTCCCTTTTCTGCTCTGATAGATAGTGAAACTGAACAGGTAACTGAGTGGATGGCTAGAGACTTCACAGTTCAGTTTCGGGGGGGTTTTATCAATAAGAATTAAGCTGTATATATGACCGTGCTTTACTTCTGCACTGATATCCTCCCATTTTCTTCTTCTGTTAATTCCAGCCTAATCCTGCTCTTGTTAAACTATCTGCTGATTTTTAATGCTTTCTGTGTGCAGGAAAGGTGCACCAGCCGCTCTGCCTGTGAGCGTTTCAGCGCGGGCCGCGTCTTAGTAAGGCTGCGTTTGCAGGACTGCCTTTCCTCTCACTTCGAAGCCCTCATTACAGTTCACAGTCAGGTTTCATTTTCCTGGCTTGCTATCTCTGTATGTAACATGTTTTTATTTTCTCTTAGGCATCCCAACTTTACTATATGGAATTGGCTCCTGGTTCTTTGCCAGTGTCACAGAGACTGTTCATACAAGTTGTGGCCCAGTTACTATTTATTTCCTAAATAAAGAAGATGAAGGTGCAATGTACTGAAATCACACCCTCGAGTACCTGTCATTTGGTGGATTTCCATGTTATAGCTACTGCAAATATCTACTGCCTCCAAATACAAAAAAGTGAAGACAATTTTCAATTTTTTCGGTGTCTATCTTAATTTATGGAGGAGTCTTCAAGAGGCCTTTTTTGATGAAAAGAAGTTTATTTTTGCCAAGGTTAGTAAAGCTGAAAAGGTTGAAGCCTAGGGAGAAGAGTTAATATTTTTAAGGGTGTTTTAATTTGCTAAAGTCAGAGATAAGAACTGTTGAACAAAAACTTGAATATGTAAAAAAGTTTTATCTATCAAGCTACGGAAGTGAACTATAGCAAAGAAAACTTTCTCCAAGTCTGGAATGTAATTATAAGCTGCTAAAATACACACTGTGACTAGATGTTTTGTAATACATTAACTGTCATAGTTGCCAGATTGTTTGAATGAGTCCATGAGAGTGTTTCCTTGCAACTGCCCAGAACACTTTTGGGCCCTCAGAACATTACGTCTGTATTACATGTCTTCAAAAAATACTTAAATAAAATATCTAAGATATGTTTTACACTTATATTTTTTGCCATTCTTATACTCCAGGTATCTGTATTTTTTTTCATTGCTTTACAGGTAACTAATGAAACCCAGCTAATCTAGACGATTGAATTTCGTGCACAAATTTACAAGTTGTTTTTAAATAATGCAGGAGAATGAGAAGAATACTGCACTCAGTTGTGATACAAAATAGCAGACATGATGGAGAAAAGACTTAAATTCATCCAGGAACCTAGAAAAATAGAAGGCTTTTAGGGAGTTATTTGGGTAGTAGAAAGTAACAATAGCTGGATAATGAGTTCAAACACAGCAAACACCTGTACATGATATTCTTGGTGCTGAGTTTAATGCCAGCAGATAAATCCTGTTCATTCTGAATTCCAGTTCTGGTGACATAAGTTATGTATTCCAATCTCCATAAGATGGAATATAAATGAAAAATGAGTAGGGATTATTTTGGGGGTAGGGAATCACTGTTCCCAAATAAATGACTCTCAAGCCATGACTACACTGTAATGTAATTTAAATACTTTTTACTTAATTCCAGATAATGGAACTGTTTCCCACTTAATGAAGCAATACATGTGTTTTTTTTTAAAAAAAGCAACAGTAAATGACACTTTAATCAAAGAAGCAGTTACACTACTGTATTTAATTTTGGATAGTACTCTTGACACAAGTTAAATGGTCTCAGAGATGAAGAGATAGTATTACAAGAAGCATCATTAATAATAAAACTGACTGTTGGCATTTTTCTAGAACTGATTTTCACTGTATTGGCTGAAGTTAAATAACTGCAGCTCATAAGTTTAAAGTCAAATACTGCTCATTCATTGTCACGGATCTTGTCAATACCTTGCTGTAAAGGTTTAGTCTCAACGCTAGGTTGATAAAATGTTTTTTAATTACCAGACTATAAATACAGCTCTTCATTGGAGTTGCACCTCCACTCACTGCAGTTGTTTGATTTCTGATAATGTGTACTGCTGACTTTGCTTACCTGTTTTTCGATAAATGCAGGCAGCGTGACTCCTTGTCCATACGGTGATGGGCAAGTCTCCTTAGAGAACATCTTTGACAAACTACCCTATTGATTGCTGCAATTCTGTGCTGCTTGCAGCATTAAATAGAGCCTTGATTTCTTGTTCAATGATCTCACTGTGTAACAATTAAGCAAATGTAATATTTTCTTGTATTACATGAAAATCAATAGACCTCTTGCTCTTATGAAGTTGATCACGCTAAAGGATGAACCAGAAGATGTCTGAGGGCAGAGTGCAAATATAGTATCATTCACTGGTATCATTAACACTTGTAGAAAGCCTGTTAGAGTACTTAAAAGGAAAATAAGATATTTATAATGGCTGCTGCTTGAGTTAATAAATCATTACAAAATCGCTTTCAAGTATGAATATAAACCTACTTGGTTGTCTTCAGCCAAAGGTAGAATACTTCATCTGGCTTTAATTTGCTTTTTGCTACAAAATGTTGCTTCTTTGTATCTCTCTCTCTTGTTTTGCTCACTTGCTCTTGAGCATCAGTCTGAATGCATGACGGAGCTGCTGAGGGACAAAAGGGCCAGGAAGATTCATCCCACCTGGTCTAAAGCAGAATGTCCGTAAGGCTCTGGGGGACGCGGCAGCGGCGAGCAGGACGGGGCGTGCGGCGCCGCGCTACCCCGGCACGCAGGGAACGCTGCTCCGGGAGCCGGCGCTTCCCAGCACCCTCAACTCTCCCTCCTGGTAGCTGTCCAGGCCTAAACAGACAATCCTGGATGAGGAGAACAGGGTCTTCCCTTGTAGAGAGATCCAAGCATTTGAACCAAAGGAAATAAAAGATGACTTTTAATAAGAACTTCTAACTTATTATTGTTTAAAGGTGCATTATGTATTTGCATACATAACACCAAGCAGTTGTGTCTTGCCCGTAAGGATCTTTTTGGGTTGTCTTGTAACCCTGGTGCTTCAAAAGGCGAACTTGTAGGGCATGAGGCTTTATTCCACAATCATTTACCTGTAATTGTTTTAATTGGCAAGTTCCTTTTTGTACGTATTATGCCATATATGCTATGCACACAATTATGGTTACATTTTGTGAAAGATAATTGAATTATTAAGTGACCTCTCTAACTTTTTGCGGATTTGCTCCATTTTCATTTGAAACAAAATGTAGTTTCTCTTTAACTCTTGTCCTAATTATCTCTCTGCTGTACTCAAGGATGATGTTTACGTGAGTGAGGGATGACATGGAAAGGCAAAGAGCTTTGTTTCCCCTCACTTAACAACTACTTCTGATAAAGTAGTAGATGAAACCTTATTCTAAACCCAGAGGATCAGGTAGCTACTTCTTGTAGCAGTCCCTTTTTAAACAGTAATGACTATGGGGGGGATCTTAACCTAAACGAGAGCTTGGCATTACATCATACCCAGGTCAATGGTCTCAGGTATCTGAGTTAAACTGTGTTACTGTAAATTAATGGAAAATGTAACTGCGCTTTGCTGAAAGATCAATGTCCAATAAAGGCTGCACAATCAAGTCTTGTTGCAATGATTGAGGTCCTTAATTGCCTTTCAAAGATAAGGTGGTAATCAACATAGGTTTAACTGATCTTTTTTTACCAGTTCAATTACATGCTAATGACTACAGCCAAGTCAAGATCTTTAAGTACTTATACTTATTAAATCTTATGTTTGTAGTGAAAAATTACTTAAGCCACACAATCGATAAAGCCCAGGTCTTAATTACTATATTTCACTTTTATACCTTTTTGTATGTTTGACAATTTTTTTCGCTGGAGACTTTGTAGAACTAATGATATTGCCCCAAGAACTACCATTTTCTGTTCCTCTATACTTGCCCAAATTCTGATAACACTCAGATGTTTCTGTGCTTGTTTTAATGACTACCGATGCAGAAATCTGACCTGGGCAGTTTATTTCACGTAAAGATCAGTTTTCCGTGTGGAAGCCCTCCTCTAGGGACTGGCAGAGCAGAGGTACTGCTGGCTGACCTTCAGCAGGGCACCACTGCACCTGACTTGTCAAGGTAAGTTAACACTGCACTGTGACACCACCTCTGCACTGGAGTAAGGATTCATATTCTCCATTGTTTACAATTTAATACTCTGACATTTTCTCACAGAAACGTTGCTGTGTCCCTTCCTCTTAATCCCCTGTCACCCAAGCCATACCCAGTGCTTCTCTCCAGTCTCTAGATGAACCTGGAGCCAAGTGGCCCTTCAGCACATTAGATCTATCCTTAACTTACTTTGTGTTGTTGGAAATACCGTAACTGTGATTATGTAGCAGCATTTGGTAAAATCTGTTTTGCTTTGTTTGTTTTTTATCACCTATGCACATGTTGCCAGTCACTAATGGATTGTAGTTTCTCAGTATTCCTGTGAAGTAAAGCAGCACCCTCTTTTAAGAGCAGAGAAGTCTCTGACAAAGTAGTGAACCTGAGTTTGTATCTGAGTCGGAGCCCCCGAGCATGTTTGTGTGGCCTTGCTGAGCTCACTTGTGCACAGCGAGCAGGGCATAACTATAGCTTTTGTAACTATATTTTGAGAGAAATTGTCAATCCTGAGCCCTTCCAGGGAAGGGCATCCTAGTCAGCTAATTTACTCACTTTACCTTTTTTTTTTTTTTTTTTTTTTTTTAACTGCTGAGTTTAAAGAAGATGGAGGAAGGAAGGAGACTGAAGATGGGAAACCCCTATAGGAAGATGAACTGGAGGAAATACTCGTTCTCTTTTGCACTGAGCAAATGAGAGGGTTTAACATAAACAGTTTCAGTAGAATAAAGGAAAAGGATGGGAAAGGCTGGATTTGGTGGTGAGGATGACTACACTGCAACTGAAAACTAACAAAAGGAATTGAAGGAAATTAGTTGCCTGAGCTTGATGTCTTGAGCTCAAAGTATTCTGAAACCCATCGATACTCCTCACGTCGCTAACGCAGTCTGGAAGAAGAGAACGGGAATCTAGAGTTCAGCTTTCCTCCATTCAGAAAAGTGTTACTGCATGTTGTGATGGGTAATTAATATGATTCTTAGTGAAATATCATTGATGGGAGTCATTCTGTAGGTAAACAGAAAAAAATGAGGAAAAACATCGACTAGCTGAATAGTTAATAAAATAAAAACTCTTCAATGTCTAGATCTCTTGGTGAGTCCTAATGGTAGATTTCCCTGATTCATGTTTTATTGAAGGAAATTTAAGTATTTCATAATAGTTGAATGCCCTTAGGCCTCTGATTAGGACCAACTTTGTCTCAAACAAAGGAGATATGCCTTCATATATTATTTACTTTGGCCTTTAAATTAAATTGGCTATTGCTGTAACCTTCCTTAATCTCCCTTCATATTCGCTACAGAAAAAGTAAGTAATAGTTCTGGGAAGTGCCTTGATTTTATTCCCCAAAAATACACATGGAAGTGTGTGTCAGTTTGTGCATTCCTAGGCTGTGTCATTCAGTTCAAATGTGTCAAGGAAGAGGGATAGCTTTGGAGAACGAGCAACTTTGGCCTTTAAATTAAATTGGCTATTGCTGTAACCTTCCTTAATCTCCCTTCAGAAAAAGTAAGTAATAGTTCCGGTAAGTGCCTTGATTTTATTCCCCCAAAATACACATGGAAGTGTATGTCAGTTTTTGCATTCCTAGGCTGTATCATTCAGTTCAAATGCATCAAGGAAGAGTGATAGCTTTGGAGAACAAGCGAGGGAATTTGGAAAGATACTACTGTATTCCAAGCTTATTTAAAAGATATTTTTCATTTCTAGAAAAGAGTAAGATGTTACGGTTGTTATGTTAGCAATTAAGCAAATACAGCATATGCAGTAGAATATCAAAATTTGCATTAGGGTAGTCAATGGATATTATTGCCCTTTGCGAGTATGTAAGTGAATAAATGCAGCTGAAATAAAGAAGGTTAATATATCACAAAATATATGTTACTCAAAGACAAGCGTAATTTAACCCTAATTATTTATGCTAATTATGTCCTAGTAGATACACTGTGATATGTTTTTAGAAAGTAAGGAAGTGTTTAGTAGTGTGAGACTTTTCTGCAGTAGGCTATAAGAGATCATGATTTGTGTGAGTTCAAGTTATAAACCATCACAATTCTTAATATTTTCGAAGAGGAGGTTAATTGCAAAAAATACATCTTGTATATGTATATAAAGTATCTATTCGTCATTAAAAATGAAGCTGCATTCAAAATGATGTGATACATTACATTGTAAATACTGTAGTCAGTTTGGATGCATTAATAGTTGCTATTTGCTTGGTAGAGCAAAAGTGTGATCTTAATAACAACTGCATCACTTTAAGCACAGTTTATGAGCCCTGTATTAGTTCACTATAAAGCCAATTTATTACTTTCGGCAATATTAATAACCCTAATAGAGTAAAACTGTAAAACATGAGTCAAAGCAGTCCTTCAGACAAAAGGTCTGATCAAGGAAACTTTCAATTTTAAAACACGGATTTCAAAATATAACATTTCTAAAGGACTCTTGAAAATTTTGGACAAAATTCTAAATATTGTAAGGTCAATATCTGTTTGAGTTCTCAAAGAAGAAATGCCATTAGATATGATTGCTACATGCTTAGTGATTCATGGGCCTGGTTATGTACATGCTTGTGATGTATGAATTATTTAGTAAGAAAAATCACAATAATTTTGTTGTTACTCAGGAATGTATAAGTTGGCAGAAACAATTACGCAGCCCCTGAAGCTGATCTGGTGGGGCACAGCAAGATCACGAACGAGACACAGTCATTTTGCTCAATCCAACTGCTAGAGTTTGCATTGTAGTTGTGCATCATGTCCAGCCTTTAAACAATATTAGTTAAGCATAAAACATGCTTGCAATGTCCAGCCTTTAAACAATATTAGTTATGTTAAGCATAAAACATGCTTGCGTTTTCCTGTATTTTAAAATACATTTATATCTTAATGCAGGAGATAAACATAATTCAGCTGAAATCAAGCTTTTTTTTTTTTTTTCTTTTTTTTAACAGTGAGATAAATGAGAAAGAGCTTTGAGAGATCCAGGTGACCATATTCTGCTCCCTTTGAAGAGGAAATAATACCAATTTATTTCATGATTTCGCTTGATGAACAGTCCATTGCCTCTAAGGTCATGAGATTGAGAAGGTGTGGAAGGTACCTGGTTCCCTGCAAGTCTTAAATGCATTTTTAAGGGATCTTTTTCTACACTCGTATTGCCCAATGTAGTACATTTGGGTGATTCTCTCCTGGGAGATGCCTTTTTGGAGCATGTTTAGAAAGACCAGACACTGCTGACCTAATTTTTATCATAAGCCCGAGGGAATTCAGCTTGCTGCACTCAACGGTAATCTGAAGATGTGGGAAGGAAACAAAGGTGAATTTCATCATAGTATGTAATTTTATTCACTTAGAAATGTATGTATTAATCTCTCAACGGCAATAACAACAAAGAGAGACAAGAAAGTATCTGCTACTAAAGTAACGAGCCAAGTGCTGTTTTTTCCTACGAAATGACATGTTTATTCTTTTTCATATGTAATATCTATCTAGAAGCTGGTTCTGTGAGGAAACAGAGATGATAAATTGGCTTTAGTAAACCAAAGACTGACGACTAGATTTTGCTTCCTCTGGGTCTGTTTTATATAATATATAAAATTTGCATATTGTATAGTACAGAAAACAGTTTCAGTAGTTTAATATATTTTAGAAGTGAGAAGTGTTAAATATATTTTGGCACACGTAGTTCACAACTGTTAACTACTGAGCCTGTTCTCTAGTAAAAGCATACTATGTCAGAGCGGGAGAGAGCAGAGGAGTAGGGAGGCGAATTTTCCAAAGATGCTCAGTAGGAGCTATAATGAAAACTGCAGGGCTTTCTGACTCAGCTTTATCCTGACTTTCCTTCCTATGCCCCATTTCCTTCTACCCAATGGTCTGAGCATAGAACAAGACAAACTTAGTTTGGGGTCCAAATCCTGGTTCTAATGCACTTCAGCTCCCCATGTGGGCTAGTACAACTAGCACAAGTTACTGGCTTTCACTGTCATTGAATATTTACAGTTGCAGTATTGCAAGGACTGGGAAAACCAAACAAAGCAAAAATCAAAACACATGTGCACGTATGTGAAGAAATGCTTTTTAAAGAGGAGGGTGAGTCCTAGGCTTGGCATTTTTCATTTGCAGGGGCCTGACTCGCTCCTGAGATTCACCTCACACATCCCTCCACCACTAACATGCAAAACAGGTGGAGAAACATGCTAGGTCCATGTTCCCCCTTCTTTTTATGGAGGTGCAGCAGCTGGACTTGGAACTTTGTTAACGATGACTATGGTAGCGGGAAGATGGCAAATGACCGTGTTAGACACCTTCCTTTGCAGTGGGAATTAGAGAAGGAATCAAGTAATAACTTCCTTACTTTTTGAGGACCCTGCATATTATCATTTATTCCAGGGAATCGGGACGGGGGGCACAACATTCTTCCATACCACTCACCGATATTCCTGTGAGATTCCACAGGATGGCGAATCTAACAATTTCAGCATTCAGCTGTGTCAGCATTTTGCTTGGAAACAAACAGTTATTTTCTTTCTGTGGCCATCTCAAGATCTCCTTTGTCCTTTCCAGCAGCGGTGGAAAGCAGCAGAGAGCAGCAGCAGACTGCACTGAGAACTAACTGTTCTCATGCTTTATAGCGTAAAACCAGGCTGGGAGTCTAAGGCACTGTTGAAGGATGTTTTCCCCACACAGATAAAAAAACATTTTTACACTTACAAAAGTCATGGGCTTTCAGGATTCTTCTGTAATTAAGGAATTTTACAAATTCTGAAGTGCTATTTCACTGTGGACAACTTTAGTTACGTAATTATAAATAGGATATCATGCATATTTCTTGCTGACAATGTCATCTAGACTGAGTGGAGAAAATCTGACTGCTTGATTATTTTTCCTGTGACTTTCTGAATTTTCTAACCCTCTGTCAGAAACTTTTTAAGAGAAAATTTCTGTGACAGTCAAATCCTGAACTTTAAGAATGCCTTATAATACATATTAACAAATATATGTATTTTTGTTACAAAAAATTCCCCCCACGCTGGGGAAACATTTAAGTTTAGATGGCAGTATAAAGTTCCATTCTCATAGCAGGAATTCTGCAGAGTTGATAAATTTTAACTACTTGTGGCAAATGTTGTTGTAGTTAGCATGAAAATTGCTCATGAAAAGTGGGTTTTAAAAAAATATGTGGCAAAACTAAACTTTTATCAAGAAAGCGATGCTTGATGTGCTTTACTTCTTAAGATATAAAGAACCCTTAAGTTTGATTACAGCTGCATCATCACAAATCAGAATGGCGCATTAAGGTTATTATTAGCCCTGGATATGCTGCACAATATTTATGCAAATCTGGCAAATTGAGTTCGTTTTCCCCATAGTCTTGTAGATGGAAAAGGCATTTTAGATAAATCTTGGTTCTATAGATATTCTGTGATTTTGTATCCTATTCTTTAAAATGTAATAGAAAATGAATCATCATTGAAAGGTATACAGGGACCACAGGTAAAAGGTTCATTTGAACAGAGATAAGTCCATACGGGCAGCGCTAATCCCTTAGATACTTCAGAGTTGGGGCTCTATTAATTTCTAGTGCAAGAACTAAATTATAAAGTTATTGAACAGAGAGAGAATTTCTCTCTGCTAATGGCAATCGAAGATTTTTTTTTTCCTAAAGCTCAAACAACGTTTGAGAAAGAACTTTACCTCAGCAGCGTGTGACTTAGCAGAGTATTCTGTGCTTTAGAGAAAGGGAAAAATAAATATGCGACAGCTTGTGGTAAGTCTGCTTAAAGTATGCTAAGAGATGTTTGAATATGGTATTTGTGCAAAAATTGCAGAATAGTTCTGTTCCTGGCTCCCCAATTTTCCTAGTATGCTTTGCAGTATGACCGTAATTTTTTAAGATAGGGACATATTGGTAAAGTAAGGACAAGACCTATTTAAAAAAAATGCTTAAATGACTTATACATTGGCAACTTTACAATTGTCTTACACATAACCATGTGTATAGCTCCAGCTGTATGGATATTAGGGAGAGGAAATTTACACTAAAAAAAAATAAGAATGAAGAAAATCACGGGTCCTTGTAAAAAAAAATAATAATCTGAGGGGCTCCCATTCGCCGTCTTTGACAACCAGCAGCACTGGAGATTATGTTTTCTCCATATTCTTAATTAACGACATGAAGGGTGTCAGGTCCTAACCTGTCTCTTTCCGATCTGCTCTCCGAACAGCTGTTTTTCCTCTAAAAACTGTGGGACGATCGTCGGGACAGGGAAGAAACGG
>NW_010577079.1:0-21161 GCF_000705375.1 Tinamus guttatus | reverse complement strand
TGCTGCTCCTGCTTTGAGGCTTTTGTTTTCTTACCCTCACCCCCTCCCACCCGCATCTCCCCCTCCAAAAAAGAAAAAATATACCGAGGGGGTGGGGAGCAGTTTGCCCTGCTCATTGCGCTCATGGCGGGATTTCAAGGGTAAGGATCCCCGCTTTGGGAGCTTTTTCTCCTTTCGTTTTGCCGCTTACAACAAAATGAAACCCCCAAAGCCGAGGGGATGGGGGAGCCTGGCAAGGCCTGCGGCGAGGGAGGGTGGTTTGGGCAGAATGTGGGAATCTCTCCCTCTTCAGGGAGGGCTGCGAGGAGGACGATGCAGCGGGGTGCTCGCAGGGATGGGATACTGTGTGATACCAGCCGCATGAGCAGAGACTGTCGCTTTCAGTTTAGGGTATGAAGTACCAACTCAGCAGAGTTGCAGTTTAAAAACAGCTGAACTAGTTATGTCAGAGAAGGCATTGTGTAGGTTAAAAGCTATAGCATAGGCTTTTTAGGTTGCTTGATTTTCTCTGTGTATCTCAGTGTCGGTATCTTAACTTGCTGGTGGATCATGGGCTACAAAACTAGAATGAACATTTGTCAGGTGTCTTTGTGTTTCTGGTTTTCTCTCTTGGATTAATTTGCCCTTGTGATGACAATAGTACAAGCTGAAGCAGTTTGTTTTTGTCAGAAGGAGCGCTCCTGCTTTCCAGATTCGTTCTATTAACAAAAAATGTAGAAAAGGCATGGCATCGTGAACTGACATGCGCTGCTGAACTAGAGCAAAACAACATGTTTCTGACCTCTCCTAACACAAGGCAAATGTTCAGTTCAACACACCCCAATCTCAGTTTTTCAGAGCACCCACTTCTGGCTTCAATGAAAATTGTTTATTTTTAATGCCTTTATTTATTTTTAAATGACGTAAGGCCAGAATAACATTTGGAGATAATTTCTTGCACATATCTAAAATGATGTTGTGTGGAACGGAACTATTTCCAGGTCGTAACTGAAGGGTAAACAATCAAAGTGTGAAGGCCATTGTTACCTAGGCATATGTGCTACTGTAATTCATAGCAAATGGCTCATTTTACAAAGATTATATTTAAAGGAACTGTCTTTATTCAAAGCATGTACACATTGATAGCCATAACTTTGTCCATATCTGAATAGTACCTTAAAATAATGTCCCATCTCTGTGGCTCTTGGCTGCTTTGCTTTTGGAAACATCAAATGGAGAAGCACTGGTATATTTGTTATATACATATATAAGAATAATATTTCTTAGGTAGAAATAAATGATTACTAAGCTTCAATGCTAGAATTAAGTATCGTATGTTGATACTTAATCTGTAACTGTCTTCTGCTTTTTGTGATCCACATTAATAAGTGGTGATTAATGGGGGGTGAGGAGAAAATAAATGGCAATATTGGAGTTTACAGCAACGTAAAACTTGAGTGGAGTCATCCAAGTTACAAGATCATTTTGGAATGTGTATCTACGTCACAACTCCTGAGCACTGTAGTACTTCTGGATGGAAAAGTCTGGGCAAAAATCTGTAACTTGATATGTGGGTAGATTCCTGCAGCAGTCGCTTACTTTTCTTTTTAACCTCTTAACCGCTCATTCAAGAAGGTAATGCTGGTAAAACCACTGGAGGAGTTTGCCAATGGTAGATACATTGTCATTCACTGGTTTAGCAGCCAAACTTTGAAATTATTACCATTACTGACTTCTGTATTGTAAGTGTGAAATGTACTAAGAGAGTCAGCTTCTTCCCCTGAGTAGTCCCTTTGATAGTCCCCCACTGGTCCTTTTCGCTCCATAACTAAAAATAAACAATCATATGCAATGAAAATAAAGAATTCATATGCAAGAATGCATTTGGGTAATGAGATTAGACTCAAATCACTTCAAAATAGTGTTGACGTTTCTTATTCTAGTACGATGTAGTTTTACTGTTAGAACTGAATTTTATTTTATGAAATTCAACTTCACATTATTAGCTTTAGAACCTTTGTTTTATGCCATCTTTTATGTAATTTTTAATAATGTTCTTTCGTATGATACCTAGATTTTTTATTTTTAATTCCTACCTTGGTTGGGCTAGATGAGTTTGTCCAAAATGAGCATTGTTGATCTTCTGTAGTATACCTTGGGAAGCTGATCTTGTTGAAGAACCAGCTGAATCTTTATGCATTTGGTGCCACTAAAATGCTGTAGTGTGCTTGTTGTGATGGAGAACGTTAGACTGTGGTTACTAAAAATTATAAAATAACAATGTTTCTTAAATTCTCTTTAAAAACAACAGCCAAAAAAACAAAAAACATCCTGTTCCTTTGCTCGTATAATGAGCTGAGGTAACCAAAAATCAAGAAATGGACAGCCATTGTGATGGCCTTGCTGGAAGATGTCAGAAGCGAACTGATTTCTTTTCACCAGAAATATATTTCAATAAATCTTTTGAATGAAGAACAAATCATGTCTAACTCTTAGCTAACTGTAGCTGTAAATATCTGGTAAATTCCACTTGGTATACTGCAAGTGTCTGCTACCCTGTGGACTTTACATCTTATACTTTTTCTGATCAAGTAATATTCTTCATTCAGCTTAGTATTTCATATCTTTCATTGCCAGCTGTTGCCAAGCTGAACCCTAACATGTTGAGATCTATAAATATCCTACTGATGCAATAGCTGTTTTAAAGTTCATTAAATGCAGTGTATTGTTTGCTAAATTTTTGTAAAATGAAACAAGAATTGTCAACAAGATTCTATCTTCTGAGGAAAATGAACAGACATGTTTTTTGACATTAAAGCCTTACTGCTGTAAATGTTTGTGTTTTTTCTTCCCCCATTGTTTCATTTCTTATCTTATATCAGGTGTTACATCAAACTTGACTTCTTGATGGTATAGCATGAGAGTATGTGTGGGTTTTTTTTTTTTTTAAGAACAGACTGAAAAACTAATTTGACAAACTGGCTTTAAAAAATAGTTTTAGAACATGGAAACCTAACCAAGGGAGAAAAATGATGACATGAAGACTCCTTTGGATATTTCAATTCCTTGTTTCTGAAACCAATATATGTATGTGTACATACATATATATCCATATATACATTTTCTTCTTTTTCACTCTTACTACTCTTCTTGGTTTGGTACTCTTAATATTCTGAAGGCAAATAGTAGTCTTCTTGCTTGTTGCTCTTTCTAACTTTGCACTGATGTGCACTGTGTGTCTTCCTAATCAGTACTTGCAAGATGTAGCCCACTTGCTACCCAAGGCAAACACTGTCTAGATGTCAGTGTGCTGCCACATGACTTAAAAGAATGGGGAATGTGACCTTTCTTATATAAATGTCCAGATAACTCCATCCACATCTATGACAAGGACAGGTGCTGAGTTCCTTGAAACAGTATAATTAACAAATTTGTCTTTATGAATCGTTATTTCAATAATCTCATGTCTGTTTTTTTGTCAAACTAACTTTCAAATAGTTGTTATTTAATTACAGTACTTCCTACTGCTTTTGTTGTATGATAGTGGTTGAATTTAAATTTGTCTTAATCTCAAATGTGACTTTTATGTCTTGCAGATTTTAGGAGGTGGATTGATATGGTTATCAGGGAGGATATTTGAGAATGTGTCTACAAAGGAGATTCTGTTTTTATGTTCCTTTCTATAATCTATGTTACAAAACTCCTCTAAATCAACATTACATGATCTCTTGCTTGGTTTGCTTACTTGAAAACTTAATTGTAATGGTTTCACAAACTGCTGAAGTACATGCACGTTGCAGTCATGAACTTCGACTGTATTAGACTTAAATATTACATAATCACATTCTAATATTTGCAGTTACCACAGGGTGGTTTAGATGTGTTGTGTTTTTTATGTTCTTGAGAATTCTGGTTATTTGGTACTGCATATCGAAGTACCAATAAGAGTTAACTTTACTCTTAAAATTAAGTTGTATGAATTTCAGTAATCTAATAAATACTGACTGGTAAACTCTAGACTCTAGTTTGAACAAGGCAGAATTGTAATGGTGTGGATTTTTTTTCTCTCCAGTTGTTACTCTGTTTCTTGCTAATAGTCTAGTTGCTTTTATAACAATGACTTGCGGTAGCCTTGTATAGGGAAAAAATTCAGTCATGGTGGCTGGTTTTCTCAATCCTCTTGCTGTCTTTTAGGTCATCCTTGTATTTTCATTGCTGCTGCTCCTGGGATAGCTCAGATTCTGTTCCCTGGTCGTGTTGAAGCTGGTATACCCTTGTATCCTATTTCACTTAGTGCTTTGGGTTCAATCCATACACTTCCATTTCTTGGGAGAGATGTGTGGTCTTCAGTAACTTGACTACTCTTAGTGGTTGGAGTTTTTTATTTTTTTCACTTGGTGTCAGAGTCTTTGGGAGCCTGTCTGTCTGCTGAAGTTTCCTAAGACTGTCTATATTGACAAATTTGGAAATGTTTTACTGTTCAAATGCCCCAGTAAAAGGTGTTGCTGCATTTAAAGTCGTTGGTGGATCTTCTGTCTTTCTCATCCCTGTGTTTCTCATCCCAGAGTGTATTTCTAATGGTTCACAGGTACTCTTTATTCCTGAGTTCGCAACTTTGCCAAATTAACTGTGTGACTTGGGGAACCACATTTTAGGACAGCTCCCCTAGAGTACGTACCTTTAAGGCTTTTATTTCTCTCCACTGTGTTGCTTAGTGTGTGGAGGGGGATTTTATTCATTTGTTTATTTTCTTCTTCTTTCTTTCCATTCTCCAGTTTCCTGCTAGACCTGAACAATTGAGAATGCAGAGAACATTTCTAATTAATTATGTTTTAGGATTACTATGCTGATGAGGTTGTAAAGTATAACATTACCTGGCAACTTGAAGTCTACTAGTGGTATCGCTTCTTGGAGTGATACTACTCTACCGTGATGCTCTCAGTTGTTTGTAAAAATGAAAGAGGAATTGTCTGTCTTATAGTGATCCTTGACTTCTAAAGCATGCTAAGCTCTTCCAGAAAAATTATACTACCATAGTGATTTCGTTAAGATTTAACCCATGTGCATTTTGATATTTCCTCCTTTCTGAAACTCAAATAAGAGTTTTTTTTTTTTTTTTAAATTGTTTTACTGGTTTAAATATAAAAGAACAAGCTTCACTAGCCGGCGACCTCTTGCCCTAAGAAATTTAGTATAAAGACGTATCAGACATCAAACTCCTACTCTGGTATATGTTAAAATCAAATACTGTTGCAATCAAATATCTGTTGCAGAAATCAATTTTCTAGCTTAGTGTGTGTTTTCCTTGTGAAAACTCTTCTCTGGCAATTTTGAACAAAGGTGACTTAAATCCATAGTGTGCTCTCTTGTTTGCTGTTGAGATTTTTAAATCTGGAGGTTTCTATATTTCTGCTTGTAATACAAATGTTGCATGCTAGGCAGCACAGAAGAAAACATGCCCTGGAATAGTGACGTTTCTTGTGATCCTTATTTCTAGCAAATGCCTTAATGACCATAAAGGTCTCTAAAAGTACAGTGACTAGGTCTGCAGTACTTTAAGATAAGTAATTGTCATGTGGGTGAGCGTTGGGTCTTCTGTGTGTCTTCAACTTATTTCTGATCTTCAACTTGAATTGTACATTTGCAGTGTAGGTTGCCTTTATTAATTTTTCTAAGAGTGACCTACACGCACAAAAAAACACACAAGGTTTTGGGGAAGTGCGTCGTCTAATGTGTCTTGTGCAAGAAAGGCACAGCACCTTGATAGGATTTCCATAATTTCATATATTTTAGGCAGTGATAAGAGTGGTAAAGAGAAATCAAAATGGAAGCAAGTATTTCAGAGATTAGTTCTCTACTTCCATCTCAGAACACATCAGTTGCAGAGAGATGTTAAATGCATGTGTGTGTCTTTTTCCATCTAAATCACCTTCATAAGATTTTTGCCTTCTTTTTGAAAAAAGATGCAAAAATTTGTTAATAGTTGATTCACCCTTGATGGAACTGCAGTTATGAGACAGGGTATATGCTGATAGGAGTATCTTTATAAAACAGCTAAGCAGAAAAATCTGCTTCCCTTGTGTTACAATGACTTTTTTTTTTTTTTTTTTATGTAGCTCTTAAAAGCATTTGGAGTTAGGAAATGCATAGGTGCTTTGGAAACTGGAGAACACTGGGAACTGTTGTTTGACATCTTGCAGTTAGGGGATCATTCCCAAAGGCAGGTTTTGATGCCACAGAGTGGCTTTGCACTGCTGAAAGGAGGAGACTGGTTCTTAGAAGTGGATCAAATGGAAAACTTTCTTGGTCTGCTGGCTGCAGAGGGCACCTAAGGTGACTACTCCTCTGTTTCTGGTATCATCAGTGCGAATCAAATCTCTCTGCTCTTCTGCTCCCCTGTTTTGTCAGTAATGGCATATTTTCCTGTTGGTTGATGCCAGCCCCCAGGCAGTGAGGGCAAGCAAGCTGTCTTCTAGTTCATGTGCTATCATAACTGTTCATTTTAGTTTTGAGGGGATTCATTCCTACCTTCAGGTGTTGTCACTAACGAAGAGAAAAGCAAGACAAGCTTACTTGCACAGGAAATATGACTTAATGATTAATAGAAGGCATCTTTTTCTTTCACAGTATTAACTTTCCCCAAACAGGGAGAAATGGAAGAAATATTCCATTATAGATAGCTTTTTGATGTGGTTGTTGAGTGAGGAAAATATTTTTTATGGAGTCATATCAGAGAGTGTTTCCCCCTTTCTTCTCCAAAGCTGTATGGAACATAATTGAAGGAACGGTAGGGAGAAGGCGTTCTTAGCAGTGAATAAACTTCCTGGTTTTCAGTCAGGCTAGGGCCTCTACCCCCTTCAGGGAACCTGTGTTCTTCAGTAGGAGAGGAGCAAGATCAAATATGAAGTAGGGGTTGCCTTGAAAGTGAAATCATAGAAGATGTGGTTGTCTGTTTTTGTGAGTGCTGTGTTTGTCCGTAGGACAAACTTCTAGAAAGCCTCACCTACTTAAAAGGAGAGAGATACCCTGATATCTGAGATAGAAGATATCTGGTTTTCTTTCCATTTCTGAATTACTGCTTTCTGCTCTTCAGCTATAAAAGCTCAATTTTAGATTCAGATACTAATGATTAGTCCCTCCTTTCTGCAAATAAGTCTCTATTTTCAAAATGATTTTGTTTTTGTTTTGCTTTTGCAGCTTCTGTTACCCAGACTGATGCAAATATCAGTGTAAGACGTAGCTAAGTGTTTGTGCTAGTGAATCTTAAGTCTAGTCAGACCTAAGCTTTAAAGAAGATGAAGACCTACCCCTACTTCTCTTTTATCGAAGTTCTCACTCTTAAGTCCTATCTAGAAAATAAACCATTTTCTTTTCCATTTGTGCTTTATGCCAAATGAAGTAACTTACAAGCAGGGTTGTTGAAAATAGAAATGTTCTTAAATTTTGACAAAAGTTTATGTTTTATGTAGGAAAGACAAGTTTTGGTAGGGAACAGAAATGGTTTCAAGGTGGTCTTCATTCTTAAGAGTCTTGTGGCCACCATTTTTCCTCTCTGCTGCAACCTGTCAAGAGGATATATTTGAAGCAATTGTTTTTGCTTTCCTGTATAGGCAGGTATTCAAGGCCAAACAAGTCTATTCACAGGTAGTCCTTCCAGTTTTAGAATCTTTTGAAGTACAATTCCAAAATAAAATTACCTTCTCTCTGTACTGAACTGTCTCACATCTAGGTGTTGGTAAATGCTATCAAATAGTGTCTTGGTCCACAGAGGGAGTGGTGTATTCCCAAGATACGAGGTATCTTGCTTTCTGTAAAGAAAAAGTAGAAAACAAACAGAAAAAGAACACTAGCCAGGGGGATGAGCACTGAATACAGTGTGAATTTGAGCTGTACGTTGTTTTTGACAGCTCAGGTAGAAGAAATTTGTTGACTTAAGCTGTTTTCCTAATATCCAAGCTAAAGCTGTTTGTAAAACCGTACAGATATTATTGGAAAGCACCTTCTACCACAATCCACCGAACTTCTCACTAAAATTTGAGACAGTTCTCTGTCCTCTTAAAAAATTCCTGAAGATCTTTTGGTTCTCATTATTTTCTTGAATATGCAGATATCCTTTAGTTTGTGAGCCAGTTCTTTGTCTTGGTGCATTGCTCTTCCATGATCTCTGTGCTTTGCTCCCCGCCACCCCCCGCCGCTTCTTAGATGAAGAAGAGCCTCCCCAATCCCCACTTTAAGATGGGTTGTTGTTTAAGATGGGTTATTTATTTTCCATGTGCATAAATAGTATTTCTGAACTTGGAACGTTTTCTCTGTTACATTACAATGCTGAGGGTTCTCACCTTTTATGGTAGGGAGGAAAAAAGGGAGAAGGAAAAAAAAAAAAAAAGGTCAATCAGTTTTAATGAAAAAGTTGTTCTCATGTTCTTGTGGTTTTGGTGTTGACTGTGCTATATAAATGTTTAGTATACTGATCCCTGAATTCTTTTATCTAGAGCTTAACTACGTGGCTTCTAGTGATGCTTTTTAAGACCTATTCTTCACTGACCCTCCAAACTTACCAGGAAATAACAACAACAATCTGGCATAGTTGGCTTTGGTTTTGGTGCCTTGGTGTTAGCTACTACGTTTTATAACTTCAAAAGTGAATAAAATTCGCCATTTAAAGTTGATAATCTTTGCTCTCCATCATCTTTGAGAGATCATGGAGAGTGGGGAAGGTGCCAGCATTGGAAGAAAGCCAGCATCACTCCATGTCTTCAAGAATAAAAAGAGGGAGGACCCAGGAAACTACAGGCTGCTCAGCCTCACCTCTGTCCCTGGAAAGGTGGTGGAGCAGCTCATCCTAGGGACCATCTCTAGCAATGTCAAAGAAAAGAAGGTGACCAGAAGCAGTTCAGCATGGACTCACCAAGGGAAAGTCATGTTTGACCAACTTGGTAGCCTTCTACGATGGAATGGCTGGCTGGCTGGATGATGGGAGAGTCGTGGATGTTGTCTACTTTGACTTCAGCAAGACTTTTGACGCAGTCTCCCTTAACATCCTCATAAGAAAGCTCCAGAAGTGTGGGTTAGATGAGTGGACAGGGAAGTGAATTGAGGACTGGCTGGATGGCAGAGCCCAGAGGGTTGTGATAAATGGGGCTGAGTCTAGTTGGAGGCCTCTGGCCAGTGGTGTCCCACAGGGGTCAGTACTGGGCCTGATGCTGTTCAACATCTTCATCAAGAAGAGACTGCGGCCTCAGCGACTTTGCAGATGATACTCCAGAGGGCTGTACTGCCCTTCAAAGAGACCTAGATAGGTTGGACAGTTCGGCATAGAGGAACCTCATGAGGATGAACAAGGACAAGTGCAGGGTCCTGCACCTGGGAGAGGAATAACCCCAGGCACCAGTGCAAACTAAGGGTTGACCTGCTGGAAAGCAGCTCCGCAGGGAGGGATTTGGGAGTCCTGGCTGACAACAAGTTCACCATGAGGCAGCAATGTGCCCTCGTGACCAAGAAGGCCAATGGGATCCTGGCCTGCATCAGGAGGAGCGTTGCCAGCAGGTGGAGAGTGGTGATCCTCCCCTGCTGCTCAGCTCTGGTGAGGTTTCCCCTTCTAGAGAGGGTGCAGTGTAGAGCCACAAAGATGATTAAGGGACTGGAGCACCTGTTGTATGAGGAAAGACTAAGCGAGTTGGGCCTCTTTAGCCTGGAGAAGACGGAGAGGAGATCAGAACAATATGTAACAATAAGTACCTGAGGGGAGAACATATGGAAGATGGCACCAAACTTCTCAGCGGTGGCCAGCGACAGAACAAGGGGTAATGGTTGCAAAATGAAGAACAGGAAGTACCATCTGCATGTGAGGAAGAACTTCTTTCCTGGAACAGAGCCCTGGGTGACAGAGCCCTGGAACAGGCTGCCCAGAGAGGTTTTGGAGTCTCCTCCTCTGGACATCTTCAAAACCTGCCTGGATGCCACCCTGTGCCATGTGCTGTAGGTGTCCCTGCTGGAGGAGGGGGGTTGGATTGGATGATCTCTAGAGGTCCCTTCTAACCTTACCCATTCTGTGAGTCTGTGATCACAGATGTAAAATGTTCTTTTTTTAACGTATTCTTATATGTAAAATATTCTGCTTATTCTTAGGAAAAAATGCCAGGTCACATTATTGGTTAGTACCCATGGCAAGAGACTACTTCTTCACAGTAAATTCTTTTCCTTAAATGATTTACTTTCCTAATGTCAACAGTTATTTGAATGCGTTCATGTTTAGCAGCTACTTGGAATCTAAGCTAAAATGACTAGAGGTGAAGAAAATAGGTAAAACAAAACCACTTGATGACTGGTTGCTCATCTTTTTCAAGACATAAGTAAAAGGCAAAAAGTCATTTCTGCGAGTGCTGTGTCTGTGGTTTTTGTTTGTTCTATTTTTTTTTGTTTTTACAGGGTGAAACTTGTCACTGATCTTAATTGCCTGCTCATGTCCATATTTTTTTTTATATAATCAGCTGTGTAGCGAGAATGGATAACTTCTTCATGCTTTGGATCTTCTTATTTGTGTTAGGCATCAGTTTGCAAAATGTTAATGTTTCATTTCTGGTATTTTTAGTGGATTTTTCCCCTTTCTTGTGACTAGAAGATGAGTATTCACTGTTAATTTACCAATTATTACAATTTTATTCTAACACCTGTCCTTCCCCTCCTGCCACTGGCTGATTTAAGAAAGAGAATTAAGTTTCTACCGGTGGAGAAGCAGTCAGCATTTGGTTAGGATGGAGGCCCAAATTATTGCCTGTAATAAAAATATGCCAGGAGTTCAGTTGTGTTCATTATGGGAGGAGTTTAGGTTTGTGTGTTTCAAAACTGTATAATGGACTCATAGGATAGCTTTTTTTTTTTTTCTTCTAATGAATACAGAGCTAATACCATGTAATTGCCTTTTCTGATCCTGTCTCCTTTTAAATATTTTGTTGGAGTTTATTCGTAGGCACCTAAGAGCTTCGTCAGTATCTTCATTGGTTATTTAGAGCTTTAGATGAAACAAATGTTTCAATGCTGTGAATAATAGTTCTGTCATTTTAAAAATTTTGAATCTGCTTTTAAATTTGGTTGGTAGTTGCTGTAGTGCAAATCTTAATTATTGATGGATAGCTATTTGGCTTAGTCTCCCCAAATGCTGTTTTTAACATCTTCTGACGATTGACTTCTCTCCCTCTTCCCCAACTTGGCGATCTGTCAGTGCTTATCTTAAAGACAAATAGTGATTATGTTGCAATACATTGGGAGTTAGTTATAAAGCAGCTACAGTAATTGAGTGTAGGCTTTAATGAAGAGTTCCTGAAGTATGAACTGTGTCACCTCTGAACATAGGCAACAGAAAGTCTTCTCTATTGTGGCCCTCTATGAATGCAGCTCTAGAAACCTGCTGTGTTAGAAGCTTTTTCAAGTATGTCTTAAAAAATAAATGACCTCACGTTCTTTCCAGTTTAGTGTTACGGTGATTTCTTCTCAGTGCGCTAGACTCTTAAGATCTCAAATACGTGTCTTGGAACAGTTTATTACATGTGGTCCACAGACTCCCCAGGAGCTGAAGAGGTTGAGGAGGTGGACTGTCAAATGGCAGATCTGCATTCTTTTCATCTACTTGAAAATACCATGCCAAACTTAGGTTCTCTCAAAGCTGACGTGTATGTATATTGCTCTCTGCTAATTTCATAGAATCATAGAATGCTTAGGGTTGGAAGGGACCTCTAGAGATCATCTAGTCCAACCCCCCTGCATACGCAGGGACACCTAGAGCACGTGGCACAGGACTGCATCCAAGCGCGTTTTGAAGATCTCCAGAGAAGGAGACTCCACAACCTCTCTGGGCAGCCTGTTCCAGTGCTCTGTCACTCTCACTGTTAAGAAATTTTTCCTTAAGTTCCTATGGAATTTTTGATGTTTCAGTTTCCGGCCATTTCCTCTAGTCCTATCAGTGGCCACCACTGAAAAGAGACCATCCCCGTCCTCTGCACTCCCTCCCTTGAGGTATTTATATACACTGATTAGATCCCCTCTCAGCCTTCTCTTCTCCAGGCTGAACAGGCCCAGCTCCCTCAGCCTCTCCTCATAGGGCAGATGTTCCAGGCCCCTGATCATCCTTGTAGCCCTATTTGGGTAGTTGAGATAGTTGAGAACTGACTGTTAAATTTTGTTTAGCATTCAAAGTGTCCATGAAAGATAAGTCAGCCTGCTGAAGAGCTGTGATGGTAAGAGTTTGATTTACAGTTCTTTTTTTTTTTTTTTTTTTTTTTTTTAAATACTCCTTAGCTAAGTGATGGTAACCAACCATTCCACTACTTTCCCTAACAGTAGATAAATGCCCTTGGACTGTTTCTTTCGGAATGATTGTGTGATTCTTTTGGTTTTTGAAGCAATGTTTCTCAGACTTAAGAGCAATTAAACTTAGTCCTGACAACAAAGCTAATTATCCAAGTGCTATGTATGAGGTGACAAAAAAGAGTACTTCCAAAGTAAATATTTCACCCTCTAATTCCAGAGATTTGTCCTCAGCACTGTTATCAAGCCAATATACGTGTAAATTTCCTCACAACTATAATTTATTTGTTAACTCCATCTGCAAGGCTCCATCTCCACAGCAGAATAGTTGCTGTGATGCAGAAGTGTGCACTGTAGGACAGTTAGCACTGCGTCAGCTGGCCCGTGACACCTTGTTACCCCTAGTGCATGCTCTAGGGCATGTTCTTGCCCTGTGGTTAAATGCAAGGTAATTTGAAGTAGACTGCATGATTATGAATGTGTTAAGGTTACGTCTGGATTTTTGAGTTCCTAAGGTGTAAAGAAATTCAGGGAAGGATCTCGTGGATTTGAATTAGTGGCACATGCCTTTAAGTTGTTGTCAAAAGGACGTTAGCATTTTATTTAAAGTATGGAGTACTGTGCATTTATGAAAAATATGGCCAGTGTGTTAAAAGATGTGCAAGGCTTATTCAGTGTCTAGTTTTGCCTTACACATAATAATAAATATGTGAATGCTCTAATATGTCATTGTGCTTCAAAGAATCCTGGCATGTTTTGTAAAGAGGAATTGTATGATGATGGGGTGAATAGAGATGAAGTCATATCTGAATATTCCCCTCCCCCCCCAAAAAAATTTTGCAATCTAACACTATTGTTCAAGCTAGTTGGATAAACTGTTTTTGCTGTTTATGATGGCTTCACAGCAGAAGACGTGAAAAAAATAGAGAAACAGAACTGGAGAATTACTGCCATCCTAATTCTTTCCCTGTTGGCATAGAAAAGTCATTTCGGAATAAACAAAAGGGTTCTTGTTTATCCATGCTGCATGAAGGAGGTGTAGCATACAGCTCTAAACGAACTTTTGAAAAGTCACTGTGAGTACGTCCTTAGTGTTCTGGTATCAGAGGTGCAGAAAATTCTGCAGTAATTGGCAACCTGCATTTTAAAAATCAGTAAAGTTGTGTCAAAGGATGACTTTGAAAGGTTTGTTCATGGATAATTATTTTACTTGCTCTTCCCAGCTATTGAAAGGAAATAAACCAGAAGTTGGAGCTTTTATTTTAAAATCTGTGTTTGTATTCATTTGGAACTTAAAATTATATGTTGACAAGACTGTTTTCTGCTTTTCAGTTAAGCTTTTGTAAGCTCAGCTGACATCATCCCAACTCTTCCTCCTCCTATTGCCTGGTTCCTATTCAGTGGAAAAGTCAATACATGTTTTTAGTAGTACCCTACGGATTAAAGATTCTTGAGTTCAATTTCAGTGTATGTTTTTTGGACTAATATGGGAAACAAAGAATTCCTCTTAGGGTAAAAATATGGCAAAATGTCATTCGGTCCCTTGACCCAATATTATTGAGTCTGATTGTCATGTTGGTAATGTGGGAGGTAGATCAAGTAAGAAATTATCTCATTTAAGTTAGCTTAGTTTTAGACAAATGTTTAATGGTTGGCTTTACTGTTGAGCTGAGCCATCAAATCCAGAACAAAATTGCAAGGGTGTTTGCAATATATTCGTTTGGAGAGGTTAGCTTTCTTTTGTTTTTTAGGTTATATATTTTTAAAGTTGTAGGCACATAGTTGTCCTTTGCCCCTGAAGACTGAAGGAAATTTCAGAAAGCTAATTTTACTTTAAAACTAGTAAATATAGTATAATATAATAAAATATAGTAAATAAAACTAAGTTTAGAACCTGTAATTAAAAAGTTTTATTTCTTGTTCCTCCCTTACCTTCTCCCTTCTAGTCACTTTCACCTTATATGCATGTGTAATTTCCTACTTCTAACCCTATTGTCTCAGGAATTTAATTTTTCTTTACTGCTTTCATCACTTCATCTTTGTGTCACTGCTTTTAATTTTTGCCTGCGCGTGTTGATGTCTGGCATTTTTTTCTCTCTTTCCTATGCCTATAGTTAGTTGTAACTAGCAACTGATATATTGACAGCTTGCCTTGATAGATTTTGTGAATATGTATTACTATTACTACTGCTCATCTTAAAACAGATATGTCTGGCTTCAGGGTAAGTGTTTGAAGATCACTGCTGTTTGGATAACTTAAGAGTACTTTTCATAACTTAACAGAGCTCCTTGAGTAGTGAGTTATAGGTCAGTCTCGGACTCTTTCTGAACAACTCCAGGAATGTATAGAGCTACACATAATCAAACATTATGAAAAAGGAGGCATTTATCTGAGATTCCCAAAGTTTTTCCCATTAACTCAGAGCCTAGTGGGAGAAACCATTACATGGAACAGGAGCTCCATGGCTGGACCAGCCAAAAATGACCCCTTTCACAGATACCTCTGTTTATCAAGGAAAAAGTCTGAAAATCTCTGGACTGAGACAAGCTAATTCTGTATACAACAACACAACAACACCAAATAGTCCAAATAGTATATCTGTTGAGGGCAACAACACTGATAACTTCTTTTTTTTTGGTGGAAGAACAAAGGATGAAAGCAGCTAGAGCATGATAAAAGTACACCTGTATTTAGATGAAGGCAAAGCATTGTTGTTCATCCCTTTGGTTTTCTTATTTGTTTTTATTTATTTATCTATTTTTTATTTTTTATTTTTCTCTTACTACCCCAGGTGGAAGTGTATCTGGTCTCTGTTTAGCTAATTTGCTTGAGAGGGAAAAGGGAGATTAGATTTTTACATTTGAACTTTTATAGAAAGATTTTTTTTTTCCAGTTTATATGAGTATATCCAGATGCAGCAGAGGCTGTGTGCTGTGCAGGTTCCATATTTGTTGTGGAGCTCTGCTGGAATTTTTTATGGGCCCTTAAAAGTTTCACATACTTGTTCCAAGCACCATGGTTTTGGTGCTATCCCCAGCTCTGTGCAGTGCAAAAGGAATTATTCATTCTCTTGTGAATTAGGAGAACTCTGGTCAGTTGAAGCATGGAGATTAATCACTGGCACAGTAGATTTGAATAGGGTAAGTTTGTCTCCAATTACTTGTGGGAAATTCTTGCTTTCAGAGTTTGCATTAGCTTCCAATAACCATTAGTCAATCTTTAACTCTTGAAGGAAGCAGATTTTGCAAATCAGTAGTGATTTGCCCTACATCTTGGGTTGATTTGCTCTCTAAGAATTAAGGAATCGCACTTCACTGCTTGCCTGGCTGAGAGATGAGGCATGTCCCTCAAACCAATTGCTGTTATTGAAAACTTGTGAGGGTAGTGGAGATTGTGTGGTGTTTGTGTGTGTATTTGTTTTTCCTTCTTTAAGTTGATTGCTTTAGTGCCATCATATTTAAGTAATACTTTCAGACACTTTATTTGGTGATTTTTTTCAGGTATTTATTGTGTACCAAAATCTGTCTCTGATTTTTTTCATCATTACTTACTATTATTAGTTATTTATTTGCTACTTATTACAGTTTTTTGTTTGTTGCATAAAAGCCTTCCACAATGGTAACGACAGCTCTTCTGAATTTCTGTGGGGAAAATGTAATGTGCTAGGATGAAAGTGTTTTGCTTAACTGCAGCGAGGTGCGCTAGGGGAAGTTTTGAGAACAGGTGGTGAGCTATGTTCAACCCCCTGCAGAATCTGCTAGCATGCATTTTGTAGATGTCTTTTATAAAACCCAAATACTGTTAATAACACGAGGGCTTACAGAGGTCAGAATTTATTACAGCTGTAATGCTTTGACTTTAAAACTGGCATGCTTAGAAATACTAGTAAAATTCTTGAATGAATTGACTAATATTTTGGTGGATGATAGGTACTGGAAAAATAGGAATATAGAATGAATTCATTTCTCATGCTCTTAGCACAGAACTTGTTTGGTATCTCTGCGCCACATGTGAACCAAACAGCAAAGCATCTCTTAGTTGATCTACAGAAGGATAATGTGGCTTTGTCTCTGATCAGTTAGCCTTCAGATGAAAAATGTTGCTTTAAGCTTCTTACAGAACCAGTAGCATAAGAAAGGAAGAGAGTATAGGTGTACTCTGAGTAGTAGTCTTCATTAGAAGGGCTCATCTTCAGCTGTAGATTATTCTTGTAGGTGTAATTTCTCATGTGATCTCTGAGTTCTGATTACTTAACATGTCCTTGAATTAGTTTTCAAGTTGTATTTGTGATTTGGAAGATGAAATGAAAGTATGCTTATAAAATTTAAAGGAAGCATTTTTGGACTGCATCGTTTCTATAAAAAGTAACATATCCTAAACTTGAAGATAGCAAGCAGAAAAGACTAAGCTTGGAAAATACTGTTCAGCTATAATCATATAACCTTCCATCAGGGAAGCAGCCTGAAATAGATGTCTGTTTCAAGAACTGTTCAGGCCTACTTCTCTTTGAGGCTATTTTGTTATATATGCTACAAAGGCGAGGAGAGGAGGCAGGATTCATTTAGTATCTGTCTCCTGAAGCCTTCAGCATTCAGAACTTTGCAGAAATAGTTGGAAAATCTGTAGGCTGCACAGACATGTTCAGGACAACCGTTGTCTCATTTCTGTATAACTTAGACTTTCGGGCAGAAAAAGTTACTAGCAGAAAGAAATGTTAATGAAAATCAAACGCATCTTTAGAATTCAGTTATAATATGGTGTTTTGCATAACACTTTTAGTGTTTTGGGGGATTGTGTGGATCAAATTGTTTACTGTGAGGAAAAAGCTATGATAAACTAAAAAAGCCATTATAACTTTTTGTCCTAAATTGTGTCAAAATAAGAATTAAATGGCATAGAATAATCTACTTTGCTACTGAAAATCAGGAATGGCATACTGTGTTAGGGGTTTGCGTTGTCTGCATATTAGCAGAATTAAGTGTTAAGGATCCTAATGGAAACAATAAAATTCACCAGCTTGTCAGTGAAGTCATAAGTTAATTGCTTGCATCCTGGGAAATTAAGATAATAAAAACAAGAGGTTTATTTTCTACCAATTATTTTCATCTTTTTATGTCAGTAGAGCAGAAGCATTTTCTTCATCTCTAACTTTACCAATGCAGAAAAAAATCTCTTTAACATTTTTTTCCCAACAGAAACAAGATTACATTAAATGGCAATGCTACATTTTACTGCTTTACACCTAGCACTTAGGCTGGATTGAGGGAATTCAGCATGGATCATGGAACTTGATTTCAAACTCTACAGGTGGACAGATTAAGTATGATGGAAGCTGGGAGTTGAGCACAAGCTAGGTCTTAAAACAGAGGGTTGAAATGACCACTCAGTTATGTCAAGGGGTGGAAAAGTTACCTGCTGTTTTAAGACCCGACCTGTCAGCAAAGACCAGACCTTATGCCTGACTATTTTACAAGGCAAGTTGTATGTCCAAGGCAGAATTGCAGTAGCAAAGAACAAGAAATTACAATGCTCTGCTAGTGGCACTAGCTGCCATGAGGTATATATGTGCTTCTGAAGATTTCTCTAGGAATAGCTAAAGATGACGAGTTTTTGAAATGCTTAGATACTATTAAAAGCAGCATGAGAAGCAGATGCAGAATTTCTGGAAAATCAGGTCAAGTGCCCAATGTATTGCTTGTAGCTGGAACGCTTTGCTTCTAGGAGGATATTGACAGTACCTGGAGTATTTTTAATATTGGTAGGTTTTTTGTTTGTGTGGTGGTGGTTGTTGTTGTTTTCTTTTGGCACAGGTCTTATACTATGTAGAAAAAGATGGAATGTCTCCAAATTGGAGAGGGATAGTTTTGGAAATGAGGAAACACTCCTCTGAAAACTTCCTCAGCTGCAGAGAACAGAGGAGAAACTGATGTATAGGTAGTAGTCGTGCTTACATATACACTGTTCCAACAAAACTGTGGATTGTGAGCAGATCTGGAGGTATTACATGGTTGTCTCCCCTAAATGAGAAATGATTTAAGACATCCCCTCCAAAAACACAAACAAAATGTCTGTGCCTGGAACAGGGAGTGTACGCCTGTCAATGAATTCATAGACTTTACCTACAAAACAGGAAAATGTCTGCTCTTTTCAGAAATATTGATTATTTTATTCATGTGGTATACCTTGAGACTGTCACTTGTTCAATGTTTGCAAGATGTTTATCTGTAAGATGCCTTTTTAATATTTTTAATTTGTTTTGAGTAGTATTAGTTTAAGTTGTTCATGGTTGTAAGTGCCTGTTGTAAAGCCTGGTGGGCTTTTCAGACTCTTAAGGTAAAGAGCTCACATAAATAACAAGTACAACTTCTTGCTGTAACTAATTTTGCATGCATGGATACATGTGCTTGAACATTCTGAACAATTTTTGTTGTTGTTGTTTTGGGGGTTTTTTGTTTGTATTTTTGTTGTTTGGGGTTTTGTTTGCTTGTTTCTTTGTTTTTTAAGCATTGACTGCTGAAACCTGAGGTTCCCCATTGACAGAAGAAAATCAACTTTTTTTCTGTTGCGTACTTGCTTATCATGGGACAAAGACTGGTGGGATTAGGCCTAATAATGGAAGTGGATGGCGTTTGGTGGAACTTAGTTTCAACAAGATTAATTTTGATCCATTTCAGAATTTGGCCAAGAAGTGTTCAGCTTAAAATTGGATCAAATTTAAAAAAAAAAAAAAAAGTGCAGTGCAGGGATTTTTTTTCCTCTTACATCAGAAAAATTGTTCTACTTTCTTGTGCATGACTGCATTTTTCTTTGAACTGGCTAGGAATGTTGAATACTTAATATGATTTCTGATTTGATGCTAAATATTAGGTAAAGGTGTGGGGGGTGTGGGTGTGTGTTTTGTTTTTTTTGTTGTTGTTGTTGTTGTGTGTGTGGGGGGATTTGTTTATTTTTTTGTTTTTGACAAATTCCTGAATGAAGATTTGGTATGAGACTGTAATGAGTGAATTGCAAACTGCTGAAATGTTAGCAGATATAATCACCTCTAGATTGTCACTGAAATAGTAGCTGAGGAACTGAATCCTGTTTTATGCTCTTTAATGAATTTGACTGGGTTACTGTGGATTTACTTGTAAATGAGAAATCCCAGAGCAGAAAGGGGGAGGTTTAAAGAAAGATGCCTTTTACAACCCCCTGATGGCAACAACAGTGGCTAGAAGCTAGTTGAAGTTTGAGTTGCTCTAAAATAGAGGATTAAAAATCGTGCCCTTCCACTTTGGAAGGGATATGGCATGCTGCGGCTTCTAAAGAAGGTGTAGAGGAATCCTGTGGTACTGGAAGAAAACAATGCTGCGAGTCTGTCTACCGTTCTGTTTAGGCTGGAAGCTACTTCATACTTAACTTTGGAAGCACTTGTTTGCATTTGCTTTTGGCTGCCCAAGATAAGTCATTAAGAATTACATCTCTCATTCTGAATGTATGCTTTAAGCTATTTAGAGTGAACTTCTAAGAAGATTTCGGCCAAAATCACTTACTGTCTTTATAATGATATAAGTAGGAAAAAATATTAATGCTTTTATTTTTTTTTTCCAGAGAAAGAGGCTATAGTCTTCTGCATCCAATACTTAATCTTTTAAGGTGGAGTGATGAAACTCAAAAATATGCATCTCTGATACAGACCTCTTTTTTTTGCTAATGAAAGCCTCTTCAACTCTGGACAAACAAGTACAAGGCTTGAAATGGCTTTTCACACGTGCTTAGTTAAGACCCAGTGGGGTTTGGCAATGAAGTTCTCTGAAGTCCCCTCTTATGTATTGTTTTATGAAGACCAGATGAAGACCAGAAAGACATGTATTTGTGTTTTTGTCATGTTTTACGCTCTTTTTACACAATTTGGGCATTGCCTGAAATGCAGAGATTTTCAGAAATGATGGCTATCGTTCTTTGTGACAAGTAACCCTCAGTGAGAAACCAGAAAGCACAGAGAAGCATGTATTTCAGCTTGCTGTGCAAAGAGGCTGGGGCAGGGAAAAAATGCTGCAGTGATCCCAAGAGAATATGGGAAGAGGAATTAACACAGAGAAGAATTGGGGAGTGAATGGGTTGGTCACTGTAAAATAGTTGAAGAGTCTTTTCTAGAAAGAGACTATAAAATGACTTACACGAGCAGATGGAGGCTGAAGTTGAGAAAGAGATAAAAGAGAAGGAGTTTTTGTGTAGGCAGAGTCTGGAGAGCAAGGTCTTCCAGTTCAGAAAGAATTAAAAGACTTGTTTGGCAACAAACGGTTTTGGCAGGTCAGGAGACTTAGCCAGTCTAAGAGGAAAAGTGAGACATGTGGGTAGAGTCAGGCAGACTGGATCCTCCCAGTGGCAGGGACATAGCCCACAGCCTTAATGGAAGGACTTGATCGCTTTGCGAGCTGTGCGATGATTGCCTCGGGGAGACTTCATGCCCTTGCAGATTTAGAATATGTACTCTGTGTGCAAAGTATGAACGGATGAGTTTACTGTGTATGTGTTAAGGCTTGTTTCACCTGTTAAGACTGTTATTATTCACATATTTAAAGTGTTGTGGACTGTCAGAAGAGCAGGCTTCTGAAGAAATTTGCAAAAATTAGTCATTCTTATATTCAAAGCAGCATGTGATTAGAGTGAATTAAATGTAACATGTGCCAGATTGTCTCTGTATTTGTTTAATTCTTATTTAGTAACACTGTATTGTGTGTGGAAAGCACTCAGGGTTTTATTGTTTAAAAGACTGTTTTCAGTGATCTAGTTGCATGCTTTAGAGCAACAGAAAAAAAAATCCCAGGAACTTTTGTATAATAATTCAATATAATAAATTTAAATTTGATTTACTTTTTCAAGCAATATATGTATT
>NW_010577078.1:358104-373382 GCF_000705375.1 Tinamus guttatus | reverse complement strand
TTTTTGTGATGTCTGTGTTCATCCTCCTCCCCGTCCATTTTATTTTCCTTTCTTTTCCTCCATACATTTGCTCTTATTCTTCGCTTTATCCAGAGCTTACATTCTACCCTTCTGCTGCAACCCGCTCATCTTCCAACCTGCTCCTTCTCCCTGGTCTTTTGCCTCTAGGTCAAAGAGCCATTCCCCAGGGCTCACGTCTGCACTGAGCATCACAGGGGGCTCAGTGGACAACCAGCTGAAAAGCTCCTGCTCCTTCAGCCTGCCTCTGCTCTTCTCAACTTCGCTCTTCTCCTGCTGTATTGCTGCTCACTGCTCCATGACCTGGAGTCCTTTTGGGTCTGATCACAAGGCAGATGAGTACAACTGCCTGGCTGGTAGAGGGATTTACTCCCCAGCATTACTCATCCCAAAGCTAGCCAAGGGAAGCAGAGATTCGGTGGAAAAGCTGGGGAGTCAACGAATAACATCTGCAGCTGGCATTTAAACAGCTCGTTCTCTCACTTATTCATCCTGATTCATCCGTTTTCCTGTAAATTCACCAGTTGCATTTTTTTTTTTAATATTCCAATTTATTTGTTCTTTTTTCCTCCCTGCATTCATATACTGTCATTATAAAGCTGTTATCACCCTGCAATCTCTCTGCAGGGCCTCAGGAACCTCATCCTTGTTCCTCTAGGAAATCTTCCCTCTGCTTCAGCCCTGCCTCATCTATTGTTTAGGGTTCTGTGTCTCATTTCTCCTCTTGACTTTTCCGCATTAACCTTCTGAAAATGGATTTTATTGTATGCCTTATCCTCTACCTATTCCCAAACCATTGTGAACAGCAGAAGTATAAAATATGTGCAGGCCAGACAGTTAGGAGGCAGACAACCAACAGAGAATTCATGGGTTACATACCTTGCCATACTTCTGTGCATAGGATCCTGTAAGCAGCGAATGAAAAACTATAATTGTTTCATCCAAATCCCAAACAAATACACGCTGTAAAAAGAAGTGGGGACAACATTAATTCACAAAAATGACAAAGCCCCCCTCCCCTTCTCCTGTCACCACAAGGGCCAAAATCAAAACAAGTCTTGTCTTAAACCTTAGTTCATCAAGCAGGTTATCTCTGAATATCATCAGGAACAGTGTATCATACATTTATTGGAAAAAAAGTTAGGACTGTAGCATTTTCATTGTTTAACAAGCTCTTATTTTTCCTTTAACAAATTTTTCAAACTAAGCTGCAAAACACAGATGTCAGAAAATGTGACTATTTATTTAAGGATAAATAGTTCTCTCAGCTATCTCTGCACTAATCTTACTGATTCAAAGCTCTTTTTGTTTCTGCTGCATAGTTAAGATATGCCATACAGAATATACAATGTAAGTAATATTTAAAATGGATTATCCATTTTTTTTAAAAGAATGATCAAATCAGGGATTTGTGTTCATTTTACTAGCACACTATAAAAGAAACAGGAAAATTAAATGTAAAAAGGTATAGTCTCTTCACTCAAAAAGTTAAATGCCTTGAAGGGTAGCAAACGTAGAAAAAATCTAAATAATGTCTGTATGCAATGACACCTAGAGCCAGTGCTTAGCTAGTACAGCAAGTGTAGCCTGTGTAATACCCAGAGATACTCAGTGAACACCCAGGCAGTGAGGCTGGCCAGGCTCCTGGCACTCAGAGCCAGTGTCATGGCGAGAGAAGACACAAGACACACACACACAGACATTACACTCCTGCGATGCCACAACTGAAGTGTTTCACACATCCCTGTGCTAAGCACTTTTCTCCTCCTGTCACAGTCAGGCTGCATCATGCTAACACTGGAGTATTAAGACTATTAATTATTCTGTTGCTAAGAGGTCACCTATGTTTTAATTTGTCACTCAGTATACTAGGCAGACAAATTTCTTTACTAAGGCTCTGATTTTGCACATGAAATATAGCCATTGCTTCCCTGATATGAGCTACCTCATTGAAATGCTTGACATTACAAGCATAAAGGCAAACATGCACTGAAGTGTTTGAAAGGTTATGGCCAGGTAACATTGCGTATTTTCTCTGCATTCATAAATAAACATAATTATGGTGAAAAATACATGAGGCTTCCTCTTTAAAAAAAATAGTTATAACAACTTTGAAGACAAAAGTGTCAGTTTTGTGGTCCTATAGAATGAGAAACTGAAAAAGACCACAGTTTAGGGCTACAAAGCATAAGGATGAATCACATTTATTCTTACATTTAACTTCGTCATACAGAACAGCAATGTATCATTGCAGATGTACATTAAAATTGCCACTAAGATCAGTTATATTCAATTGACAAAAGTGTCAATGCTGTTTTCTGAAAAGCTCTAAGCTGTTTCCACAGCTGTAATTTACAGAATTTACTTTCCATCACAAGAAAGCACCACGTTACCATTCATCAATTCCTACAGGGCATACCTCCAAGTCACTGTCCGGAGGGGGTGATGGATTATTCTTCCGCCCTCTACCCCGGGACTTTGACCCAGAACTCCTACATGTTCTCTCATCGAGATCTTTGATTGGCGTGGAGGGACTCTGTACTGTGTCAAACTCCCCTGTAAAGTCAACCATTCACGACAAAATTAATGACGTATTTTAAAATAAGAAATATACTTTTTTAAGTGGCTCTATTTGGCAACTTGAACACAAGACACACCCTACTAAGTTGTAAGAAAAACAGTGATACTTGATTTGTCTTATGTAGATGGAATTTGCAGATATCACACACACTTCTAACTTTATCAAGGAAATGGTAATAAACCTTGGTAATAAGACAAAAATGACCAATACAGATGTTCAGATGTGTGTACAGATGTGTGTGCATACACATACATGAGTATGTGCAAAACATTGATAAATCCATAGGAGATGTATTTTACAAGCCATATTTCACACATTGCAAACACATAATGAAAGACGTATTTAAAAGATATAGAAGTCCTGAATCAAAGATGGAATAAAACATGCAATAGCAGAGGCTGCTGACTGTCAGTATCGGCTCTGCACAAAGGAGCCTGAAGATCTTGCTGGATTCATCCTGAACATGGGCAGGAGTTCAGGAGAAGTGTTTTCTTTCTTCCTTTGTTTCTTTATTTGGTACCAATCCTCAGTGAAGCAGGAGGAAATTAAGTCTGTACCCCTCACTTCCTGGGAAAGTAACCTAATTATTCTGCTACTGCTAGAAGGAGATACTGTTATTTTATTCTCTTGCAAAATCAGTATGCTGCTTTGCTTATGCAAGACAGACCTAAACTTTAAGACAGCATAAGAAGAGAATTTAAGAACTGCAGCTTCTGAAAGAAACCAGTCTTACTCCACTAGGTAGATATTTTAGGTAGATATTTAGATTTGGAGATGATTCATATGTATTCCTTAGTGTTTTATCTTTAATCTATAACTCTCATTTGCCAAGAAATGATGAGGAAAATGCATCAATTTTATTTAATAATGTTGTAATGAATAATCATACTGTGGTGGGGAATGGAGAGAGGGAGTTCTTGATGACTAATCACTTCTATTCCCAGCATGGTATTGATGTCAGTAAGGACACTGCAGGCACTAGAGATCAATAAGGTCACATTATCTTAGCTCTTTCTCTATAAAGGGAACAGTAAAATATTATTTGAATAGAAAGATGTTTCAAAAATAGATTTCCCGTGCAGCAAAAAATGAGACTTATGTGAAAAATTATAATTTTCTAGTTTTTCTGACAAAGTGGAAAAGAACTCCAAAACAAAACAAAAAAAACCCAGAAACCAAAATAAAAAATTAAATTACTGAGCATGAATTATTTCATTCTTACCACAAAAGTTCTCATATTTATAAAATTTTACCATCTTACAGCACAATCAAGACTCATTTATATAGTAATGCATTAAAACATCTGTTCTCAATGACTATGTTTACTCTACTCTACAAAAAATAAAATATAACAAACCCCTGTTCTAAATCTTCTCTGAAAGTATCTAACAGCTGAAGTAAATAACTTTAATTTTCATTTAGCATTAGTCATCCCCAGTTGCCCCAGGCTTCTACTTGGATCAACACTGTACATGATTGCATAATTATCCATTAATCAGTACTGTAACTAACCACCGTACCTTGTCAGTTCTAGATATTTAAAGCCAACTTTATTTCATTAAGCAAATCTCTAAAGCCAAATAACCAGTTGTCTCTTACTTGAATGCAAGGTATGTATCTATTTTAGAACTGCAGCAGTCAGTAGAGCATGTTCTTGAACAGCTATAGACTTAATTGCTTAATTTGCTTTTTTATCAACAGCAGGCTAAAGGAGTAACTGCATTTTTTTATTCTGAGTTTGTTTTCAAAAATCTGATAGTCAATGCTGGTAAAAGAAAAAATTTTTAAAAGTTGAACCATGTATATCATAAAAAAGAATACATGAGAAATTCTAGCACCAGATAATACTGAAAATCCTAACCTCATAATTAATTCCTAAAGCAGCTTGTATTAGACAGAAATTTTTATTATGATGTTTGAAATTTTCTATCTTTTTCGACATGCAACATTCATATACTTCACGAACGTCACTTTCTATAAATATGGCAGAGTCACAGATCCAAATAAATAGAAAGGAAAATGTTAAAACTTGAACATATGAAGCTCCTTTATCTAGTTTCCCTGCGAACCTCCTTTCTCTGCTAGAATTTTACCTGCTCCAGATTAAACCCATGTAGGTACTCATCACCTGAGGCAGAATCCCTTAAAAATTCATCTGACATCCTAGGACGGAAAGAGCTACCATTGAAGATACCTATTTGTCGGCACACAGATGCCTTCTGTTAATTTTGATTTTTTTTTTTTTTTAGGACAGGTATGTGAAAAGTCATCCACAGAAAGGTTCAGAAGCAGGACCCAACACCGATGTAGACTGGATGAACTCCCAAACTCATCCTACACCCCTTTATGATTGACTTTTCTTACATATTTCTAAAGCCACATGATATCACAGGGAGCAGCCAGAAAATGGCTTCAACACTTTTTGCATCTGCTTATAATATTTCTTGCTTGTTATGAGTAGCAGACAGAATAGTATCTTTTTGATTTTTTTTTCCCAGCCAATAAATAACTGATCTTTAACTCTAGAACTGATGAGGGTCAAAACAAGAAATGTTGTATGTGCAGGGAATATTGGAGGCTTTGAATTAATAGTCAGCAGATATAGTAAAATAGTGAAGTAACTTACTGTGTTTAATTTTAGGTTTTAAGCTAGTCTAGTCCTGCAACTGTTAAAATTTACCTTGATTATAATTTACCTTTTAGTTTTCTTCCTCTTCAGTTTGCACTCCGTTCTGACACATACTGATTAACATTTTAAACTTTTATCAAAAACACAGGAATGTGTATCTCTCCACATCCATACCATACTACAGCATCCCACAAACACTCAATTTAAAAATCAGCTTGAGAAAAACATCTGGCAAGAAAGAAGGTCAGTTCATTCAATTAAAGTTTTAAAAGTTTTTAGCAAATTTAAGCAGTTGAAAGTAGGTTCTTTATGAATTATGAGGTCTTGCTTACAGCTTTCTAGGCCAGGTAAAACCCTTCCTTCGTAAATATTCAGTATTATAATACAGCACTTTTTCCGCTCTACTTTTTTGGTGATATGGGTCAATTGCTAGCATGAGAATTGGGAGGGTTTCTGCAGTGAGTGGATTTTGTGATTAAAGCATGATTTTCTTATTCAAAGCCTGATCCAAAACCCACTGCAGTTTGTTAGTCTTTTCCTAAATGGTCACAGATGTGGGGAAGGCCGACATTACCAATGCTGTACGAAGGAAGCAGTGGCCTTAGAAGAAAATGTTCTACTAGCCCTGTCCTGGGCTGCTGGAGACACACATATATGACACAGTACTGAGCTAGATCTTAAAGAACAATACAAGATAAAGCAGGCTCTATTAAGGATACCACATTAATCTGGCTTTGTACTTTTAAGTTCCCAAAGACACACAATTGTGTAACAAAATATCACAACGGATATGCACAAGGGGGCAGAGTTGGGCAGGCAAATTTCGTCATCTGAATCTGAGAGTCTTCTTTTGCAATTTCAAGTCTTTTTCAAATAGGTTATTTTTAAAGAGACTTGTCTTAATAGCTAATAGTTCTATTCTTAGTTACCTCTTAGTAAGCATGGCTTGTGTTTAAAAAACATTTTTTTAAAAAAGCACATGTACTCCTGTTGGCATAATTGGAATATAATTAAATGTGCACTGCATTTTGTTTTAAATTATTTACCAAAATATTTCAGAATTTGTAGGTGGATATAGTAATGTCACACTGTCTGTGCTTTACTGAGCACTTTTTATTGCATGCTAGTTTTGGGTACTAAAAGATCCCTATCAGGATATTTTGACTACTCCCTCCACAAATAACACTTAATTTGCCAAGAGTTTTATCAAACTAATAAACAAACTATGCAAGTTTCTTAAAACAAAAGAGAACAGAACAATTTATTTTTACTGGTTTCCTTGAAAAGTAATGATGTTTTCTGGAAGGCACCAGCTTAAAATGTCAGTATTCAGGCTGAATATAGTATCATCAAGGATAATGGACAAGGAAATGTGGGAGTTTCACAAGTACAGTATAAAATTCAAAAATGGTTTTCACCTGAATGCAGATCTGTACCTGGTTGACTAGTCAGGCCAGAGAGAGACTCCTGTAACTGGTAGGTTGATGATGATGAAGAGGTGCCATCGGCCGTGTTGTTTGAGGTCATATATGCGCCATATGTTGATGCTGAATAATACTGTGCGTATTGGTTTTGGCCAAAAGTTGTGTAGGATGGATAATCCTAAAATAGCAAATGTAGTTAACTAAATAGAGTAACAGATTACTTTTTCCATTAAGAAATCCTAAGGAGTTTTATTTTTGGTTTAGATCTATCAACTTGAGGAGGTTTATTAAAAGACCACTAAGAGATTCCCAACACATTTATGTGCCAAGAGACACAACAAGCCATCCATTGGGTTTTCCATTGCTGCTCACCAAAAACAGTACTTAACAACAGTGAATCTAGTTCAGCATTAACAGATCCAAACTAAAATAACACGCCATCATCAGAGTTAAATGAGTATTTTTGTAATGTACAAACAAAAATATTGATATTCATACCTGTTGTGAACTACTGAAGTTTGTAGAATTTGAAACTGAATTGTTTGTATAAATAGTGGATGATGGTGTAAAACTAGAACCTAAAATTTAAAAATATATAATTAATTTTAAGAACTTGTTTATGAATCAAAGTAAAATTCTAAATATAATACTCCATGCTAAGACACAGATAAATCAGAGGAGAAAAAACTTATACTTTCAATTTAGATGACAAAACACTGCAATGAATTATAGAAGACATGAAATGCTACATCCAAGTAAACAAACAGGCACACATTCCTTTTCATGCTGTTTAAGCAAGTATTGGCAGTAGGTCACTACACTGATCAAAAAAGAATTTTTCTGATTATTACAGTCTCACCTCTGTTCAGGTCTTTTTTCTTTCTCTTTTTTTTCTTCTTCATTTATGAAGCTCATGCATTTTAGTGCATATTCACTTACAAAACCAAAAAAACCTTTTTTTAAGAGTATTTTAATAATCCAGGTGTTTTTAATAGATCTGCAGTGAGGCATGTCCATGTTCTTGACATGTCAGATGATTAATATGGTCATTTGTATTACTTAAAAGATTAACTGTCGCATTAGAAACTAAGAAAGCCTCCAAATAAAACAACGCACTGATGATCAAAAAGTAATAAATGAACTAATAATTGACTAATAGAGGAAAATAAAAATACAAATTAAGAAGAAATTCTAATACATTATTTAATCCAAAAGGAAACAAGTTTCAAATGATGTCACATGGCATGTGTTCCCTAATAAATAAAAAATGCTTCCAGTCCTGCTGTGTGATTTCATCCCATAAAAAACTCAAAGTGCAGATGGAACTGCACTGTATGACTAGATCTAAATCAATAGATCTCCAAAAAAACCCTCATTCATGAATATTAGTCATGGAAACACATTCTGAGCCTTAAATTCTAGAAGCAAAAGTAACTGCAAATTATACATTTGTTAGAGTTCACAGAAAATGAACTGAAAATGGACTGTAAATATGAGTGAACAGCAGGCCAGCAACAGTAGTGCCTTTTTTCATTTCCACTGATATGACTGGAGCAATGATATTCTGTCCCACCTGCTAGTTGAGCATTTCTCTCTGTTCAGTTTTCACCAACACTGAGGTTGAAACATGAGTGCTGCCCAAGTCACACACAAACCTACTGGCTCGAACTGCCAGCATTACATTTCCCTTTTTGCTCTGCAACAAGTTTTCAAATGTTTTTAGCAAGTCTGCATGTGGTGCTCTTCAAATGTGAGCAGAATTTTATCATATTACTTTCTTTTTTAAATCTATCATTGAGATACATGCTGCTGTTTAAAAAATGCTAAAGATGAGATTTTTCAAAATTATTAGAGTCCTTAAACACACCATTGGCACCTTGAAGCATTTTCAGGTACATCAGAATAAGATACCTAAATTCCACCCAAATCAATTGGAGTGAATCAGAGTTAGGTACCTCATGTTTAGATATTTTGGAAAATGCTATTAAATGCTCATTGGCCTCTTTCAGATACCTTTGAATATATGTATTTAGAGATTACACTCGAGTATTCTGACACAAAGCCTCCTAGGAAAAAAAAGGATGGGAGGACACATGATAGCGATGGATACTCACCTGGCATTTGGTAAGTATACGGTGTTTGGCCTGGCTGTGGGGTGGAAAACCCTGGACTGTAACTGAGGCACCCGCTCTGCAGTGGTGACTGTGTTTGCGAGAGCCCACTTTCCGTCTTGATGCCTGGCAACATTACACCCAAATCTGTGTGAGAAATCAATTTTCAACTGATTCTTTAAAATATCTTCTTACAGATGGGAAAAAAAATAAAAAAAATAAAAAAAGCAAGGAATGCTCATGTCAGCATTGCTCTTACTTTTATATAAGGTGAAGTAAATAATAAAAAGGTCAAATACCATAGGTAGGTAAGCTGTATGGCTGTCCTGTCTGAGAGTACGCTGTATACACCGCTGGCTGCTGCATTCCTGAATACTGGGTTTGTCCGGCATAGGCAGACATTGTTTGAGCTGCTGGTGTAGAAAGAATGTGTGGATAGGGCCTAAATATCAGGAAAAATAGCATTACTGTGGCAACAAATACTTTGTATGTTGATTCAAGAAATAAAGTAAAGAAAAAGGTTCAGAGATTTCCAAAGGCAGTTCATTACTCTGCCAACTGTTCTTCTTATGGGATTCGTTCCATCCCCCACTGAAGCAAGCTGAAAACCACTCTAGTTCACATTCTCCTAAGCACCGTATGTTTTTTGTGCTGTCCCATCACTACAGTTTAATTCCTGAGCTATGTGTCCAGCTCCAGTTAGACTGTGCCATTGCTAACATGGCTTTGCATGACTTTGACCCCTTCAAGCCAAGATCAGCAAGCTTAAATCTGAAAAGATCTCATGCTTTTTTAATCTAGTTGGGGGGAAACTTGACCCAACATACAGGAGTGGAAGAAAAAGAGAATTCAGAGGTGAACTTTACAGCTACTACATTATGTCCTGTAGGTATGGTTCTGCTTCAACAGAAATCTAGCATCTGGCTTTGGTGGGAGATGGATCACGCTTATCGAGAGTAGCATGAAAAATATTGACAGCAATACTTTGGTAACCAGATGGACTTTCACCATTTGGAAAATATGGGCTAAGGAACTAGAATGGAAATAAAAATGGTCTTTTATTTATAAATACTGAGGTTTTATAGAGAGATTGAGTAAAATCAAGTTTAAAATTTTTGCCCTCCAGAGTCGCAAAAACATACAGAGAAACATTTGTCTTGGATTGTTTTGTAAGTCAAATAAGATTTTATGGACCAAGAGTTGAATAAACACACTCTGCAGAATTATGCTAACTGAAACCTGGCCATTAAAAGCCATGACTAAATTTCAGATTCTAATTTATTTTTCTTTTTTTTTTCTTTTTTTCTAATTAGTTCAGTACAGTTGGCAACAGTTAATACCAGCAAAGGATTACTCATTAATTTAGATGCCAATAAATTTACAGTAGATTAAAAATTCTTCTAAACCTTATAATGTATCTGGCCAAGAGTACCTGACATGGTCAGCCAAAACTTGTTTTAAATGGAGTAAGTAGGACTGTTCTTAGTTCAGGAGTTTACTTTCTGTATCTTGGCTATATCAAGATACAAATACAAAATTTCTTAAAGAAAACTGCAAAAGTCTAATCAGTTAAAGCTTCAGTGTTTTCTCTGTATCAAATTTCAAACTCATTTAAGTAGGTCGATCAAATATGCAGAAACAAATAAATGGCATACTGAAACCAAGCACCCTTATGCACAACACTGATCATAGGACATGCAAATAAATGTGCATATAGACTGCCAACAACAGAAGTATCATATAACGTCCTCAGTGCTATTCATTAAGTTCCTACTCCTGGATTCATGTAACTGGCTAAGAGACTTTTCCTTCAAACAAAATGAAAAAAGGTCCTAACAATGCACACTGGTTTAAAAGTCATAAATCAGATTAAAAGGTAATCCAATTTTATTTATTTGATTTTAAAATCTTTTGATATTGGAGAAAGAAGAGGAAAGTCTGTTTCATAGCCCTGACATTCTCGGAAGTACTTGGCAGTGTTGGTGCTGGGAGGGTCTATGTGTGCATGGCTACCTTTAATTATGCATTTTGAGCTTGCAGTTGCAATTTTTATGTATTAACTGTGTTCTTTAACATGTACGTTGTCAGCACAGTGAGCATGCTGATATCTGAGAAGGGGAGGATCTATTTTTCCCTCCAGGTCGTGTAGAACCTCAAGGATACCTCTTGTGCAGTAATACATTGTTGCACAGAGTAGGATTTTACTCTGCAACCATGTGAGAAAAAAATTGAGAGTGAGTGGCAATGCAGTCAGTACCGAGGCTTAACCATTTTCTTCTCCCTTTTTTTCTTCTCTTGAAGAACATTTAGTTTCACCAAAACACAAAATTGCCTAAGGCCAAGATCAAATCCCTATAAAGGCTAGAAGAGGTTCAGACACTAACTTGGAGGGATATAGCTGAGAAGAGTACTGATGTGCTGATCTTGGACTGTAGCCGCTACTCGTTATTACTGCAAAACAGAAAACAAGAGTACAACACTTAAAAATATCATGAAACATAGAAAAACATTTTAAATACTAATAAGGTCTAATACTAATTATCAGAAAATGTCCTTGAAATAGAAATCTTTTCAATAAGACCTGTGACGACCTCTCAATACAAAAAAAAAAAAAAAGTAAATCCATAAATTATTCATGTTGTTGAGAACTTTTTCTTAATATCAACATATACCAGTTTTTAAGCATGACTTGTTATTTATGGATATATTATAGAGATGTATGCTTCATGCATAATCTGTGATACACTACAGACCTTTGAATTTTGCAAGTTGCATTAAAATTGTTGCTTAAAAAGAATCTTGTCATTCAACATATGGTACTACATGGGATTGAAATAGCATGAATAAAAGTTTGAATTCTTGCATTAACAAATTTAATTTCAACACTGGGCAGGAAAAACATGTCTTGTCAGAATGCAATTCCAGCAGTGATGCAAGATAGCAGACTGACTCTAGCAGCTGCCTAGAAAACAAACTTCGCTCCTTATAATAAGACAGGTTAGAATACAGGCACTAACAACAATATTTTTATTTCAAATGTAAGCCTAAATAGTCCTGTACAGTAGCCATCAAAACTACATATGTCTATACTATTAACAGCTGCATTCTTCCAAGAAAGCTAACAGAATGATAGTCATATCCCATTAAAATTTCATTCAGAAGCAGAGCTCACGCTGGATTAATTCCAAGTGTTTGGAAGTTTCTCTTTCCTTTAACCATCTGTCTTGACAAAGACAGATGTATTCCAAATATATATAGTCTAAAGTGTTGAACCAATCCCTTCAGAGCAAATCCATACTGGGCAAACATACAGAGTGTCTTTATTAGGCCATCTGCTGTTCATTCACTTTTCAAAAGATTAAAGTAGAACACAATGAAGCCCTGGAATTTCTTTAGTCTAATCAATCATAGTTGTACTTCAAAGTATACTCTCTTCCTGAGTTGTTTGTAATGGTAGTAGAAATGAACTTTCAGAATTATGTAAGTGACAAATAGGTTTAAGTTCTTAACTATTTTATGAAACATGATATATTTCTACATCCAAGTCTAGCTAATGTCTCTGCACATCACTGCACATCTTTTGCTTTGAACACACGCAAAACTCCATATTTTTAAAGCTAGTTTAAATACATTTAGAACACATAGGCATCGAAAAGAAAATACAATAGAAGGAAAACCATTAGCTTCTTTTTTAAAGATGCGGGATGTACGGCCTGAAAATAAAGAACTAGATAATATTTTTTTAAACATATGCCATCAGATTTCATACAAAGATACTGAAAAGATGGCTTTCATACAAAATGGCTAAAAAGATATTAAGAGTTTTCCTGTAATGGAAATCTGCTAAATTTATATTCTCCATGTGGATGTTCTTTTTGACAATGCCTTTCCATGGTTTAAGCTTAATTTGTTGAGCAAGCCACTAAGTGTGCATAAAGCTGTTATTGGATACAGGCAAATTTCAGAGCTGCACACATCAACATAAACAGCCCATAAAGCTCTAAAAGCTCTTATCTGTTCAGTTCTAGAAGAGCATCTGCTCTTCCCTGTTGCATCACTGCGACCTTTCTGAAGAAAAGCAACTTTGGCGATTTCTCAGGGCAAGGAACTTGCAAGATCCGTTTTCAGCTTATCAGTTTTTTCTAATCATAATGATGCCCTTTCTGCGTATCATTTGCTGAATGACTGATCAGTCGATTAATCAGTTTGGATAACGAACATCTACTATTCTCTTACAGCTAATATAAACTATAGAAAATGACTTTTCAACTAAAATGAGTTATGAAAGATGAATGTTTTTCAGCAAAAATCACAATACAATATAAAATACGCTCTGTTTTTACTCTTTACCTATACACATTATTACATAAATTCAGACAAGAAAATAAAGTATTTTTGGAAATGTATCTAGCTTTAAAAGTTTCTATTTCTTTCAGGCTTCCTAATAACACTACCAGTTGTAGGCAAGAGATCTTTCAAGTGAAAAAAGTCTTTTCCATTCTCTCTTTCTGGTAACTTGTCACACCAATTTGTGCACAACATTTTAGACTTCAGATATTCAGAAAACATGGTGAGTAACATCAACCAATGGAGAACACTGTGTGCAGTGTAAAGTCTTTGAGCTGATCCTGTGTGCCATAGCTTAGACTGCCAACTCCAAAGGTTATTAGACTTAAAGAGATTTCACTGATGGTTATCTTCCTAATCCTACTTTGCTTTTGGTGGGGAGGGTTGACAGTGGAAGAGAAGGTAGAGGGGGATTGCTATGTTTCTTATAACTATACTACCTTATATAAACGTTTTTAAAAACAGGGCTAGATGCCATTTTAATATTTTGAGCATTCTGAAAACGAAACTGTCACACTGTCCTCTGAAAAGCTCAAATACTTCTATGAATACATTACGTAAATTTTCCAAAGGTTTGGTCTTGTGGGTAAGGTAAAAGATCCTTGATTTCTCAGTACAAATCCATACAATTGCACACTTCCAGAACAAATATTTTAGTTCATGTGTGCTGTGTAGGGGCATGATAGGGATGTTTGCGGCTAAATTCCCTTTTTTACTGAGTCTACTTTCTCTGCAAACTGCAGTTCCTGGATGATGTGTTCCCTGCAGGGTTTCTGCACCCTCCAGCTGTGGGGAAGTTAACAGTTTCTGAGAAAAAACATACAAGGTGGAGATTCAGAAATGTGAATGAGGGATTGGTTGGAGGACAGATGTGTAAGGGACAGTGCCTTGGACTGGAGGTCTGAATACAGGGTTGGAAATGGAACAAGGCATGAAGGTACTGGCTGAGAAAACTGCCTACGATGGCTGTCTGAGATGGAGAAACAACAGTTGTGGATAGAACAGGACAGATGTGGAAAAAAAGCAGCAGTACCTGTGCCTCTGAGGCACATTGCCAGCTAGAGCCTGTCAGAGCTGAGGCTCAGGGTGTATTCCAGTCCCAAATAATGTTGGTCTGCAGAGGAGATGACAAGGTAACTGTCAGCTCTTAGCAGCTATGTCACTAGCTCAAGAGGCAAAGGTGGCTGTGAAGAATTCATATGACCGTACATCGTGCTGATGGCGAGTGTTGAATTCCATATAGTCACATGCTGGAATATCTTATCTTTCCATTACACATATGGAAAACTCTGTGCAAAGAGGCTAAGTTAAAAGGATCTAATTTAAATAATGAATCACAACGTATAAACACAAGGTAACCAAAGGTTGCGCAGCAGTGACATTTCCTAAAATCACCTTTATATCCTTCGTATTTCTTTTTGATATTTGTGTGTAATAAATTCTAAATAGAAAGGATGATGGGAACTTCAAATGTCTCTCTCGCCTCTATTAAAATGATAAAGTTCTCAGACTAATCCACTATTCTAAGCAACTTAAGTATAAAAATGCATGTGTTAATGATACTTGATGATGATTAATGATAGTTAAATTCAAAACGTATGAAAATGTTCGGTTTAAGACTCTTTTGCAGTTCTCCACATCCTGTAAATATCCACCCCAAAAAGCATTTACTACAGGATCACAAAGACTCAAATCATAGAATCATAGAATCACAAAATCATTAAGGTTGGAAGGGACCTTTAGAGAACATCTAGTCCAATCCCACTGCACATGCAAGGTCACTTAGAGCATGTTACACAGGACTGTGCCCCAAGCGGGTTTTGAAAATGTCCAGAGAAGGAGATTCCACAACCTCTCTGGACAACCTGTTCCAGTGCTCTGTCACCCTCACTGCTAAGAAATTCTTCCTTAAGTTCCTGTGGAACTTTTGGTGTTTCAGTTTGTGGCCACTTCTGCTTGTCCTATCAGTCGCCATCACTGAAAAAAGGCTGACCTCATCCTCCTCACTCCCTCCATTGAGGTATTTGCATACACTGATCAGATCCCCTCTCAGCCTTCTCTTCTCCAGGCTGAACAGGCCCAGCTCCCTCAGCCTCTCCTCATAGGGCAGATGTTCCAGGCCCCTGATCATCCTTGTGGCCCTGCACTGGACTCTCTCCAGCAGCTCC
>NW_010577078.1:324166-352820 GCF_000705375.1 Tinamus guttatus | reverse complement strand
CCAGTTCTAGTGCACTTTCACTGACACAAATATTCATTGTATTCTTCTGTCCTTGTCAAGTAAAAAAAAAGATCTAAAACAAAATAAAAACTCATTTGTGTACTTAACAAAGCACCCCTCTATGCTAAGGAGTGAAAATGAAAACAGGGTTTTAGGAACAGCAGATGCTACTACTATGTCCAAGGTTGGATCAGCAAGAGTGACAACGGGAAGCAATGAGAGCAATTAGAGGAAACAAGTCTGAGTCTTTAAAAGCTCATGCAGAACAACCACCCAGGCAGCCTGCCGGGGAAGGATGCTCTCCTTCCTTGTAGCAAGCTTAAGGTTTTCCTAAGCGCGGAGGCCAATAAGACCGAAGCGATGTGGCTAGCAAAGAGCTTGTGAAGCCAAAGAGCTAGGCAAGCTGCAGAACATCTCACGGGACAGCTAGCAGCCTCCTGGCCAGCTGAGGCTTGCCTTAATGCTGCACGAGGTTTGGAAGGCGAGAGACAGCACCTAGTTTGAGCACAGCATCTGAGAGGAAGGGTTGCAAAGGCAGCAGCCGTTCTGCAGAAGCCAAGGAAGCCCCATAGCACCTCAGGAAGGAACAGATGATGGCACACATTAAGCTGTGGTTAGTTTAAGCACATAATATCATATAATGATGGACATACTAAAAAGTGCAGGTATTGCACAGATTGGTCTCCCCAGGACATACTCCACCAGAAGCACAGATTAAGGTTTCTACTGACACAGGAAAATCAAATACTGAAGTGACCCCAGTAATGCAAAGACTTCCCCACTGGATATCCCACACTCCTGGTAATTAGCAGCTGAATTATTACCATCAACGTTTACCTGAACATGCTGACAATTTGATTGAAGTGACAGGGGACAAACTAAATTAGCTAATTTTTTCTTTAAACTTAAATTCTTCTAAATGAGCAGGAACATTCCCACAATATCATTTTTTTTCTAGTGAAAAATATACTTTTGTGCTCAAGTCTGAACTTGTTTTGACCAGCCCTCTCAGGATACGCAGCTCTCATGCATCAAGCTAATATTAAAGCTTTTTTTTTAAAGGAAACTTTTTACATCTTCCTTGCCTAAATCTGTGCAGCTTAAGCACATATGCTTGTAGATAGTCACAGCAGTGCATGTTTACACTTAAAATTATTTCCATAGTTGTGGTAACAGTATTGCATATATAATTACTACAATGCATTATAACTCATAACAATTAATAACACACGAGAGGAAACTCAAATAAAAAAGACAGCTAGGAAAATTTGGCCAGAGGTTTGTAAAGTGGCAAATTACACAGTATCACACTGGATATAAGCTATAATAATAAAAGTAGTAGAAGTAATGTCAACCTTGATTTTTGATCAGGTAATCATGCAATTCTGCATCTAAAATAAAAGCAAAACAAATTGGCATTCCGTGGAAAATCTACTGATCTGAACTTTCAGACATGATGAGTACTAGCAGCTCCCAGCAAAGTTCATTAGCACTGGGCTCTCCCATTCTCTCAGAGCAAGTATACAGTTAACCTAAATTACAGTCAGTTAAAATTTGCCTTGTTCATCAAATAGCTTTCAATGGATGGTAAGATAAATATTTATTACAACTTCCTTCCAGTTTTCTGGCTCTGGGAAAGGCCTCCAAAAGGGGGCCTCTAAAAAAAAAGAAAAAAGCAACTGAAAACAAAATCCCAGCATGTAAATGTCCGAACCACGGAACAAAAGCAGACCAAGAGAGATGCAGCACAGCAGTCACAAAAACACACCACCACACACATGCACTGTACCAGGATCTCTCATACTTGTTGCAGAAGAAGGAGTACTGCAACTCAGCAACCAGTCTGCAGTATTTAAAACGGTCATGTTGTCTCCTGAGAACAGCAACAGTATAATGGTTCATTGTCTGAACGTCTGTTCAGTGTGCGGGAATATTCTCCAATGCAAGTAAGTGTTTTTGCACTTCAAGCCAAGTCTTTTAACTGCGCTGTATTGTTTTTATGAGTATTATTTCAATTGGTTTATTTATGAAAGTATAATACAGAGGCATATAGTTATTAGTGTTCTTTAAAGATAGGCTTGCAGGTTTCCCCTCTCTTTATGCTAGAACAAGCATTTTATATAAAAATATAAATAGGTCGAGCGGTGCAGCCTTTCTCGGTAGGACTCTGTCCTCTCCATATACGCAGGCACTTTTGATTGACATTGACAGATTCTTTGTTTTTTTTTTAGGCAAGGTTAAGTGAATAAAATGCTTTATATTGTGGTCAGAAAGAAAAAGCTATGAAGATTTTGGTGCCAAGTATTAAAATAGACTATAGCATATAAACTCCAAAAAAGAGATCTGAGAGTCTAGCTTAACTTGTTATCAGTGGTGAGACTCTCGCTGATACCAGCAGGGCTGAGGGTCCATCTCAGAACATTACACCCTTCCTCCCACTGCTTCATTTGGCAAAAACCATTATCTGCATAAGAGATACTGAAATATCTGTGTTTTAGCTGAACAGTAGTGGTGTCCCTACAGGAATGGGGCATTAATAATCAGCAAGCTTTACAAAAACTTTAAAACCATTTTATGAAAAACTTTATTATCTTCAAAGAAACAGAATTAATGTCTTAACCGTGCAAGGAAATTATCTCAACCTGCGCTAGTTACCAGTTCTGACACACTACTTTTGGCATAGATTTTAAATTAACCAAAAGAGGTGTATCTATCTCCAAGGGGTGTTCAGTGTATAATTGTAAATGATTACTCAGCAATCAAGTAGAAAGCAGCAAAGGCAATCTATTCCAAGATACCCACAAAGATAACCAAGTCTAAACTTCCTCAAGGGAATCATTCCAAATTTTTTATTGGTTTCACTTTTGAATATTTCTGCCTCTCAATTCAACTGGTGCAAACTGGAGAACTGGTGTTGGGAGCTAGCATATTTACAATGGTATAAAATTTACATTAACTGAGTAAAACTTCAGGCTAAATGTCTTTATTTTTGTTTGTGCTGCAAACTGAAGTGCAAATTTAAAAATGAAACTGAAATGGTAATTTAAAAAATATATTTAACTGAAATCTAGCTAAAACCTTCTGTGCACCAGAGATATCTTATACTTACCTCCAGTTCCATTTGTTGTAACTGATGTACTGCTGAGATTGGATTTATCCAGTTTGGAACTACCCGGTGCATCACTACTTCCAACAAGATTATGAGGACTTGCTAGATCTTGCATTTCCATAGACCTGTTAGAGAAGAAAGCAGTAGTATTTAAATGTATTGTCACGATATTTAAAGTAGTATTTTTAGACATGGACATTTGTAAGGTAGCTAGATTTACAAATCAGCACAGGGTCTACTGTGGTTTTCATTGCTCTGTAACAAATATATATATGCATACATGTATGTGTATAAGTTTTAGGAGTAAATGGATAAACTAAGAGAAAGTCAGTCATTACACAGCAGTACAGAAAAACTTCTGACTGACATTATTTGTATGCCAGTCCCCAACTGTCACTAAATTCACACTAAATTGTAGTAACAGAGCTTGCACATAAAAGAACAAAGCCGTCATGTGCATCCAGAAGCTTCTTTAAGCTCACAAATACATGCATTCTTACTAACTTGCTGTTTTTTCTTCCAAGTCTAGGCAACTTGCAAAATTCCCCAAAGGCAAGAAACAGAGTGGATAGAGATCACCGTGGATTTCAGTGACACAACAACAGTGAGGGACTGCAGATGGATTTCAACTGGGGACAACAGACTTGCCTTCCTCAGACACAGCAAACAACACACACAAGAAGTATTAATTGTTACACTGGCATCAAACCCATTTTCAGTGTGTGCTCCCCTTTTCCTTGCTTCATTTCTAAATTATTTACATTTTTTTCCCAAAGAAACACACGATAGGCTATGCCTAAGCAAATCTCCAAGCCCATCTACAATAGAATTATTTACCACATGTATGGTACAAAGGGCAATATTGGCTTATAGACTTGTAAAAATCTAGTATCATTCCACAAGACTGAAATGACTAGGAAAGAGATGAACAGTTGCCATAGGTCAGTAGGTGTTCTGCAGTGGCCAAGCTCAAAGGTAACATCCATCATCTTAGGTACTCATTGAAAGTTTCCCTTTGAACTGTCTATCTATGCATTGCACAGATTGGCCTGAGGGAAAAAAATATATATTTTCATCAGATATGTGTCTGCCATCTGAATCCGTTTTTCGCTCCAAGAAAACAAAGGAGAAAGAGTTTTGCGCTCCTGATACATCTACTAGTTCCATTAGGTTGCCTCTTGTTACACTCATGTACCCCAGGACACAGACCGAGAGCTTTCATGTCTTGAATATGTTATGGTTTAGGAAACATTGCATTAAAACTGGGAAAATGAAGCCCATTTTCTCCAGTAAAACCTTGGATCAAGTCTGAGACCCAGCAGTAATTTTTTGGCTGAGCAGTCTTCCCCAAAACAGTTTGGTTTATTAGTGTGAAGCTTATTTTGTTTTACAAAGGTCATACACCAGTAGGTAAGAATTTTATAGCAATCTTCAAGGAAAAGCAATGGCACAAACTGAGATTTGAACTGCCTTAACACAGATTTCATCATCTTATTGAGTATACATTTCCTCACATCTGTCAGCAACGCATTCGATTTCTTGTCTACTGGAAATGCGAGCAGTGTTGGATGAAACTAAATGAACTCAGGTGGTTTACTGTTCTGTCAGATTTTGTTTGGTAGCTTCTATACAACAAGGATAGCAGCTAAAGGCTAAAGAAAGTCTGTGAGTTTCCATCTTGTATGTATTTAAGGGAGCAAGAGAAAGCTACACAAATAAACAAGGCATCCTTCACTGCATATACAGCTTAATAGGCTCCTTGTGCTCACTTAGTAGTTGAAGTGTCATGATTTCCTGTTCAAGTATGATCAGAGATGCCTAATGGACAGCTCTAACTCAAGAAGTTTATACATGCTGCTTTTTTCTTGTTTAACAGGAAAACTGCAATAATTTCTCTCTAGACAGCTATATATCACAGCTGAAAGATACACGTACATCAGCAACATTTCATAAGCAAAATCATTAACTTATCTAGCTACTAGCAAATATAAACTATTTGTCTCAAGTAAGTTTCATGCTCAAATGAATTAGATTTTTTTAAGCAGAAAACTAAGTTCACTGATTTTTCTTTTTCAAATAAGTAAATATTTGAATATAAGCAGATCTGACATGGTAAAAGAAAGTTACTGTTTCATACCAATATGGCACCATTTGTACAGTGAAGCAGCAAAGTATACCACCTTACATTTGTTTCCTATGCTCAGCATCCAGCAAAAGGCATAAACATGGCACCTAAGTATGACTGTAATGCAAGTGAGTCCACCAATCAGTGCTATCTTAAAAACAGCACATTTACAGATAGAAATTTTAGCTGGATGTATAAAAGATACTTTGCACTTTAGGGTGGGCAATTATGGATAAAAAGAACATCCAACAGGATAAAACATTTCACAAAACCACTTGTATATATTTACACTTACCCTAGGTGCTCTACCCTCTGTGAACAAGTAATGGGATTATTTTTATATATCCTTTTGTGTCATATTTATTCAAGTGCACATGTTACCTTCTGTGTAACAGATTTCAATTCACCTTTCTGGCTACTTTTAGTTTATTTTTAGCCTAAAATTTCTCAGAAAGACGTAATGGACCTACCACAAATCTGACAATATCACTACATAAAGGATTCAGGAAAAACATTTAATAAAATGGATGAAATAATTCCAACATCTTGAATTCATTTTTTTCAAACTAAATGTTTATCAGACCCTTGCTTTCACTGTCTTAATCAGAAGCAGGTTGGGTTCAGTATGTGTTTTCCTGCAATAACCGAGAAAAAAACAGAGAGAGTGATCTCTGAAGGACCAATTAATACTTCTAAGTGCATGTGGTTACTTATTAAAGACTGTTTTCTAGTATATGCGGTGTGTTTCAATTTAGACAGATTAATGTCCGTTGTTAAAGCCGTTTGAACAACTACATCATACAAGTTTATTTTCCATTTGTTACTGCTCTGCCATACATCTGACTGAGCTACAGTTTCCCCAGTCTTGCTTTATCTCGGACCACTTTTTAGAGTAATTTAACAAAATGTATGTTGAGGTTTATCAGAATGTTTTTTTTCTGAAGAAATGGGTTGTTTTGCAAGAAATTCTTTTACATTTCTCTTGACTGCTTACATGAAGAGTGTTAGTATGAGTCTAAGCTTTTGAGCAAAAACCAGAAATATGGACAATGTAATTATCTTTTACTCTGCTTGGCTAAGCTTCAGGTGTTTGAAAACTGGCATTTCCACGTGCTTAGAGGATTATTTTAGAGGCTTCCTCGAAAGGTCTCTAAAACTTCCTATTTTCACAAAACATCCCTCCCAGATCCCAGGCCTCAGCTGTAGCCTCAACAAATCACAGCAGTGCTGTGATCTTGGGGCGTCCATGTTAGGTCATGTTTTGTTCCCTGGCTTGAAGTGATGTCTGTTCAAGTGGTAACTTAGGTTTGGAAACAGCATCCAAACTATCTGTCTTTACAGTGCTGGCAAATGGACAGAACTTGTGACGTATCTTGGACTACTGAAGCATGTAGCCCAGCATCATAATCTAAACCTTCCTGTGTAAATCTACAGTAAAAGTGCATCGAAAGAAGGACTGGTAGGCAGTTATTTAAAATTTAATCTTTCCATGAAGTTTCTAAATTAGTCTAAAAAATCTTTTTAAGAAAATTATATAGATTTTTTTTTTACTAGACTTTACTAGGGCAAATACACATTGTCTATCTTTTCTCCTAGCTTTCCCTGTTTCTCAACCTTATTCTTACCGGTCCCATTTATCATGCCTACATCTACAGGAACAGTATATAATGTAATTAAAAATAAGCTACACTAATCTTTTAACTGAGCATTAATAAAGAAGGCGGAAAGATATGCATTCTGGATATGTTTTTCGAGAAGTACATACATAAATGAAAATATGTGTATGTTAACAAACAACTACATGCATATTTATATAGATTTTCTGGTGCTAAACATACGAACATACACAAATCTATATATGAATGCACAATAAAAAAACTTTCCAAGGTCTTTTAATCAAGGACTCGCAAATAGTGTAGCACAACACATGGCCTAAGAAGAATCCTCAAACATGTAACATTTTGAATTATTATACTAGTCCAAACACACAAGTTAATAATCTTTGCTTTTCCAGGCGCTTTTACTCTGTGTATGACAGCCTTTGACATTTTATACACTGTAAAAGATAATAAAAAAACAGCAAAACTGAAGAGGTAAATTTTCTCCTTTGACATGATTCCCAAGCTCATCAACTCCTGCTTTGCATTTCCTCAAGCTTACCAGCTGGCCACAATATCAGCTCTTTTCCTTTACCAGGTACCATCTTGCAAAAGCAAGCCCCAACATTATGCAAGTTCTGGGAGCCTGCCAGAGAGTTGGCAACAAATAATACTGCTGGACACTACCAAGACCTCCTCTATACCCTCCTTCAGCCCTCATGCCTTAACTTGTAAAGTGATCTGATACAGCCCTAAGAAGCAGTAAAAGATGTCATGTTGTATGGATACAATGAGCAAATGCCCTTCAGAGTTTTATTTTATTACTTAAAAAAAAGAAAATAAAATCTCAAATTTTTGCTACCATTTGGGAATGGAAGGTGGCTTCTAATGCGTAATTTCTTCCTTTCATGGCTTGGTAATTAGGATGTCAGTTTTCATGTTAAAAAATGGGAAAAATAAAGAAAACATACCATATTGATCTTCTCAAAATACTTTATCTCTGTCAGATTACAATTTATGTCAGATAAAGGCTATCACAGGGAGGAAACCTTAGTGAAATGAAGAAGGGAAACATAAGTTTTCTACTGTATTAATAAATACCCCAGAGTTAATAAATAATATAAATCCCAGGAGTTTCAGCTTAGCAGAACTGTAACCGTAGAGTAAGAGCTGCACTTACAGCCCTTATGAATATGGATGACTCGTTACAAACTTGCATCTCACGGTGAGAATTCCCAGTGCTGGAGTTCACGAGTTCAAGCTCACAAAGAAATAAGCTCTCCCCAGGGACTGCAATAGCAGCACTGTGCGCTGGGCAGAGGAGCCTTGAGGAGCAGGGAGGGAATAACTTGAGGAAAGCCCAGACTGCCCATTTTGGGTTTACAGCTCTTCAGATTTCTTTTTAGACCTTTTTAGATGGGGCTCCTTTGATGACCCTTTGGGGCATAAAGTGGCGCTCATGTGATTACATCTCCATTTTGCTTTTGTGACTATTGTCTTTCTCCTGCTTATTCAAGCTCTATTTCCAGAAGAAAAAAAACCATCACACAGACGGTATCGCTTTACTGGAGCTGGCTGACAGGCAGCCAGCCTCACTGCCCAGGCAGCACTGGGTGCAGGGCCTCGGATGCAAACGTGAGCAAGCAGGTTCGGCGATAAAGACAGCTTTGTAGTGTGCCTGATGCCATTTAAGGCTGGGGGAAAAGGATGTTTCCTTTAACTGCACTGTAGCGTCCCCTCAATACCCCCATATTGATTCCCCAGCCAAGCTTTTACTACTGCCCTCCCATTTTGATTCAGTGACACCGTCCTCTGCCCTTCCTCACAAAAAGGCATCAGATATTAAATCTATGCATTGTTCTTTCCTCATCTCATGAGTAAATGCCAAAGACCATAGCTTTTATCAGTCTAGGATGTGGCTACTGCTATAATAACAAGCAGATCTTGTTTTACCGAAAGAGATTTATCTTTATTATTGTGATGGGTCTAGCAAGAAAAACTGACCAAATATTGTGAAGGTTAGTATTGCTTTATGAATTCAATTTGGTTATTTTTCTGAATAAGAAACCCGATAATTTCTTCTTTTTCTGTATGATGGATAAAATGAGAGCGAAAAGTTTGTATTTGTTCTGGTCTTGCCTAAACACAGTAATGAACTCAGAAGGCACAAAATTTCATGCTACTAATTGCTGAAACTGGCTCTGTGCTTGAGAGTCAGTAACTGTATGGTCTCCCTGGCTTCTGACTGACTGAGGAATTTTATTTCAGTTTAATATTATTTAATATGGCTTCCAGCAAACCACTGAAAAATGTTTATTCTATTGCAACTTGAGTTGGCCAAAAATTCACATTAAATTATTTTCTTACTTAAATAATTAACTTTGATTTCCATATATCTGTATAAAATGTAAAATAATTTATAGGAAACATTTTTTGTCTGTTCTATTAGACACTATGGCCATTTGTTCAAAGCCCCAAAGTACTAAAATGAATACATAAAAAAAAGCTTATTAAATTATTTAGTGTCAGCATACACTTCCAACACCCTCTCTAGACTTGTTCAGTTAGAGGTCTACAGCAGCAAATACTAGCAGACTTTCATGACAGGAAACCTTCCTTCCACTCCTTCTCCCCATCCAGCAGTTTGGGATTGGTTTGGTTTGATAAAAACATATGACAATTTTATATGGGACCGCATTATATTCTGAAGGTCATAAATGGATACACCTACAAAAAGCAAAGCCACACAGAGTGATAACCTCTGGCCAGCTGGATCCTAGATTTTGACACCTCTTTTCTGAATATGAACATGAATGCGACAATCAGAAGTTTAATGTGGCATATTATTAGCTCAAAGACTTTGCTCCAAGCCTTGGAGGAAGTATCTGGCAAGATACAGTGTAGTGTTTGAATAGATTACGTCCAGTCTTCTCCTAGAAAAAGGCAACTGGTTGGAGAAAATCACTCCAGGAGCCATCCAGCCAGCAGGCCGGGGGTTGTTCTCCAGCCCAGAGGCCAGCTGAGATGGAGCAGTTGAAGAGGGGAGGAGATAAACTCTCTAGTCAGCATCCATCCCGAACAAGAACTCCATCCGAGGATGTCCGAATGCCGGCTGGCACACGCTGAATGCACTTCTAGCACAGTCCTAATAATTTAACAGCATGGGTATTCTCATGCCACAACTCAAGCTCATGCATGGTTAAGGTATGGCTTAGCCATACAGCCCACAGACCACAAGGTAGATTGTGCAGTTCTAGTCCCAGTGTGAATGGAAAATACATAAAGGTATATGAGAGGTTAAACATCAGTTTAACCTACTATTTAAAAAAGGGTGTCTAAAATCGTTATATGAGCATTTAAGTAACTCAAAAAGTGATAATGACACAACAGTTCCCCAGGGAGCTGTCAAGTATCCAGCTTACATGAAATACGGACTACCATTTTACAGATATGTAAGAGCTAAATACAGATCTTTGGATCACAGGGCCACATTTTCAAAGAGCATTGGGTGAACTCACCCAACAGCCTCCATTTCCACCTCTGATCATTTCCAGATGTGACTGGCAGGCACCACTTTTGTGGTTCTTACAACACAATGTTATAAACAAATAACAAATACTTCTCTAAAGCTTGCTGGAACACCAACAGTGAGCCTGCAGTCTTCCCTCCTACTCTACAACTTTTAAATGGAAATTGCAGATGTTGATCTCTTAAAAAAGTCTATAGGTGGTTAGTTTTGGTTTTGCTGGGAATTTCAGAGTCTTTTCTGCATCTCCCAGAGCTGACCGCTAATCCAACTGTTCCAGAGTAACAGTCAACAAATAAACTGAAAAACTGAACAGTGTCACTTAGTCTTCCTTTAGTATTTTTAACCACAACCAGGACTTTCCTCATTCTCATTCTGAGGAATGTGCATCTGTGCAATGTGATGATCAGCTCAATTACTAGCCTGCTGCCAATCTTTCTCTTTTAAGAAATACACACCAAAGTTTTAAACTTTTTACCACAAATATTTTCAAAACATCTCACAGAAAACACAAGCAAACCTTTCTCATTGACTGCCAGTATGATTTTAACTGGAACAATGAAAGGATTTTCTTAAACCACTGTCTGAAGCCCTTGTGTCTTGTGGACAATGAGCACGGGCATGTTCTAGCACACTCACTCCCGAATGGGAAAAATGCCCCTCTCATTACAACATGTTAACAGCACTAAGCTGAAAAAAGCAACACCAAAGCACCAAAGATTCCCCAAACCCTTGGTTCTCACCCACACACAAAAGGTGATGGTGAACACTAGAAACCTGCTTTTGCAATGGGGGGAATCTCTTCTCTTTAATTCTGACATAACTCCAAAACCTTCATTCTCATGCATGTCTATGCTGTATTTGGAAGTATGATTTGAGTAGGGAGGCCTTGTCCTACAGTATGTGCAACAACACAAGCCACGATGAGACAGCTGGGGTGCCTGCATCCCAGTACTGGTCCTGATACCGATTGCCATGATCAGTGGTACTGATCTTCACTATTAGTCTTCCCAGAGCTAGCTTTGCTAACTTTGTTTCTGTCACATGCTCCAATTACACCTGGAACTTCAATACAGATGTAATTTATCCATACAAGGATTCATGTATGAAAATGTTTAAGCAAACCTGAAATTGGGAAATCAAGGGTGAAATGCTGGTCACCTTGAAGTTGCTGGGAATTCTGCTACTGGCTTTCATGGAGCATGGACTGCATGCCATAAATATTACCTCACACTTTCATAATAAGATACCAGAGGATGGCTTATATCTCTGACTTTCCCTGAATTGAAATGTCTGATATAACTTCAGAGTAGAGACTGAAAAATGTGTATTCTTCTTCCTCAGGGACTGTCCAAGGGAAAAGAAGCTTTCAGGTGCACTGCACTTGAGCACTCATGCCTAATGATCATATCGTGACTACCTGAGCGGGCATGCCCGATTTCTTCAGTTATTGGAGCCAGCAAGACTCTATTCACCTCCAAAAAGGAGGATCTGTGAGCACAAACTGGGCAGAATACAGGAACTGCCAAGAATATGTCGTTTCTATACTGCATTCAAACTTCACTTTTTAATGAAAATGTTCTGAATCTTTTTATTTGTTTGTTTTTGGTAAATATAAAATACAGGGAATTACTGGCAAGAAGGCTTAACATGGGAAACATTAACGCATCTCACATTTTACGGTGAGGTTCCCCTTAAAAGTTAAACCTGATCTGAACCTTGGCTCCTACCACCAAAAATTCTGTAGTTTACCTCATGTGGAACACATTATATTTGGCTCTAAAACAGTTTATGTCAAAAGCAATTATTTCTGTTTTCTAATCACAGTCACAACAATGATTTAGGCTTAAAAATAAAATATATACATGCAACTTTCTGATTGCCTGATGCTATAACTGCCTCCCAACCTATTGTTTCCTGCTAAGTAATAAGGTGTAGTTAGGCATAACTTTTCTGTGTGACAATGTAGATTAGACGCATTTCACACATCCGTTTTCATTATGGCCAGAAAACCATATTAGTGGCACACCTGAAAGAACAGGTAGACTACTGCATATAAACAACTGATTACACTCAGAATATTTTCTATTATTCCTAGTAAATAGAGATAATCATGCCCTGATATAGGCACTCATGCTGTCTGCCCTTTACAATTGATATTGAATGATTATATTTCGTTTTGCTTGGCCGTTTGATTTCCCCAAGTCATTTTATAATTTTAGACTTAACATAGAGTTTTTATGTACCTTTTTAATTTGGGGTGAAGTAGGTGATTTTTCTAAGAGTCAATAAAAATGTGTAGCTGAGGACTCTAGGGCACAATCACTTTCCAAATATGCCCTCGAGCCTTAAGAAGGAACATGTACCAGCTGCAAAATTGTAACACCTCGAATTTCACCTCAAGCTACAGGCTGGTACATGGGCTGCAGTAAGGAATATATACATGTCTGCTTAGAGACAAGAGAGATGGGCAAAGACAGTAATGGCTTCAGCCATTCCTCACCTGTCATATACAATTTCTTTCTTTGCAGGGCTGAAAATGCATGTGTTTGAGGAAAACTGTAAAAGGTTTTGACTGCACAACTTAAACCAAATGGTTTGAGCTTAGTATGTAAATTCACATCTATTACAGTCTTCAGATAGGATGAAACAAATTCTACGGTGTTCTTGATTTGTAGCTTCATGCACAACCATGTTGCAGACTCCCTGGGGCAAAGACGGTGTAAATTTTCTGCCTTTAGCACAGATTCTCCAGTGGGTAAGGACCTAATTAGTGATACAAAGATTTTTGTAATTCAATTATTTTTGTTTCTCAATAAACTCTAGGGTATTACTGCTGTGAAACGTTATAATAACAAAACCCTAAGGGGGCTGAATAGGTTGTTCGAGTACTATTTTGAAAAAGTCTCAAGAAGTAGCATTTAAGGGCATTTTTTTCTACGTAATTTAAACTACATAATTAGAATAAAAGTCTGAAATAACATAAGAAAAAAAAAACTTACATCTAGTCACCTACAAACTAATTCTGCACTGAAAAGGAAATGAGAGAGACCCACTTTAAAAGTTAAAGTGACAGAAATTCAACTGTAAATTGAAACAAGACTAAAATGAAATGCACAGAAGAAGATGTGCTCTCTCTCTGCCCTCTTCTCTGCTCTGACTGCATAATTCTGGAAGAAAAGAAGAAAAAAAAAGAAAAAAAAAGAAAAAATCTGTCCACAGAGTTGCTTTATTTATTTGGGCACTGTGCATGCCTTCTTCAATAGTTCTGCCAAACATTCCCTCCCACAGACTTGCTGCTTCAGTCCTGGGCCTCTCCTAAATGGCAGACAAGAATCCCTTATGAATTAGATTGAGACCATCATACTCATTTTCACATATAACCAAATCCAGATTGGAATTTAGGATTTCAAAGGTGGAAGGCTAGTGGAAAGCAAGTATATTTCAAGTTGAAAGGGGAGGTAAAGTTACCTCTGCTCTAAAAGTGACATAAAGTACTTCCCAAAGAAATCTGACAATCTGACAATAATACAGACTCAGATCACACTAAATTATATCACTTGGCAGCTAAACTGGAGAAGTCAGCCCAGAATTGCCAACAAAACTCAAGATACACATTTGGATGTATGGAAAGTTTTGAGATTTCTAACAGAATGCAGCATGCACAGGGATCTTATGAGACTCATAAAGAACCTTATCAGTTGCAAAGGAGTGTGTAAATTCTAAGTATAAGATGAAAGTTGCTCCTTTTTAAAAAAATAAAAGCATTCAAGAGAAGAAGATGGAACAGGCAGACCATCTGCAATGTAACCACATAAAAGACCCCTGGGCAAATCCAAACCCATTAGCAGAAGTGCTTGACAAATCTGCCAAACAGCCAGATGCTGCTTATGGAGGAGTCTCTTTCCTCACTTGTCATCTGGATCCTCTGACTTCTGCTCCCAGAGGACCTAGATGACTGGTGCTCAGATTAAGCTATGAAGGAAGAGGCTGAAGGAAGAGACTCACTCCTAAGGCTACTTAAAAATAAATAAATAAATGAAATCTGAAATATTTCAAGAAAAATAGTTTTAGCACATATTTAAGTCACATGTTCAGGATACAGATATTAGAAAACAAAAAGCAAACTTGCAACTTAGTTTATTTCCACATGATCTCTTCTTATATTGATTTCTTTCATTTGCTCCACTATTTTTGTTTCTTATAGTTTGTTTTTTTCTAACAACTGATCAGAATTTAGCCATTTAGGATAGGAAACAGGTAGTATTCGGCTTGTTAAAAGCGAGCACAGGGTATTAACTGCTTGCTATCAGTTACATCCAAATAGAATGTGGACACTGACTGGTGGTACTTAAAATGTGTCTTAACAGGTTGTGAAATACTTCAGCAAAATCTTACACTTGAAAATATCCAATGAAAAAGGTGATTCACTCAAATGGAAACTGTACCGAACTCAGAATGAGGGATTTGGATCTAAATGGTTGTTTTCCTAGTATCTACATTCTTCGAGGAATTTAGATAGAGGAAAAAAAAAAAGAAAAGAAAAAAGAAAAAGCAGGGGGAAGAAAGGAATAGAGCTAATTTTCATTGTGATTATGTGCTGCACTTGAAGAATGGACATCATCATTTTATGGTTCAAAATCCACTTCGATTTTAAGATAGAGGTCTCTGAAATCTTGCACTAAGTAAAAACACTTGCAGGTATAATCTTCGGTTATCGTCTTTCATTCAAAAATAGCATTTATCTTAACCCAAGAAATTCTTGAAAGTTCCAAAATATCAAGCTGTTAAGACCATGTTATTTAACATCAAAATACACATATTTCTTTTCCAATTCTTTGAAATTCAAGAAGTTTTTGTATATCAAAAAATACTATGACTTGGCAAATCAATAGATTTTTCTGACTCATCTATAATGTGAGGTGAAGAAGAGCCATAAAAGTGAACTAAAAAACCTATTTATCTATACAGCTTGCTGTAGCTCAGGCTGTATATTGGGCCACTGTCTATGTGTAGAATCAAGGTACATACATATATACATGTCATACGTGTCATATAGACATGGACAGGACACTAGCCCACTCACCCACACTGATATCTGATCAGTCCAGTCTAGATGAGTAACCCCTGGGAGCATGCTAAGCCACCATGGTTGCTTATGTTGCTTAGACAAGCTAGAGAAAGTGGATAATGAGTGATACTAGCCTTGAAAAGTGACTCAAAACCTTTTAAATGCATTTAAGATTATTAGTCATGGGGTGGTAGTTCTATTACAGTATCACAAACCCATACCTGAAAACACTTATTTTTCATAGTATGTGGGGTTAGAACACGAGACAAGTTCTCACATTTTGGGGTAACTACGAAGCTTGCCACTTACTGCAGTACTAATACCTCTGTTAAAATCTTGTTCAGCTCAAATTTTTAAAATAACAGGATACATATAAACTTCCAAAAAGTTTACAGAAGTTGATTTTTCTTGTTTCTTATATTCCTTCCAAAGTCTGACCCACAACTGATTCAGGTTAATGGAAGTCTTAACACTGACTTTATTTGGCTTAGGATCACAAATAGAAATTATTAGTAAGAGTGAAACTATTTTATGCATGATTTTAACAGAAAACGGGAATTTATAACAAACCTGAAATATAGAAAAATACATTAATTTTATTGTCAAAGCCACAGGGATCTGTTAATACAACCCATTCAAATACTTCTCAATGATGTAATCAGTTACCATGTGTTTGCACTCTAAATAGATTATTGTAATATATGTAAGCATATCTTATATATTTTTAGAACTCTTAGGAGGCTTGATTCAAGGCCAATAAAAACCACTGGACAGACAGTGACCAGCTTCAGCAGGCTAGGTCAGGCCTGCGGATAAGCAGCACGTTGAAGCTCTAATGTTAACTTACTAGGAGCATCAGAGCAGGCAAAAAGATGCCACACAGCCTGCTTTAAAAAGACTTACATTTGCCTGAAACAAAACAAAACAAAATACAGCATTTACAGCAAGACAACATATTTTTTGTTGCAACTGTCTTGCAAACGTCATTCTGTTATGTTCTCTGCACAGTCACCTCACTAATGATATTACTTTGATTGACTCAAACTGTGCAAGGGGCATGCAGACTAAATACGTGAGTCAAACCTTTAATAAGTAACAGATTTGTATAAAGCATTCTCCTGACTGCAAGCTAAGTTTGTGTGTCCCTGAATGTAGCTTTTTATGAGAAATCTTATTCCACAAGGTAGTTATTTTAAAATTGGAAAATTGTGATACTTTTTTGCCAGCCGTTGTCTTGACTGAGAAGCCTGGGCTTGATCCTACTAAACATTTCTCTTAGGTGAAGTGTTTGCAACTACAGTGGCCTGATATGAATGCTCTACTCTGCCAGGCTTATACCTGCCTCTGGTTCACTGGATTGCTGCTTTCATTTCTCACGATTACTTTCGGCAGCTTTTCCACTTCTTTATTTATCCCGTCTTTTATTAACTTTATTCATCCTGTCTTTTCATAGGCAATTTGTGGTGCTGCACCTGTTCCTCTTTATCATTCACCCTCAAACCCAAGAAATCCTACCAGCTAGTAGTAACAATGGCTAAAGCACAACTTCCTTTTTGCATGTATTCCGTTATGAAACTGTTTTGAAGGAAAAGGAGACAATCCATAAAATCAAAACAAATGCCTTCACTGACTATGCTCATGTCTCTAGCTAGTCTTCTTGTAATAAATCTGCTCAGCTGCTGGTGGAGTCTGCAGGGATACTCAGCAGAAGACAAATACAGCGAGCTGTCATTATAGCCAATAGAGAGAAGTAGATCAGATATTAACAGCACCATAGCCAATAGAGAGAAGTAGATCAGATTAACAGCACCTCACAAGTATCTGCCTTACACATCTATTTTAGAGTAAGACGAATCATACCTAAGGTATCTAAATTAGAGAGCCTTGTCAAAATCTCATTTCCTCAAATGAAGCCCATTTACCCATTTGTCATCAGATCTGCAGATTTTTCAAGGTGAGATAGAGTAAAGCTTTGCTTCCTGACTCAGAGGAACATTCAAATTACTTTGCAACTCAGCAACATGTGGTTTTTAGAAAACATACCCTTGCTTATTAAAAAGATTTATGATGTGGATGAGGAGAAAGTAAACAAATGTATTCAGCTATACAACATACTTGAAACATATAGTTGGAGCTTCTCCATTTTTACTAAACAATGCTACGTATTTTTGCTAATATAAAGCCCAGAACATTAATGACAACTTATATAGCTCTTGCTGGGGTTATTGCTTGGCAGCCCAATTATAAAGCTTTTCTTCACCATGTAATACTTCACATGTAATACACCATGTAATAATCTATGGTTTATCTGTTCAATAGCAAGTGAATGGGAAAGTACAGCTGCTCCCACCCTCCTATAATGTGACGTGGTCAAGTGTGTTCGAAGAATCACAGGATTACCACACCAGAACTCCAGCAAAGAATCTGCCAGATGAGCTGCTGGGCTTTCTTGTGGTACATGTAGAGAATTATAAAGTATTGAAACAATGTCAAGACATTCCTGAAGGAATCAAACATCTCCATCATCCTGGGCTAAGACTGTGAAGGTCTCGTGAAGCCAGTTTGTTGATGCGTTCAAAGTGTTTTTTATACAGTCAAAACTGCTGAAAACTACACTTTGGATAATCTGATATTTTGGAAAAGGTTGGAAAAGATGCACATTATTTTCCTTTTTTGTTTATGGCAAATACAGTCATGCCCATGGAAATACTGCTGGCTAATGCACTCATGGTTAGGTTCAGTAAAAAAAAAAAAAAAAAAAAAAAAAAAGTGAGTCCTGTGATCATAACAGCACCTCTGAGCTGCAGAGAAAAGAAACTTTGGCCTAAAGACAGGAATGCAGAAAAGTGCAATAGCTCTATTTATTAGTGTCCTCTATTACCGGCTAACACATTAATGGCAGCAGTAGTCTCTGGACCCTATGTATATAGGCAGAATAGTCCAACAAGAAAAAAATGTGTAGGTATCAACATGAGACCAGTGACAAAATGAAAAAGACCATTTCTCTTTCAGGAGATTTGGCAAAGACATTTAAGAGGAAGAAGCAGACACATAACATTGTATTCCCTACATATTTTTTTGGAGAATGTGATGCACTTTTAAGAACTGTGGATATGGGAGAACAGAGCAAAAATCAGCTGATGAACAGCTGCAATCTGTGCAGAAAGCTTCACTGAAACCCTTATTAAACTGAAATACGGGAGCCTATTTTAAAACCTCTAAATAAAACCTCTGCAGGTTTTTTTGGACAGCCTGTTTACCTGGCAACTGTATCTCTGTGTAAGTGATTTACTATTTGCCAGTGGCCACCATCAGTGAATTTGTATTTGTGAAATATACAAGAACTAGGTACTGCAGTAAGCTAAAATCCCTCCGACTACACTGTTCTTACAGCATCCAATAAAAGTTTTAAAAAGCAAGATTTTATTAAGAGCAGTTTCTTTTCTCCTTCTTTTGTTTTCAGGATTAAAATATGTATATATATACATATATACATAAAGGAAAAAGCAAGTCAGGAAGGATGGATACGATTTGAGATATTGGATCCATGGGCTTCTAGTAAACAATTATACAACAAAAATGGAGGGTACTTTAACCCACCAGGCTTAAGCTTTAATTTACCAACACAAAGATTCATTGCCCTTCTGTGAAAACACAAGTGATACCTTTTCGACACCACTACATATTTTCACAAGCTAATTTAATGTGAGCTAGCTTTCCACTTTTTTTTTTTCCCTTATTTCTTCCTATAACCCAGCAAAATAGATACCCAGCAAGTGGCTAGTGAGGAGGGGAAGATTTGGGGTAGGAGAGACACACGCCCCAGGCTCTCTGTTGTCACAAGGAATGATGCTGCCCCCAGTCGTGCAGCCCAACAGCTCATACAGCTGACTGCAGTCTGGGACCTGGTAGTGATTCTTCCACCAGACTTCAGCATCTCAAATACTCTAGTGTTCTACTCATTTCTGTAACAATATCTTGAGATACGAGGCTGCAACAAGCTTTCAGTATGGTCAATAAAATATGCACCTATCTCAAGGAACAGTTTGCATATTTTAAGACAAGAAGAAGCTATTACATATATTAGAACTAAAATTGCTCTTTTGATTACCTATGTAGAAGTGCAGCTAGCTCATAACTGCAAACAAGTGAACTTCCATACACTGCAGTGCGGCGCTAAGTTATACAACATTTAATTGTGGCTGGTCGGTGTACTTAGGATCTTTACAGTAAACTTCACTTGAAGTACAGTTTAAAGCAAATAAAACGAAAAGCAGTGTATTTCTATAGGCTGTGAGCCCAGGCACTGCTCTTCCTAATTACTCCACAGTGACTTTGAGAGCGTTGCTGCACTGGAGCTGTCACTCGTGCATATGCCTGCTCTGCCAAGAGCCTGCACTGTCGCTGCAGCGAATGTCCCAACCATCTGCTGCCCCTGCCCTCACAGCAACAGCTCCAGAAAGCCATGAGCATTTTGCATTATTGGACAGCTGTCTAGACTGTCTAGACCTGAAAGGCAAATCTGAATTTTGTTACCAAGCCATGACAAAAACAATGCCATAATGTTGATTGATAGAGCCACCATACCACCATGATAGGTCTAATATAAATATCTGAACAGATCAGGACAAAATGAAGTATTTATTACAACCTGTACATAAGGGTTTAGTAAAATGCATTTTCCCCATAAATTGTAACAGAATTTTTAAAACTAAGTCACTTGTGACTCAAATATGCAATGGATACATTAAAGAATCATTCATGATTTCTTTTGTGCTTATAACTGGCATATCCACCACAATTTTAATTCTTACTTCCAGGTCCTTCTGCATGTGTGCAGTTTACCTATCTGTCAAGATAACAACCATCTTGCATAAGCAACTGCTGGTGACAGTTGATTTTTATTGCCTATATAGCTGGATACTTCTGGAAAAAAAATTCATATGCTCCATTGTTTAGTAAATTCCCTTCAACAAAAATTTACTAGTCACATCTGTAGCTTGAATGTTTTTTCTGAAAGACAAACCAAGGCCAAGCAAGACAAAGAATCTGCTGATACACACATGTCACTCCAAGAATTCTCCTGACAAAGTTCCCACACCCAATTTAATTACTTCTCTACTGTAAAAACACTTTCCATCTGCATTTATTGTAATAGTTTCAAATCCAAAACCAACACACTATAAAGCTAGCTAAATAAATGAATGATATTGGCCTTAGGTCCCAAGCCAGGAGCTATTCTGTAAGGCAGTGTGTCTCCAGAATTCATTTTTATGCTGATGTTTCATTTTATGTGCAATGTTTTCACTTAAGAATTGTTTAGAGAAGCATTACCTTGCTTCAGGCTTTAAAGTTTTATGTGCTGCGCAGTGCCCTCTAGTGCCGCTCCAGTCAAAGGTCTGTCAGAGATTACATTGTAAAACCAAAGTCGCATCGCAAATCACCATCTGACAAATAACTTGCTTCAGGCTGTATATGCAGCTTTTATGCACACTCAGGCCAGGAACAGTAATTTTAACTGTATCTGATATGTTCTGAAACTCCAGTTTTGGGGTTCCAAATGAAAAATATTTTGTTTGAAAATGCACTTTTCTAAAAACTTGAAACTGTACCAGAATTATAATTCAAATTGACTGCTTGTAATGTCAGTTCCCTTTTGCACTTGGAAGAAAAAGCTGTTCTGTTCCTCAGACCTAGTACAAAGAATTTAGCTACAGTTCATAAGAAATTTCCTGATGATTGACAGTAATGACAGTACATCAGAGCCTGGGTTCTCCGTTCTGTTGCAGTGTCACAGTCGATGAAGCTATGTCCATGGACTTATAATTTTTAAACACGGGAGATTTGGTAGTCTCATTAGGACAAGACACTTAAAACTGAGCTCATGCACAAATGTTCTGCTGAGCTGAGATTGCTCATTGCATCAAGTACTTGGAAAGACCTGAGCAATTATATAATCCATGAACTTTAATCCAAAGCAGAGATACAGCAGATAAAATTTTGATTTAAAATTTAAATTAGAAAGATGAAATACATTTCTGATGAAGTCCAAAGCAAAACCTCTAATGATTTCATGAAAAGCCTGTTTGGCACTGGATGCTGTATTCCCTTACATGTGTTATTACCAGCCAGAATGAAAGGGCAACGATGTGTTAAAAAAAGAACATGATAAGTAAATCAAAGAAATACAAATGCTGCACAGTAGCTCACGCCACAGATACATGCTTGTCTTGGATACTGCAGCTGACTTCCAGCTTTCAGAGGATCCTACTGATACCAAGACATGGGTAAGATGATAGGATTTTTTGAGTCTTACTCAGAATGTTGGGGTGACTTCAGGTTTGTTTTGCGGCTCTCCCCTCGCTATTAATGTTTTTGAGTTTTTCTGAAACCAAAACATACCTCTTGAAACAGAAGCAAGGCAACGATCAATCTAAAGCAGTTACTATTTCACCTGCTCAAAAGTACACATATACCCACCCACCCACACATGTGCAAAAAAACAGAAGTTAAAGTAATTTCCTCATCCATGTGTGCATTAAATTAGGAAGATTAGCAGTTGAAAAGTTCCTTACTGAAGAATGTATGGTATTTTCCTAACCTATGAACACACTGGCATGTTTCTGGTAAGTGAAAACAAAAAAGGCTTGGTACAGGTGCATTTTCCCCAACTAAAGACTGAACTGCTCATAATAAAAGCAAGTTACAATATCAGTAGATTCTAAGATTCAGACATCCAGAGAATGGATAAAAAAAGAAAAAAAGAAAAAAAAAGAAATTAGATTACACAGATTTCTGTGCACTATTTAATAGGATTTTATTTTAAATTGAGGATGATGAATGGCACCACCTTAATTGTTGTCACCCTACATGCTACCTCCATCTTCAATTGGTGAGAAATAAAAATAATAATCAAGAAAACTTTCTAAAGCTAAAATTAATCTAGTCTTTCATTCTTTGCAGAGCAAATGTCTCACACACAAATTCTGTACATATGCAATATCGCTCTATATGCTTCCACACAACTGTGCTCATTGATCATTTGATTTTAGTTACTGTACCTGGAGTTTGGAGGCTCTGAAACATCTGATTCTGTACACGATTTCTTTACCTGCAAAAGCAAATAATTGCTAGTTACTCTCATTTGAAAACACAACTTCCGCACTCACAGTTCATGCACTTACACCGCTTGAAGTGGATGCAGCTCAGCTCAGTATGATCTCTATAAAATATTTCCCGCGTTTTACAGCAGCAGTATGCAATGCTAAACAGTGTGTTTCATTATAATCCCATGAACAGCTGCCAACTGCACTTCCCTAGACTCCATTAGTATGTAAAATGCTCGGCTAAAATAGCTTGGGAGCCGTCTAACTAGGAACAAAGAAACCAAAGAACCAGGTTCCCCACTTACTTAGAAACTAGAAAGCCATTCTGTTCTCAGCTCAGCAAAGAAATGTTTTCCCAATTGATACTGCTGCTGCTTCCTGCTAAAGCTCACAATAATAAACACCAGGTTCTGGGGCAAAGTGCAGTGTTGGCCAAATAATTCATACATTAATTTTCATTTTGTGAATCTGATTACTGTATGTTAAATGTATTTTCCTAATGTACCAATGAACTTCAAATATCACATACACCACTTCCACACATATTTTCCAGACATAATGACACGAACAGCATTTCAACCTTTTATTAATCTTTGTAATACATTGCTGTTAACCAACTAGAGGTGAATAAATCTATCACTTCCAAATAAAAATCAGAAAAACAGAAAACATCACCCAAAGTACAGGACTGGTTCTAGAGGCAGTGAATTCTACTCTGCATTTGAATCCTAGACACTGAGAATTGCACACATAATTTTACACAGAAATCAGTTTTCACTAGCAACGGGGAAAGTTTCCCAGTGATGATACCTTCATGCTGTATTTACTACTGTAGCAGGTGCCAACTGGAATACCAAAAAAAAACTTCTCAACACGAAAGTATTTTTTCTCAAAGTATTTTATTTTGCTTGATTCTTACTACACACCCTTTTTCATCCTTCCCAAATAAATGTTTAAGCCCCTCTAATTTTCAGTTTCCTGGATATAATTTTTTCACTATTCACACTAGGCTTCACCATGGAGTTCGTAATTGCTGCATATTGCAGAGACATGGGCTAGTGCAGGGCTCAGCATTAGAGCTCATGTAAACCTAAAACTCGTGGTCACTACTTCACATGCACTCAGATGCAAATGCCATCGCTGTAGTCTTCTGTTCAGTGCAATTTTAATGAAGTAACAATAGATCAGAAACAGTAAAAAAATGAAATATAATCACATGATCAAGAAAAAAGTTCCTAGAAAATCGCCACAGTTTGTGCGAAAATAGAAACAAGAACAAAACACACTAAAATTAGTGCACTGAATGTCAACATTATCAAGAAATTGTTCAAAAGATAAGTTCAACATCCCTCTGAGAAACTGAAACTGAAATAGTTCATTTTCTGTGAAAAATAATGTGCAGAAGATTGTCCCAATATAAAGTTATAGTGACTTGGCAGGCAAAATACGTATGCATTTTGCATATAAGATGAATATATAATTAAAGATATAAATGCACCTAGTGAACTTACTGAGTAGGAATTCCCAGTAAAAATTCTTATTCTTTGCCTCTTTAACTTATATTTGTTTCCAGATCATTTTTGCAATCTCCTTATTTTTAAATTTATTGGCACTTGGGCATTCCTTCCCCATTTCCTTGTCCCTTGCGTGGTTCCACTGGTAGCACCATTTGCCGTGTTTGGGCTGGGGCTCCGGTCTCGCTCTCCAGGTCAGGAAGTTTTGACCACTGGAGGGCAATTACCACAGAAGCCCAAAGATAATTCAGACAAGCACTCATGCCATTTGAGTGCTCTCAACATACACAGTAGATTAACAATCCTGACTTTCCCGAGCAGGGATGAGAGGTGCTTTACTCTCAAAAGCGATGCAATAGCTGGATATTCACCCATGACTTGTTCTGTTACTGCTAACGCTGCTGTCGTATCTTGCTCTAACCAACATTACAAAGAAATTGAAATGACTGAAAGATTAGGAATTTCATTTGTGGGGAACATTAAAAATCATAAAATGGTCCAACATATGGTCTAACTGTGTCAGAAAGACTCTTGCGAGGTGGACCAATCTCTCATCAAAAAAAAAAAAAAAGTAAATATTTTATATTCAAAAATGCTGCAATGAAAGTATTTAAAAATAAGAAAAATTCAGCTTTTGAACTGGATACACACACTTCAGTTAGTCTATGATTATTCTGTGAGGAAGTGTGCAACATAAGCAGTCTTAGCCTTTGAGACTGAATGCAGTTTTCATTACATATATTTAAAGTCACTCTTTGAGAGGAAAAAATAAATAAAAAATTATTTATTTTCAAGCAAAAGATTTTCTTTGAAGTGGCCATATAGTATGAAGTGGCCATACAGTATGAACATGTCTTCTCTTTAGAGTTACTGCAATAGCAAAATACATTTTGTTGTGTATAAAATTATGCCACCCTTGAGGGTGAACACAAGATCACTGGGAAAACATACTGTCAAAGACTAAATATAATTTCCCGTGTTTTCAGCTTCACTATTTCTTCCTCTTAATCTGATTTGCTTTTTTTTGAAATAATCAGCATTTATTAGCACCACATTTATTTATATTCTCATGCACTTAATGCTAGAAAAACTTTCTTCTCTGCTGCTCTGCTTTTTTTTTCTTTCTCTATGTGAGAAGGTTTTCTCACCATTTAATTACAGCCATGCTGAGGATCATTCAGATGTAAGATACTAATAAGGTACAAGTTTCAGCTGTTCATGAACTTGGCCAAATTGGGCTGAGATCTCCTACCCTGACTGTCTTCTGTAAAACGTTTGAAAGGTTTTAGTTAAAAATCTTTCAACTCATTGGAAGAACAAATTCAGAAGAACACAGACTGTTTATCCATACTTTAAAGATGATGCACTATGGTACTGAAAGACTGTAGTGTCTCCACTTTTTGTTGCGGGATCCCAAAACTGGTAGTACAATGGCACCCAGGAACCACCATTTCTGATATGGTGCCAGATTCATTCAAGTTTATGAGCTTCTGAAAAAGAAAATGTTTTCACTCCATTGTCAGAGGCTTGTTGAAGCCTGGGCTGCTGAATTTTTGCAGACTCTGTTTGTACACAAGATGCAGGAGCTCATCTCAAGGATGTAGGAGTTAGGTAAGACTTTCCTTGCAATTACTTTTGACTGCCAGCAGCCCATGACATGAGTAAAGGGACTGACATTGGAGAAACTCTCCATGGCTTGGTAAATCCAACCCCCCACCTTACAGATACCCAGGTGGTGTAGTGAAAAAGAGAAATACCATTGACTGAAATACAGGGAGAGGGAGGAACACAGGAAACACATGAACAGGGAGAAAGAACAAAAACTAGAGAACAAAAGGAGAGAGAGGTCTGAAGGAGAGGGGGGCAGAAGCCACATGAAAAAAAAAAAAAAAGTGGCAGACATAGGGGTGGGATGCGGACACTGGAGCAATACAGGGACTGGCTGGGACAGGACAGAATAGTAGGGCTTACTCTCTAAATTTGGGGACTAAGGTCATAAACACGAGTCTAAGCATTCGTCAAGTATCTGTGGGACTCACTATGGAATCCTTTGTGACCAGTCTGCACGGAATAACAGCCTACTTCTGCTACACCACCTGCACTGAAGATCTAATTAAAGATCCAACATGGAAAACCATACTATGAACTGGCAAGATGGTGTATGAATGCTGTGTTTATACAGAAAAAATGAAGGTCTAATTTGCCTCTAATTGGGCAAAAAAGTAAACATTTAAACATAAATTTCTGCCTTAATCTCTGTCTTGGTTCTTCGTTTTTCAAACATGAAACTAGGTATCCAGGGTATGAGGGTACTGCAAAATAGAAATGCATGTGTATGCATCTCTAGTATTTGCAGTACTAAGAATAATGCATTGAAGTGCCATGATTACTGTATTTAACATACCTAAATGACAAAGAATGATTTTATAGTGAGAATGGAGTTTGGATGCTTCATGTTTAACAAATACAGAACGAAGAAGATAAAAAGAACATCCAAATAACTACAGATCCACTGAATAAAGAAGAAATCTGCCAGAAAGCCTAGGATGCCATGTAATAAAAACTGCATATGAGGCTGGATTGCCAGAGCCCATATTAATTCTGGCATTTCCTTGCTTCTGGTGTTTTATTTTGCAACATTAACATCCTTTTAAGATAATTTTCCTGGGTATCACTAAAATAGATGTTAAACCATGGACTGATCCTACTCTATGAGGGCTTTCACACACACTCACTATTCAATTCATACTGTAACACAGGTGAGAAATCCTTTCTAATGCTTAAAATAAGCACAGCTGAAAAATCTTACAGTAGCAGGAGTAAATTATTCTGGCAGTGAATCTGCTGCACTCGCTCATCTTCTGCCTCCAATGACTCTGGGCTCCTCTCCCAAATTTGAAGGCGCTCAGTGGGGCTGGAGTTTGCAATGCTTTGGGTCCATAGGAATTGGCTCTCCGTCTTTGCAAAGAGACCGACTGTTCCATGCCTGATATATCAAGGATTTTCTTTGCTACTGCGACACCTGTCATTGCTACCAGAACACCTGCAAAGTAATGATATTTTCACTTGACCTATAAAAACTGTGCTAGGGCTAGTTTATAGATACTGTGCAGTTATTTAGTAGCAAAAGCCAGGTTGCATATCAATAGGCTTAAGAAAATATACAAATACCCCTGAACACAAAGCAGTTTTCGATGGCTCCCTCCAAATAATGCTACAACTATCTACATAGCAGTCTTAAACATAGACTCGTGATGAGAAAATCCCAGTGAAGCTTCTGCAAAAATAAAACAAATGCAGAAAACACCCAGAGAAAGATCTGGATTCTAAATAATCCCAAATTCTCAAATAAATTATTTACAGTAAATCACTACTAGTCCTATATTCCTGTAAGTCTTATAAAAGTTTATTACTTAAGCCTAAGAAATAATAGTGAACCTATAATAATATACCTGTGTTAATGTATAAGTTCATAAACATTTTGCATGGAACTTCTAATTAATAATGCATTTTTATTTAGTTATTCATCATCAGCTTGTAACTAGGTTCCTCAATTAGTTTAAAACCTTAACTATTGATGCCACAGTTGTGTGAAAGACAAGAAGCAATAGAGGAATCTTTTCACAATTTTGCACAGAGCAGAGATGGGACATCTTTGTATTTTAACTGAATCGCGTCCTGAAATGGACTTATCCTGTCTCGGCAGATCTGAAAATACAGCAGTTCTAATTATAATATAAATGTGAGTGAAAACATGCGGTATGAATCAGGTTAACTTTAAAGAGAAACCATGAAGAAATCACTAGAATAAATTTACTTAATTATTAACTATAATTACATATATAAATTGTATATGTATTCCCATAATGATTTAATGAGTGTTCAACTATAAGAAAAAACATTTATCTTTCTTTGCTATTTTGTGCTGTTTTTTTGTTCATGTTTGTTTGTAGGGCTTTTTTTTTTTGGTGGGGAGGTCATGTAGAAAGATAAACTTAGAGTCTAATGTAGATCATTTTAGAATATGAAATACAAGCAGGCTGAGTAACAGGAGTTATCTGGGGTGAGCTATGAGATTTATATTTAGTTTTAGGAACCAGATTAACTGCAAACCAAGACAGAAGTTAGCTAAATTTACAAAGAAGAACAAGTCAATACCTATTTTTGCATCTCAGTCATAGTACAGAACATTTTAAGAAAAAATGAAGGCAGTTCTCAATGAATGCAAATTTTCAGCTGATTACCTAAAATGCTTTTAACTATATACATAGTGTCTTCCCCTTTATAAGTGATTTTGTTCTTTCAATGTCAAACAAAACTGACAATTCTAAGCAAAAAGGATCACTTGGAGTGTGCTTTATTTTTGCAAAATGAGGGTAAAATACAAATTATTTTAAACTTCTTCTACTGTGGACTTCTACTGTTTAAATACGAAGTATCATCTACTGTGTTATACATACCCTATAAATACACCAGAAGCCTTTTCGCATCTTTAGACAAGGGAGGAGTAAGAACGTTGCAGATACTGTGTGGAAGTATCCAACACGCATCACAGCGCAGGGATAAGAGGATGGCACAGGAGCAGGGAAAGCCATTGCCACTGTA
>NW_010577078.1:286738-324122 GCF_000705375.1 Tinamus guttatus | reverse complement strand
AAGATGAACTGCACCATTGCTTCCCACTTTGCCTGCCCCACCTCTCCACAGAGTATCACAATAGCAACTGTAGTCTGCAAAACCATCTACTTTATATTCAAGTTGGAACGAAAAATGGGCTGGATGGGATGCATCTCGTCTCACATCAAATGTCTGCAGTTTTGGCATTTATATCTAAACTAGTTCTCCCAGGCTTCTTTTGCATTTAACAGAAAGATACAGATACATTTCATCTGACCTAGAACAGTCATCTGTTGAAGGCAGAGATGAGTTATGCCTAGGAAGTGATTACTACTCTCCACTGACTGCTGAAGAGTTTAGAGGACCAGGACAGACTTCCACGTTACAATGACTTCAGAAAGCTTTGGTACTTCACTTACGTTAGTAATTTTGCATCTTACGCCTATTTTATGCCTCTATCCTACATACACCAGCACCTCACTCAAAGCACAGAATCCCTGTGTCCTCTTTAGAGCAAGAAATGGAAAAGCCTGATTTTTTTCCTTCTCTTTTTGGATATGTGGTGGGGAAAATTATGAGGAAATAAAGCAGTGCTGTAAGACAAACAAAGCAGTGTTTTGAGGAAACACACTCTGTTCCCACACAGCTTGTCTGTCCCGTTAGGGCTTCCGTGAACCCTCTTTGTTTGCATCAGTGGCTCCGGCAGCAATGAGAGACCGGTCTCGCTAAACTTTCTTGCTTTAGGTTCTCAGCTTCTTTGAACCAGTCATTGATCCTAATCGTTTTAGCAAAGAGCTATCACTTACATGGCAAATGTATATCCATCTGTTAAATGCTTCCACTTTTTGAGACGATGCTCTTCATCATTACCACTGTATTCTAGTCTCTGTGAATAAATCTCTGCAGGGATGGAATGGGTAAAACTTGCACTTGACAGGAACCAGCCTACAAGACAGACTGAGAATCTACGGAACATGGCAAGTAAAGTACATGGGGATTTAATCAGTCCATGTCAACAGTTTTTTTAATACTTACATGTGGACCATATTGATTTTTTCTATCATGAACGCTGCTCAGTCTTATCACTGGCAAAAGCCCTTGTGCTAGTTAAATTGGAAGGACTTATCCAGGTTTTCTAAAATCCAGTTTCTATTTGAATCAAAAGTTTTACAGGAGATTTCATAAGGTATAAACTGATAAAACTTGAGACAACCTTAACTCCTTGATTCTCATTCACAGGCTACCTTAGAGGCTGAAACTTTCTTTCGTTGGTACTTTCTCACAAGTAGAAGGGATTTCTATGTGTTTGTTTTTGCAAGCTGATTAATGGGGTCGGACTGCAAAGAGCTCTAAGCTGCCTTTCTACTTTTTTTTCTAACTGCAAACATTTTAAAAACACATTTTCAATTGCCTTTGACTCTAGTGCACTTTTAAAAGTATCAGCAGGTGTGACGCTCAAGTTATAACTTCAGCCACCAGAACCTGTGCAGGACTATCCTCTACACTTGGAAACGCATTTGTGCATGCACTGTGGGAAAAACTCACCATCGTTTTTCCTTTTTGTTTGGATGTGCTAAGGGAAAGCATATTTCCTTCTTTCATCTGACCAGTAGGCAGGCAGGGCGATGCCATGACACAATAGCACTTTTTGTTTCAGCATTAGTTACCTAATAGCTCTGAGCTCACCGAACACTTTCCCCTGTCCGGCCGGGAGGATGGGCCGTGATGCTGGCTCCTTTCCCAGAAAGAAAGAGAAGGAGCCACTTCCCCAGGCAGCAGCTGCAAACACCCCAAAGCACAACCAGTCTGGATCAGGGAGTAATGCTTTATTTATTGTCCTTGTCATTTTTACAGAGGAAAAACTAAAGCACCAGTGCTGGAAATCTCTCATACTCTCCTATTTTTTCACTTTTCTTTTTTTTTAAAAAAAAATTATTTAACCAGAACCAAGATACCTGTGGTCTCATATCTCTTGTCAAATACACAGGATGTATCAGTACAGCTGAATCTGCAAAGTAATGTTTTTTTGTACTTCCCCTGTACATCCAAACTGGAAATCATCTAGAAAACAGTGCTCTTAATCTGGACATGGAAAAATACTTCTTGTTCTTACTCCGCTGTTATGCTCCTGTTATCTGCCCCAGGATTTAAGATCATCACATTTACATTAGTTTTAAGTGTTTGTTTTTTATATCTCAGCACTCCCAGATATCATTGACCTCTCTTCACAGAAAAACATACTGAGATGCAGGGAAAGCATCATGCTGTGAAGCACTTTTCTAGATTTAATCTGATTTCCTAGCTCCACAGAAATACCAGCAGCAAAATAGATGCATTTGAAAGGCTTTGGGTTATCATTTAATATTCAAAGGAATAACAAGTCACCTCCCATTATATGCATAAAATTCAGTTCCCCCTCAGAAAACCTGAACCTATTTTCTTTCCTCCTGCTTTTCAGAACTAACCAGGGCCAACAAATGCAAAGGAAAAAAAAAAAAAAAAAAAACTTTGAAGCTGAAATTTAAAGCAATGAAAGTCAGGAAGTTCAAAAGTTAATGTTCCTATGGCTGTGCTAACTTGGCCATGTTGCAAATACATCATGCAAATACTTCAAGCTATTTTGTTAAAGGCATATAGTACAGAGCCGTAAAGCTCAGTAATAAAACATACTGCTTTCTTTTCATGTGGAATCCATCTTATATGAGCAGCAGTACAGTATTTTTATACCACAAATGCAGCTTTCTCTACCACCAAATTGAGTCTTGGACATTCCTCTGGTTGAGGATGCAGGTGCCTCACTGAGACCTAACTTTCTCTTTGCTCACCCAAGAACTTCCATGCTGATCTCCCAAGCGGCTGAGTCTTTTATTACACTGCAGGATAATCCCTCTCTCCCTTAAGATCAAAGAACACTTGGAATAGCTTTTCCAAAACCTCTTTTAGAGGAAATATAAACAAATGGCCTTGTTGATCATCTCCTTCTTGTTCTCCACTATCCTCGTTTCTGCCTAGGCTTGCACTCATATCCACGTGCCTTCTAGGAGAGAGGTGAACAACATGATCCTATATCCATGAACCAAATATATTCAAGCAGTGTCCTGCTTCAGTACGGAAGTCCTTTTTCTATTCCTATACTCTTTTTTGGGGGGGGTGGAGGGCATTATTTTTAGCATATGTATTTTTGTGTGCAAAAGATCCTCCCAAAGAAACGTCTTACACATGGAGAAGAATTTTCAGTCCCTCAGCTCCAGGGAGATCTCACTCCCTGGGTCAGCTTTGAGGAAGACCTGCTTACAAGGCCAACCTTACTCTCCCATCCATCTCAGGGAATTCTTCACAGGACTAGCTCCCCCTGGAGCTAACGGAACTTCAAAGATAAGGATGGTGGGTTTGAATTGTATTCAAAACGATCAAAGAATGTAGTTAAATAAGGAAGAAAAGACAAATACTGTGTTTATGATGCTCTGTCTTGAGGAGGACTTTGTACTAGTTTCCTAACATAAAAATCTTCATGGATGTCTGGCCAGTTTAAGAATGAACCTGACTTAAAACTTTCTGATAGTATGTGTTGGAGTAGTTTGGAGATGTTGAAAGCCTTAAGTATGGTTTCAGCCATATGATGATTTATTTCATTGAGGATCCTAAAAAAAACAGACTGATACTGGAATTATTTGAGGCTATGCCACGGACATGAGCTCTTCTAAGTATAACCACTTGCTTACCAACACCTTTTTTTCTCTCCCTCAGATCCAGTTTCAGCCAACTTTTCTTCACTGAACCCAGGCTTTAGGCTCACATGGTAACAGTAAATACAGACAGATATAATGGTAGGAGATTAGTGGAGTACCTGCAGTGTCTGCTAGCACAAGCCATGCTATGTGACCAGTCCAGCACATTCACGTCATAAAGAACCTCAAGAAAATAATGATTTCTGTGGTTTTCCTCTGGGAAAGGAGAAAAACTAGTCGTGTACTGCAGCTTTTCGCTGCCATCTGTAGGTTGCACCATTAAGACAAACTCAGGTTGTCTCCTTGTGTTTGGATTCGTGTTACTCCCTCAGGAGACACAAGTACATTCCACAGACAATGTTGTATATGACAAACAGTACTAGTCAGCTTCTCTATTTTTTTTGTTAGATCAGTTCAGTTCCATATCCTGTCCTGAAGCCAAATTGTACTTGTTCTAAAATACCAACTTCAAATAAAGGATCCTGTAGCTGGCATTTGGGTAATGTTGCTGTGCACAGGCTCAGGAAACAGGAGGCTGGCCCTTGGCTGCAAGAAAGGATCACTCCAGTCTCTGTGTTTCTTCAGGTCCAGTCAAACTCCAGCATATTTGTCAGGAAAAAAAAAAAAGAAAAAAGAAAGAAAAAAGGAATTCCCTCACTGAATTATGTGTTGATTGTTTTTTTGTCAGAATTGGCACCAGTTTTTCATTGGTCTCCTTCACATCCCTGAAAAGGCAGGAATAGCCCTTTAATAAGTAAATGTAGTGAGATCTAGGAACGCAAACAGCCTGTTGGTGTCTACCTGTAACAACTGCAGGAAATTATCCAGTCCTACCTAGACTTGCACGGGTTTTCACAAAGGCGTTCACCTGCCTTTAGCGGCTGCGAGGGTAGCAGTGACGGCTAATTAAGACTATGTTGTATTAAGTCCTTTAGTAAAAGGCAGTCACTGCTCTAAAGGGCTGTGAAGCTTCGGACAAGCCTAAAAGATTTAGGCATAAATCTTAGCAGGTATGTAGTGGTTAGACCCTTTAATTCCAATGAAGCAATTTAGACCAAAGAAGCAAAGATGTGGATATGCCCTTGTAAGACAGCATTCTCAGTTAATGCCAAAGAGCAACAGGTGGATGAAGCAAGGAGACAGGCTGGAGGGAGGCTGAACAAGGTAATATGAGCACGTAATATGAACACGATTTTAGCTCAACACCTGCCTCCCCATTATGAGCAGGCAGAGTCCTGTAGGCATCCTGGAAGATGCAATTTGGTGGAGGAGTATGAAGGAAGGTAAGCTAATAATAATAATTTTTACAATGTTCTTGTATTCTGCAGTGGTTTCTCTCCTAGTGGCAGATCAAAGACATCCAGCCATAAGTATCTAACTTTTCAGCTGATACTATCTGTGAATTTGAAAATGAATAAATGCAGCCATGAAAACAGCTTATTTCACAGAATCACAGAATCATAAAATGGTTGAGGTTGGAAGGGACCTCTAGAGATCAGTTGTAAAATAGTAGCAATTTTTGTACGATATACTGAAACAATATCAACTAAAAACACCTTCTTAAAATGTATACAAATTACTGCATTAGAACACAGTTTGGTTCAAAACTGGAAAAAAAAAGAAAGTAGAGAAATAAAGTAATAAATACTTAGGCATCTTATTCTACCTTGAAAGTTACCAGTAAATTGCCTGCAAATTTACTGTAAACAGCTGTCCTTTTTCTTCAGTTTGACACATTTCAGTACCTCCTCTCTAGTGGAGAGGAACTGTTTTTCTTTAGTATTGTACCAATTATTTCTAACAGCTGTCGTCATATTAATAAACTACAGCCAAATTTTTCAGCAATCTACTTCTGTTTGAACAAGCATCTAAGAAACCTCCTTTGCTTCGTACTATTACTGGTCAAAATAAGATAATCAGTCTACCTCATGAAAACATGGATTTATTAGAAGAGAAGGTCAACTCTGCTGTATACAACAACTTTGCAGTATAAAAACTGATAAACAAAGGGATATAATACAAAGACCTATTCGCATGCACTATATTAGCATACAATAGAAAAAAAATAAACGAAGAAACTAATAAAAACAGCATCTACAACTACAAAGAACATTGAAAATATTTACTTTTTTTTCCCTTTTGCTTTATACTATAATCCTAGCCAGCATAGCTATATTTGCAGTATGAAGCATGTAAATAAATCTCAAACCATCAGCTAATGGTATATTTTTCATTATTAGTCAATGGAGACAACATCAGAAGTAATGTAACTCTCTAAATGCCACAGAAGGAACCACAAGATGCCTTGATATATCATATTTCAGCTCATATGCAATTCATTTTTGCCTTTTACTTCAGGTTTGTAAATTTAACCGATTTAGAGTGCTTCAGATTACTTTAATATATCCACATTCTTCACTTTGATATTTTTCATGAATACCTTCTATACTAAAATGTGTATTTTATTTTTTAAGCATGTCCTATAAACAAAACAGTAGAGATGGCCAGAAGCAGTTAATTTATCATCCTTTTTTTCCAAATTCATACCATTTTGTTTATATTTGAAGTCCTCCAGTAAATTCTTTAACTAATAGGCAATTACTTGGAATAAGGAGTTCTTCCAATTTATTTTGGACAGTTTTATAGGTATGTCAAGCATTAGAGAAAAATCTATTTCATTTAGAAAAAAAAGACTATAGCAACTAAGTTTGTCACAGCTCTGAAAGCATTCAAAACAAAGTTCAAAGCAGACAGCTCAACACTACTGAACCAATTTCACAGACCACAGTCAACTAGGAGAAATAACAATAAGGACCTTGTAACTCATCTGCAGCGCTTTCCTCCACTGTCTTTCCAAGCATCTGTTAGATGTTAGACAATGTTAGAAACTAAAGAGTGCATGTACTGCCCTTCTTTTAAACAGGCAAGAGTCCTCTTTCTCCTTCTTTGGCTTGCAAAGTCGCCTGCATCTTTCAACCCCCCCTCTGCCTTCCCAACCTGAGATACTGGAATGTTTTGGCCACATTAAGGTTAAGAAAGATCCTCCCATTTATCACAACCTGCCAAGCACAACAGGGTCACAGTCCCAGGCACAGTCCTACTGCCTAACTAATCCAGCTCCAGCACAAGCATGAAACTTCAAAGATTTTTCTTGCCACAGGCAAAAATTAGTCCTTATTTGCTCTAAAATTCAAGTATCAATCAAGTTAAATTGTGCTTCAGTGGAGTTAACCTTCAGAATAACGTATACATTTTGGGTCTTAGTTTTGTCTCTAATTGCATGCAGCACTTACCTGGACTATCAGTACAAATATTTTAAGCACAACAAAAATCTACTCATGAATTAATGTACTTTATCTAGAAAATAAACGTTGAAAAAAAGAATTGTTCAAACATACAAACACAATAAAATGTGTATTTGTGCATGGCTGTAAATAAATACATATCATATGTAGAATCTGTATTTATGTGAAAATAATTTCAAATGATTTTACCTTCCAATTGTTTTATTGCTAGCTATATCAGATTATCAGCTACAGTTACATAATTTTAAAGATCAGTATATTACCTTTAATTATTCCTAAAAGATATTGATTTATTCAGAACACAGAGAGAACTCTGCTTTAATTTTTATTAACAAAAAACTTCAGTTCATTCTAACCAAAATAATATGTAGATTCTTCTATTCCAGGATACTGCCTACTACTTCGCTTTCAATCCTAAATAAACATAACATAATAATAATGATGTGTTTAATCAATCCAAGTTTTTCAATATACGTTTTGTTAACTGCACCCCTCTGGGGCTGAAAAGGGATGATTTAAAATTGGCTTTTAAAACATATTTGTATTTTTTTCAGGTATTTCCTTAAAATTGAACTATTGCTTAATTGGGTATTAGTTCAGGTTAATGATTAAATATTGCATTTAGTAGAGAAATAAATTGCATATGACACTCAGTCTATTATTTCCTGTAAAGCTATTACAGACATCCATATTTTTGCTTGTCTCTTTTCAACAGTAAAATTAAAAATACAATTCACTAACTGAAATCTAATAAGTAAATAAATAAAATATTTATCAGAATGTGAAATTCTACAAACTGTACATACATTTTATACACAAATCTAATACATGTATTATATTAAAATTTTCATCTCTTGAAAATTAACATTTACTAAATAAATTTTACAATTCAAAATTAAAATTGCATATATTCTTAACTTTTTTCTATATTCTTCCCAAAGTACAAAAACTTGAGTAAATAAATATAGCTCCTTGCAGGAAAAAAACAACATCAACAAAAAACTTTCAGAAAGCAAAAGATTAATAGGATAGGTAAGAACGATAATAAGAGACAGAAAATAGTTTTTCTTTTTTTTTTTTTTTCATTTGCTTTCTCTGCTTTACAACATTTTATCAAATCTGAAGCTGTGTAAGTTTACCAAACACTCTGGACTTAATTTCTCTAACTGATGAATTTCCCTACTATTTGTACAATCAAACATGTCTACGTGTGCTTGCGTGAGCTTACAAACATACCGGTATTTCCACAAAGCCAAATTCAAGTTCCTTTCCTGGATCTAATCTACATTTATGCAAGGCTGATGCTAACTGATTCACTGATTTAATAAGCCACATAGCACAGTCCAATAAATTTAAAATTATCTTCGAAAAATGCTTTGGCAAGAACTGTAGTTTAGGTAAGGAACTTAATACTGTTACTTGCTTTATGTATTTTTTCTGAACTTTCACCTGATTTACTCTAGAAGAAAAAGAAATCACAAAGATAAAAACTGTGACGAGACAGTTAAAAACTATTTAACTGAAATGTCTTTCAGAAAATAGTGAGCAATCTAAGAAAAAAAGCATGAAACTGGATACCTCTGCTTGCTGTTCAACAGATCCCAGAAACTAAAGCGAAGAATTATTGGCTGTAACAATTTATCATACCTTTCTGCAAAACAGGTTCTCTAAACAATCCAGTTCTCCATAGTAGTAAATCAGTTTTTGCAGACGGACCAAACTGGTTCCTTTCTTTTTCTTTTTCTCTTTTTTTCTGTGACTTTGCCTCCTTCATTAGGATAATAAAAGCGAACTCAGAGAGCAAACCCCTTCCTCACTGCGTTGAATGAAAAAGACATTTAAGAAGCAATCACTATGCCAGCAGCAGCGTGGGGCTGCGCTCGCCTGCTACGCGGACTCTCAGGGACAAGAATGAATTCAACGCACAGCAACGCACCGAGCACTGCCACCAAACCCGCACTCTTCTAATCTCAATGGACCTCCCAAAACTACGAAGGTAATTATAAAACTTTGAAACAAAATGGCAAACAAATAAAAATCAACTACGAACTCATAATCCTAAGCGGCCCGTAATGTTTCAGAGAAAGTTCAAGCTAACTTGGAGGGGGGAGTACTGATGCATTTGCAGAATTAATGCCTTAGCATTATGTGTTCTGAACTGATATCACATCAAGTTAGAAATGGACCAGATATGCTCAAAACGAAGTATTAGTAAGTTAAATTTACTTTATTTGTATCCATAGTTTTTATAGCTTAGGGCTAATTCATTTGAACACAATTTATGTCTGAACACCTGTCTCAGTGCTGTAGCCTTGCAGCATCGTTTACAATAAAGTTATTGAATAAGACACCAATGGACTGCTTGGAGCTGAAAAAACAATATTTCCAGAACAATACATTTTATTTCTCATTGCACTTAACAAATAACCTCATATGATTGCAAAAGTTGCTTCTTAAAGAATAAAATATTTCACAGATTCCCACATATGACCTAACTAAACTACTATACTCTAAAGCCACTGTTTACAACTATATTGTATTGAACCCAAGATTGAAATGGCTACTACTACCAAAATGAAACCTAAATCTTTTCAGAACAAAATTTGACTGTGCAACTAATATCCATCCTGTTATTGCTCATTTTATCACTAAACAAAATTTGCATCAATATTGAAAACAATTGAAATTAAGAACCATCGCAACCTCACCTCATTTGCCTCTGAAGAACAGAAATGAATTCCCCAAATGTGCAAGTTCAGTGTCCATGAGAAAAAAAGAAATAAAAGAAAAGAAAGAAAGAAGGAAAATCTGTTCAGCACCAATTAAATTCCACTGTATACAGCAGCTAAGGTGTTCCAATGAATTTTCAGGATCAAAAAACTTCCCATCAGCCGGCTGCAGCGTTTTCAACTCAGAAATATTGGAGACACTTTGTTCTTCCTTGGGCTGTCACACCGAGGCTAGCACCGTCTGGTTCCTTAAGTTAACCAAGAAGAGGTCTGGATAGTGAACAAGCCTGGCTCCGCCCAATGGCTTTCCACACCCGTCTGTTTATAGTAAGATGACTTGCATTCAGAGGTCACCCCATCAACAGCTCCTGTCTTTCAGTGGGTATCTAATGTGCTGCATTTATCCCAAGGCTCTTTTAATGAAACCACCTTCCCAGTCCCTGCCCGCCTGCTGTCGCTATGACACATCTGCTCCTTATTGTGCAAAGTCCTATTAAGTGTTAAAGCATACAGAAAAGAAGTACCTGGGCATTATCGTCTGCTAGCAATACACTTATTTATGGTGCTAACCTGGTATTTGAATACAAAATCTCACCTTTTTAAAGATCACAGAATTTTGCCCAAAATATTCAGCTTATAAATAGAAGAATTTCAGGGGGAAAGAAGGTGGATGCTATTGTGTGACCTGGACATTAAAAACGTTTACAAATACTGCCCCAAAGGACAACACATGTGCCTGTACTAGGTAATATTTACTTGAATACAGTAACATGTGGGAAACAAGATGAGGAGTGTCCTCAAGTTCTGCTGCAAGGTGACGAAAAGCCAAGAAAAACAAGAGTCAAGTGCCAGGACCCCAACGCAAACACCAAAGTCAATTCTATGCAGGAAAAATACAGAGAATCGACTGCTCTCAAAAACACAGTGAATATGCAGCTTATATGTAGGCATATATATGAGGCGTCTCATTTTTTCTGTATCCAGTACACTATTACTTGGTTATCAGTGTGTTCTGAAATCCACCTGGCAGTTGTTATTTTCTTTATAAAACCTTGTGAACCAAAAGACAAACGCCAGCCTTACATTTCTTTACTGCCCTGTAAATTACTCATCACAACAGATGTGTCTAATTGACAGTATCTTAAAACAGGAAGGTGCTGCTTAGCATTCCTTTTACAAGCTTCAAGTCTCGTAAGAAACAAGAATCGCTTCAGATTTCTCCTGATACTTTTGCCTCGCTTCCTAGCACTAGGCAATACTAGAAAACAGCTTTGTTTCACGGGGACACGTGAGACTGAAGATGGCACTCTCTCCCCATGCAAGCCCAAGCTTCCCTGCTGCTCAGAAACGCTCTTTGAGTGAAAGTTACACCTGCAGCACATTTTCGGCACCAGTTTTTGTCACCACTACAACATCTAAATGACAGATAGCAGCTTGGCTCCGTTAAAGCTAATAAAACATGATTGATGAACTGAGCTAGAAAGCCATGTCAGTTCAGATTAGGATATTTGTGCCATCATTTGACAGGTCCCACACTTTATTATTAGAATGCACTCTCTGTATGGGCTACTAATAAATATATACAACTTGATCCCTTAATATTTTTTTGTACTGAGGCTATTAAAAAAGATGCTTTTGAGATTTTGCTCATTTTTTAATACAACTTGATCCCTTAATATTTTTTTTTGTACTGAGGCTATTAAAAAAAGATGCTTTCGAGATTTTGCTCATTTTTTTAAAAAATACTTGTGCTTAGGAGTACAAGGTACTTCCTTAAAGAGGTGCCTGTCAGCTGCTATTATCTCATGCATTGAAAGGCTAAGTAATCCTTCCTCATTTTACTGCATTATAGAGCATAATACAGGCCCACCTCTGCGACAATGAAAGCCCACCAGAGCACATATAAAGCCTGCAGGAGTGCATAATCAGCTTTCAAATGCTGGTTTTGACATTAGAGTTGGACGTAACCTCATTCTTAACTGCTATAACAGCTACTATGTCAGACACGGAAGTTACAACATCAGCAAGCAAGCAATTATTTCACTATCAAAAAAAGGGTAGCAAAGGAAAAAACCTACCAACCACAATGCTGCCAAAAGAAGACTGAAACCCACAGGGCATATCTGCACAGTGAGCTTGAAAGCTCACATCCAGAGACACTGCTCAGTGACTGGCAGCCTGAGTCTCTGTAGTAGCACATGGAAAGAATTCCTTTTACAAACAAAACTTGCAGTATTTTGAGTTTCACAGCTAGCTACAGCATCAGAAGTGTTTAGAGTTTGGGTCACTGTAGCGAAAATCACTTCAGATATCATTTCTATTTTTTTTTTCTGAGGGATTCTCTTTTAATCCTAAAGTTTGCTCTAAACGCTGTTCACTGCTAGTCTGCGTTACAGAGAATGCCAAAAAAATAAAAGTTCCTTTACAAACAACATCAGAAACTATACAGAATCATATAAGCCACAATGATCTGTTATATCCACAGCTCTATGGATGAACAGAAAGTGGTGGAGCTAACAAAGATTTCTCTACTACTTTTTATTCTATTTCCTTGGGGTGAAAAAATGGGGAGAAGAATAATACTTTATTTGCATTAGCAGTAATCGCTCATTAAGATACAAATGGGAACACATGCTCCCTTTGAATGCATTTTTACATTTTCTGTTTTTACTATCCCTTCAGACTTCGTCATACAACACAAAGTACTTTTCAAGATACATGAAGAGTGAAAATCAGCAGAAGCAAATTTTGTTGCTATAGAACAAGCTTGTCAAATATATCTAGAGAACAATCACAACTATTTCATGTTTTGAGTTAATGTGGTTTTTAATTTATTAGAGGAAAACAGTTGGCAAGAAAATAAATGTAAGAAGGAGACACACATTTTGAGGTCGGGCTGCTTATGAGATTTTCATTTGGTCAACAGTTTCATAATTGGAGATCAAATTCAATGCCAAATAAATATTTTAGTGGACTCAGATCTTGCATTCAAAGAGGGTTTGACGGTTCTTTGATCAAGAGAACTGTATAAGCCAGTGACTTTTCTTTCCCCCTTAGGGCCTCTTTACACTTCCCTGGCTGCATGGCTGGGTCTCACAGGTCATGACAGACCCTAAAGGTATGGATCTTTATCCAGGCTGCTGTAAAGGTGTCGCAGGCCAAGGAGGTTTTGTCAAAAACCTAACTCACTCACTCAAATGCTTTTAACCCGATCGTTTGTACGCCTTCCCAATTACTGTAAAGCTGTGGAAAGAAAGGATTCTTCGATCTGAAATGCTGTGTGCATTTTCAAGAAGCTCAAATTAGAAGCAACTCTGAAATGGCTTTGTTGGTTTGTATGTTTTGGTTTTGTTTTGTTTTTCTCTGAGCTGCATCTGTGGCAATTCTTGAAAACCTCATAGACCTTTCAGGAAGACAAACCACCCTTTGAATTTGACTTCACAGTTGCCCCTAATTGGCTCTAAATGAAGAGTGTGAGGGAAAAAAAGAAACCACTACCAGTCTGAAACTTCTATCAAGAAGTGCTACTGTATTTATTAGACTCCAGGTTCCAGCTAAAGCTCTGCTATGTTCTGCCCGGTACTGGCTTGAAAAGCCTAAGAGCGAAGTTCTGTTTCATCATGGTCCCTATTACCTTTGCTCGCTTTAATCCCCTAAAAGCATGGCAAGAAGAGTTTTCTCTGATACCGAGAATAAACACGAGTAGATGCCAGTAAGATTTTAAGCACTTAATTTTCATTGATTATGTATGCATTTATATTTCATTTCCACATGGCTTTTTTTGAAGTCTCTGATATCAATACTGATTTAAAACAAAAATGTATTTAAAATTCTAAATATTTCAAAATGCATATCAAATTCCTCGTACGAATCTTTATAAAGAGTTTTCATATTGTTTCTCCTGAATGGCAGCATGCAATACCTTATTTTTGTAAGATATTTCAAGCTAAATAATAATAATAAAAAGTATGAATTCAAACCCCAGCTAATTATTAAATGGTGTTTATTGTTGCCATCATTTTCTTGGGCTCTGATCGAGACTAGCATCATGTCAGCACTAAGTAACAACAGGATGTCAACAATGGAAGTTTAAAATCTAATTTTTCCTTAAGGCTATAAAGAGCCTTAATACTGCAATCATCTGAGTTCCTTCAACAACCAAATATAAATGCTTATTTACATAAAGTACAGGAGAGACTGACAGTTTTGTAAAGGTTGGGAAGAGGAGGTAAAATTTTTGAGGTAGATTTTGAAATCAGCAGGGCAAACAGAGGCTGAATTTTGGGAGTTTTAAATTTGAACTTCTGGTCAGCAGACTGCACTTTGAACCATGTTTTATCACTACAGGTCCAAAGAGAAGGTATTGGACTTAGCATCATACTGCCCTTTGTAAGTGTAGGAAGTTAGACTTAGTATCATGGATAACGCCCAGTTTGAGCAAATAAAATTCTATACATCCATATGCTTCTTTTTTTTCTTTCTCTGCTCCCCCCCCACCAGATTTTCACCTTTCAGTGCTTGTACTGCACATTTTCTTTCCTGCTTCTTTCCTGCTTCTGCAGCATGGCCAGCCCTCCTCCCTCTTTCCCCTCCTTCGTGCATATGTGGCTATTTCACTGCACATTCTTAGGAACAGCAGTTTGCAGAACGGCATGATAATTTTTTTCATATAAAACAAATGCTCTATCCTTTCTTTAACTTAAGGTTTATCTTCCAACATGACTGGCACCTCCATAATGACCACAAATGTTCTCAGCAGAAAGGCAGAACAAAGTCAAGCCTGAGCCTAATGAAAGTTGGGATTCCTGAGCGGAGGAGCTCAGACCACTTCAAGGCAGTGAACTCTTGCACAGGGGCTGGCAAAAGAGGCAGATCTTGACCTTTCTGGGCACAGTGCTGGGATTCACGCTGTTTATTTGTGCCTGGAGCAAAGCCTAAGATGGGAAGGGAAGTGGTTCTTACGTGAGGAAAAGCCTGGCATTCAGGTTTGCCTCAGGAGACAGACTCTCAGAATGACACTCATGCATATATGACCCTTTTTTTGAAAAAAAAAAGAAAAAAAAGAAAAAAAATGTCTATAGGGCTATCACTTTAAGTGATTAGCAAAACCCACAGTTTAACTGAGGTTACTTTCCTTACTAAGATTCACATATAAATATGAAAGAAACATTCAATCATCCTTGTTTTTTAACATAACCTTACAGAGCAACAGGACAAATACTATTTATGCAATAAAAATAAACTAGTGAAAGTAAGAAATTACAAAACCTCGTACAATAATTCCCTTAAACAAAGGTTACAGAAAGCTGTATTTGTGAGTGAATGAAGCCAACCACATTATACACCAATGTATTTCGCTGCATAAAAGCTGATTATTGACAACATACATGAGTTATATAGTATATTGGAGTGAAAAAATGTGTGCTTCTCTATGTCTAATTGTGGACATTTCTGAAACATAACTATCTTGACTGGGTCAGTTAACACGGCATTCAATGGAAAAAGCTATTTTCATACAATTATGAGAACTCAAGTCCTTTAAAAATAGGATAAAATATAAAGTAAAAATTACTTCTTTTAGTTTTTTATACTTCTTTCTGTACAATTACATTTATGCGTGACATAACCTATGTGTTAATAAATAACCCATATTCTTAATGTTTCTTGCCAAACTATCTACCGAATACTCAACCTATTTCCTTGGAAAAGAATTTCAAGTACTGAACAAAAAATCAGGCATCACAGGCATCAGGCATCATTTCTTAGATTCATTCTTGAACTGTGTAGGATCTGAGCACTTTTTCCAAAACATTTCCAAAAAGTTTCTATCAAACACACTGCTGATAAATTTGTTCCTTTGAATATAAACTTTCTTTTACTCATCAAAGGAAGACTTCCACGGAAGTTTCCATTTTTTCCTTTGTTTCTGTTGGCAGATTTACCAGTGGGAATTATAAAGAATTTCACAGCCTGGAAAAGGGAGGAAGTGACATCTCTATATCCCCAAATTATCCTGCTTTCAACAGCTTACTCCTTTTTCTGCCATGCTACACTATAAGCTTTTATTCGTTTTTCTTTCAGGGTAATCTTGTGACAGCGTACTGCTCAAATAAAATACAGTTCTCCCTCTTTGTAATTTTATTAAATGCATCCTTTTCTTTAAGCAATTGCATTCTGAAATCTGAAGTTCTAGGTCAGTTTTAAATCCTTTGCAAGATGCAGAAGACACCGAAGCATACTCTGTTCTCCAGACAAACTCATATATCGTTTCGGATACACCCCAAGAATCAGGAGCAGAATGTGCTTTTTTGGTTTGCAGAGATAGGTTTAGCTAAACCAAAGTGTATTAAATCTATCATTTTCTAAACTCAAAGAAGTTTTTAAATTTCTAAAACAAAAACTCAATGGTTACATATGCAAGAATCCTATAGTATTTTTGAATAGATTTTCAAGTGGAAATATAATGCTATTGATACACATTTATGAGAAAACAAAAACAAAAATTAGTTACTGTTGTGTCAGTGTTAAAACTAGGAAAATGTATCTCATACTACATAGTTTACCTATTACTTCTATGTGTAAGGAAAGTTTTAATTCACTGTATCAATCAGGCTTGCTTCTCTTGGCACTGCTGCAATTACGCTACAGGCTATATAACTACTGTCAGTGAGGGTGCACTGTTGTAACTGAGAGCAAAATTTGGACCAGGATACAGACTTCAGCACCGCCCTACTCAAAAATATAGTGTTTCAGAGGTTTTACTGCAGCTTCAAAGGTGGATCATCTTACACGTGTCTAGTGCTGGAGATCCAACATGCTCCATCATCATAACCAATCTCTCAGCATAAGCATGAGCATTTGGGAGAACAATTTGGTTTAAATAACATCTCTACTTATAGATAGAAGTACAGAAATGCAAATAACTTGCTTTTTAATGCTATCTAGATTTCATTATAGAAATGAATATAGTTTCACAAATCACGGTGATTCATAACATGATTCAGAAGCTTTAATAAAACTAGGCTTCATGAAACATTAGTTATAAAGTGCTACAAAATGGATAATATAAAAACAGCAATAACTTAAAAAGCCTGTAGTGAGGTGTTTTTCCTTGTATACCTATCAAAGTATAACTTTCCTACACTGAAAAAAATCACATTATGGTCTTAATAAGGAACTTGGCAGCCTGCTATTTCAACCAGGCTTTTTGATCATTTCCAATAATCAAGTAGTACTTTTTAAAATTTGAGAACAAAATGTAGAGACTTGCATGTTTTTCCGTGGGGAAAGAAGGGAAATGAAATACACACAAAATGAAAGAACTTGAGGAAAACCTAGTTACTTTTGCAGGTGAACAAAATTTCTGTCCAACCTAGAAACCAGAGGCCAAACTCTAATGGACTGCAGACAAAAAACATTAATGGTATTTCCTCGTAGAAAGCCAAAGAGATTTTTCTCAGCTTTGAAGGTAGTGCTATGATTCTAGTCATTGGTCCTACAAAACGAGTACAGATAAACTTTTGATTTTCTTCTCTCACAGGCACAGCTGTATTTTGATAATTTTTAGAGTTCAAGAAAGTGTCCTGGAAATGCACATTTAATGAAGATATTTTTTAAAAATACTGTTTCTATGCCAATAATACACAACACAGTTGCATATAAAGATATATGCATTATTTAACTGGTTTTAGTAAGATTGTCCACAGTATACAGTTAGGCTTATGTGTAAATCATCACACAAACCGAACTGAACGGAAACACTGTTGTTGAGTTTCTGCCTGATATTTCAGGTCTATTCTCACTTCAGATTTATAACACCTTATTGTTCTCAGTGAAAAAGACATCACACAGTAGCATGCATACTCCTTCTCTTTCCAGACATCTACAAATATGTTGTGGTATTACTGAAAAACATATACATTTGGAGCATAAAATACTGCTGTGCATGATTTGAATAGCACTGAAGCAATTCAAGCACACATAATCATTCAAAATGAAATAAAAACGAAAGACAAATAAGCATCTTCAGTTTCAGTGGGAGTCAGAACATTAGAAAACACTATGAAATACTTGAATTACCTTGAGGTGCACACCGAAGAAATATTAAGTTAGTGACTAAAATAACTAATTGAAGTAAAGCACAATCATTTCACTATAAGAAAAATTCCATCAGAGAGTGCATGGGCCTACTGAGTGCCAAAGCCATGCATGCGAGGTGTGTGTTGCTTTGGCCAAAACCAATAGCATCTGGACAGGGGCAGAGTGCCCAACCAAATAGCACCCTGTTACTAGATACAGGCAGTTCTGCTTTATCTCCCTGACATGAGCTTCCAAGCACTGTATTAAAAGTGCTGAAGGATAAAAGGAGATTTCCAATCAATTCCAGAGTGTATTTTTAAAAATTATGTAAGTGCCTGGCTGTAGCGGGACTGAACGGCTGACAGGAAGAAAGGGTGTTACAAGTAAAATGATGCTTCTTACAATGGCGTCTCTTTGAGACAGCAGCAGAGACAACAGGCAGTCAAGGAGGGAGCAATATTTTTCCCAGTGAGTGCTGTACTCCAGAGCTGGCTGACAGTTCGGTTTGGAAGATATATCAGCAATGGTATCTCAGTCTTCAGTATTACAAATTGGATTACCAAATTAGATCTTTGAGTTACAGAGTATACAATGACTTATTTCTGAAAGCGGAAATTACCAATTATTTTTAAAGTACCTACAAAATTCCCCATTCTCCAGTGAAGTTGTGGAATAACCTGCCAGTAGAGGAAGTTCAGTCTTACCTCTTTACTCTATGGATTTGTTTGTGTCAAATACACATATTTATATCTGACTGAAATAAAACAATATTTGTGGATGCTTATTTTTCATGAAATAATGCCAATCATACAAACCCTACAATTTAGCCTCAGTGTTCTCTAGTGGCTAAAAATTCTAAATCTTTATTATGTGTTGGTAGAATGTATTATTTTATTAGTTTGAAATGTATTTCAGCTTCACTCAATACTCCCTAAATTGCAGCACTCACAGTCTCTATCCTCCTCATTATTTTGTATGTATTACTGCACTCATATGTCAACTGGATTTGTCTCAGTCCATAAAGAAGGGTTGGATTTTTGAATGTCTTTATTAATTTCCATTTCCCATATCGGAACTCCGTAACTCTTCCAAATCCATGGCAGGTTGGGGAAAGATTGGAACACAAAGTATGGGATTTCCCTTTCTCCACCTGTGCTTTCCTGTGGCAGCACAGAAAGATTGGGAAAGACTCAAAACTGGCCACATGGGCGCCTTGGAATAGATTTTGAAGTCATTTTTGTTGGTCTCTAGAGAAGCAAAGCTTCTGCCAATCTGTGTAGTCCTGCGAGGAAGTGTGGGGAATTCTCACTTTTTTGACAACTACTAGCACTAGTCTATGTTTCTGGATGTCAGCAAACACTCTGGACAGCCAGTCAGCCCACACCGACTACTGCAGGATGAGACCCAGCAAATCAAGACTGGACGCACTCTCACAGAGGCCGTGTCTCTTGACAGGCTGGCAACACCTCTGCGTGGATTCCTCAATGAAATGAGGACTTACTACAGCTAGGTGGGATGAATCCTGTGTTTTGGGACTATCTATGTATATTTAGGTACCTGAAGCAGTGGTGTGGATTCTTCTTTTAACATATTTAAATAGATGAAGAATTTTGTACTGTGGCAAAGGTTTTGCTTTAGCTAAAAGCAAATCTAACACTGGGAACCTTGATGTTTTGTTTTCTAGTCAAACACAATCTAAATTTCTGGTTTCTATAATAAGATTTACCATATAGAACAAAAAGGGAGTGGCAACCACAGATTACTAGGTTAGTTTTGCAAGCTCAGAGGGACATATTGTTTCATAGTTGCTCATTGGGAAAGGAACACAAATAGGACCTGGAGATGCACCAAGTTTAAGAATAAACTAAGCAGATCAAAGGAATTCTGGGGGCATGAATAGCTTGAAACAGCTATTGTCTCAATGAAATGTAGGAAATCAAAAAGAAAATAGAGCTGACAAAATGTATCAGAAGATCATGTGCAAATGAACAATTAAGCCTTATGCATTTGGAAATTGTTAAGTAATGTCTTTCATTTGATGTTGTATGAAAGAATTATGTAGCTTTCTACTGCATGAAACAAACTCAATATCCGGCCAAGAATAAAATGGATATTACAAAAAATGTTGTCATCTGTAAGATTTTTAAAATTTATTCAGAAATTTGGGCAATAATTCATGAAGGCTTTCAGAATTCCATTTACGAGGTTGTCTTTGCCAACAATCACTAAGCTAAATAGAAGCAATTACAGACATATCATCATCAGATTTAGCACTGCAGTGAGTTACTGAAAATGCAGATCAAATATTTTGACTGCATACAAAGGATTTCCCAGTTTTAAATTTACTAAACTTATGCATAAATTTGGATAATCATTATGAAATACAAGTGGTACCCACGAGATGTATTTGAGATTTTTTCTTGGTGTTTCATTTGTACAAGGTTTGAAAGTTACCAAGTTACAAAGGTTCATGAACCGATTCACGTAACTCAGTGCCCTTGAACATGTACTTTAAAAGTCTGGACTGAAAGTGTACCAGGGTTAGAACCAAAAATTCTGCCAAGGGAAGTAGGCCTGATGCCACCCAGACAAACCTCACCAGACGTGTCTTGAAGACTGTCTTCTATAAGACTGTCTTGCTACAAAGAAGGACTGCCTCTGTAAAAGGTTATATTACATTATTGAAAGCCTAGCAGAGATTAGAAGTACCAATATCTTCCAAGACTTTATCCATCATGAGAAAAAATGTCAGTGAAGTGACATTTTAAAAGACAGATTTTTTTACCTTTTTAGATAATTCGTATTCACTTTGCTTTTGGTGGCCAGTGATAGGACAAGGGGTATAAAGTAATGGGTATAATTAAATGGGTATATATTAAAACACAGGAAGTTCCATCTCCACATGAGGAAGAACTTCTTTCCTGCGAGGGTGACAGAGCCCTGGAACAGGCTGCCCAGAGAGGCTGTGGAGTCTCCTTCTCTGGAGATCTTCAAAACCCGCCTGGATGCCACCCTGTGCCACGTGCTCTAGGTGACCCTGCTGGAGCAGGGGGGTTGGACTAGGTGATCTCTAGAGGTCCCTGCCAACCTCAACCACTATATGATTCTATAAAATTATGTAACTTAAGTAACGACTTTAAATGGTATTTGCAATTATATAATCCTATTCTAATATCACACTTTTTAAAAAATATCATAGTGATTGAACTGGATTCTTTAAATAGCATTGTTGAATGAAAAGCAATAACTTTTAATTTCAGATGAACAGGAAGAAAAAGTTCTAAGTATAACTCAAGACTAAAATGTAAACTACATATTCACAACATATCCATTATGAAATCACATTCTTTTACAATGCAGAAGGGAAAAAAATGTTGATGAGTACATTTTTTTCAGAAAAAAATATTTTGTTTTTACCTGCACAGGAGTAAATTTTCCTAAATATTTTAGTTTCAGTTTTCATAGCAATAAAAACTCTTTTCTATCTGGGTTAAAGGTACAAATAAAATGGCATGAAAATTTCTTTTTTTTTTCCCGATCTATATACAACAAATAAAGTAAAAGAAGCTCAGGTCCACTGGTTACACCATTTTTTAAGGTTTCAGATGCACAGGAGAGAAAACTGCAGAAGTGTCTTAAGCAGGAAGAAACCTAATTCTCGATTCAAATACATTTGAATCAGAGGTCAGCAATTAATTTAATTTGTAACATCTAGAATCTTTTGTATCCATTTCAACACCCACATATATCCAAACAGCTTTGAAAATCTCTCCCAGTGTGATGACTTGTCCACTTCGCAACTGTGATTAATAATTCTCTGGTACAACAAACCATCTAGACTTATAAAATACATATATATTTGCTATGCATTCAAACTACTGAGGGTAGCTTTTTTTCAATACAATAAATTAAATGTTGTTTTCTGCAGTTTGGTTTGGCATTTGCATCCAAACTGCAGGATAATCTAAATAAGGGGATTGAATTAATGAGAGTAGCGAATGAGGTAATTCTTTTTTAAAAAAAAATAACAAAATGCCAACTGAGATTCAGAAGCTCAGTAAGCCTCTAAAATTACTTCATAAATACTTGTTTCTCTAAATGCTGGTTTCTCAGATACCACCCAAGACAAATCAAAGTTTAACAATTACACTTTCAATGATAAAAAGGATGTCTAAAGAAAAATAATTTTTAAAATACTAATTGAAATCAAGATAAAAACTTGATTTCTGATTGCCTATTTCAAACAAATTAGAATTGGTGTTTTGACTGAAGCCAGGAAAGTAGAATGGTTTCAATTAATTCTCCTAAGAAATCTTTAACAAGAAATTCTGTAACAAGACTGTCATTCTGTACACCACTTCAAAATGGTTTAAAGCAAGACTTAAAGGTGAATCTGTAATATCTTTTTTATTTTCATTTAGGAAATTGGTTTTTTTTTCTCTGTTTTGCTTGTTTCTATGTCCTTGATCTGTTCATTTTTTTCTATTAATGTAAAAACTTTACTCTTAAGGAAAAAATATATATGTATTTATTTTTTCTGGTAAGTTTTGATGGCTACTTCTCTAGCAATATACGCAGCATTCTGAAAGTTTCTACTTCCTTTTCCAACTTTGCTTTAGCAATGTTTCTTTTCTTTTTAGAATAAACTAATATGGCTATTTATAAATGTAGATGTATTTCTAACACTCATTTTTTAAAAAGTAATAGTAAAGAAAGATCCCATTTTGTACATCAAAGTCAACACTCATTTTCCCCTGGTTTCTTAGGCCAGAAATATCTAAACTGTCTCAGACATGTCCCCTCTGTTTGCTTGATCTTTAGACTCTTGACTCTTGCAATATCAAAATGGGCCTTAAAAATGAAATGACGTGAATTTAGAATTGTAAAATAGGCGTACTTGCTTTCAAGCTCATTAACAGATTATATATTATCTCTGAATTTGAATTATTAAATATGCTTATGATGGTGTTGCTGATATACGGAATAGTCAGGAGAGAGGCAAAACAGGGAAAGCAACTAAAAGGAACACACATGAATAAGTTAAAGTTATCCACTCTTATAGTAACTTACACCTTCTTCTGGCTCTTTGGTATGTAAATTAAAGTGACCAAAACCAATTTACATTCACATATATACATCAGAAAGAGAGTGGAAATCTAGATTGGCCCAACTTACAAATTCGAATTTCTTGGCAAGTTAGTTATCTCTCCTTGGATCTCCTTATCCATTTATACATTAGGAAATGTGGACAAACCAATTATGGAATAGACACAGGCCACATCAGATCAAAAGCAGATCAATATGCAAGAGTGATAAGCCTAATGAAAACATGGAGTACCTTAAGCTCAGTGGGGAGCCAATTGGGACATGGAACATGGAAAAAATTACAAAGGGACAAGTCCAAATGCACAGGGTTTATGTCTGCCTACAGATTGTGGGGAGCAGATGCCTCTCTGTGGTTAAGGAGGGCCTAAGTTAATGGTCTAGGGGTTGTTTTGACTTAGAGCCAATGTAATTAGGGAACTGCACAGTATTACGGCTGTCCTGCGCAAAGAGATTACCAGAATGTTCTACAGAGCTGAGCTCTTCCAGCTAGATCACATCCAACTGGCCAAGTTTTAATTTTGCAACTTAACAATGATACTAAACATTTGTCCAGATCCCAATATGTACTTGTAGAAAGAACGAGATGGTGTGTTAAATATATAAAAAGTAGCCAGTATTGCCCTCAAATCCGTCATCTAGATGCCTCTGGGAGAAGCTGGACAGAAAACTAAAGGCTTTAAAATAAATCCACAGAACACTGAAACCTTGCAATAATTCTCCCCGAAAGCTAGAAGTGAACTGGATCAGCATAGAGCTTTGCAAACACATACACACACACACCAGAGTGGGTGCACACCCACTCTCGAAAAACAGATTTCATAACATCTGCCAGGCCACCACACCAGAAGTGAGTTTTCAATTTTCTAACTGGGTAATAATATTTTTACTTGCAGCTGTTGAACAAAAATTCTGCTTGGACCTTGGATAATAAATCCTTTGAATACATCTAAGTGGCATGGGTATGGGTATGGGGGTATGTATATGTGTGTGCAAGAGAAATAAATTGACTCTTCTTTAAATGTTTCCAGCTGGTTTTATAATACTCAACTTGTTCCAAAGCCTACAGCAGTTATTTGGAAGTCTTCTATAAGCATCAGTGCCCTTGGGATCAGCTCTTGGACAACAGAGTCAGTTTTACGTTTGATTGGAACACAGAAAGGTATGTAGGAACCCACCTCATATAGGTTAATAAACCTGACTGCTAATTCACAGTGGAACATTTTGCTCTGCCACAGATTGTCTTGCATTTTAATAGAACACCGTGACACAGGGGCTTGCTGGCCAGCGCTCGAGAAGTTACAGCACTGAGCTCACTAGCTGAAAACCGATTGGTATGTGTCTCTCCGTAAGAAAAAAGCTATTCCACGCTTGGAGGTACATGCAGATCCCAAGTGCATACACCCCATGCTAGCTCCATGTGGGTCATAGTGCATTCCCAGAGCTGAGGCAGGGACATTCAAGTAGCTCTGGATAAAATCAGCTCAGTCTAGTCAGGCTTTTGAGGTCTGTAGTGGCTATCTCTGGTACTGCAAGAAGTAAAGCTGAAGTCAACCTATGGAGTGAGCACAGGACAAGGAGACAGATCCAATGAAATTTTTAAGGAAGACTCAGCTACAAAAGGACTGGAAACTACTTACAGAGGAATTTTATCTCTTAGTAAGGGAAGAAATGTAGAATATTTTTGACATGAAAGTAGGACACGCTTTGCAGAGTAGGTTCTGAACTATGCTTGAGAGATCCCATTGAGCTACCCTCAAAAAGCTTCTCAGACATGATAGAGGCTAATATAATTTTTTCTAAACCTAATAACTCTTCTTGATTTTCTAATCAAACCTCAGACAATGGAAGTTACTTTGCTGATGCACAAATAAGCCTACTCATTTCAATGAAAGACCAAAGGAGAAACACCAACAGCTTTTCTTTCAATATAAAACTAATTATGACCTTTCTGTAGCAAACTGTGCTGGGCCATTTGTAACTCTTGCTTATGAACTGGATAAGATGACCAAGAATTTCCCTGAGCCCAAAACGCCATTGTCAGAAGATGCTAAGCATAGACATCTAAGAAAACATGTAAGGACAGGAAAATCACATGGCGAAATTTCTCCAAAATATGCTCTAATCCATCAGCAATTGGAGCACAGTTAGCTAATCGGCATTAACCAAAAGACTCTGTTAGGACTTTATATTTTAACTATTATTTTTAAAATATTTTAAATATTTTTTCCTTTATTTTGTCCAATACCTTTTGACCATTTCATTTGCTATTTCGTATTTTCTAACCAGATTTTTATCCATGTTCTCACCTACCTTCTCATCCCATGAGAAGGTCTCATCCTCAAAAGCCATTCAAGAAGAATGTTGTTAAATGCCTTTTGCAAATGCATGAAGACCAGCTAGATCTCCCTCTTCTAGAGAATTGTAATATGTTGAGGCATGCTAATCCTTTACAACCCTGCTTACTATTTCAGAAAACAACAACTTCTTCAGGTAAAATATTTACTGGATGAGAAGTGTACTTGAATTATATATACCAATACGGATACCAGATGTCACATATAGGATTATGATACAGTGAAGTTCCATCTTCTGATTTTACTTTAAAAAAAAAAGAAAAAAAAAAAGAAACTATCAAGAATCTGCCATGCTTAAAGTCTCAGTGTCTTTATAACTTACTTTTAAGTGGACCAATTTTTTTTTTACCTTGAAATGTGTCTTTTTTAATTAATATCTTGCAAAACAATTTAAAAAAGAAGTTGTATTAAATGCAGCAATTATTTATCGCATCATTATCTTATATAGTTTTAATAATTACTTACATCACATAGCATATACTCTAGAGAACAATCTGGACATCACCGTACTATGCAAACAACATCTATTAATAATCTACAGAAATTTGCGAAGAGTAAACTACCTTTTCTAAAATTTGGATATATGGAGTAGCTGTAGAACCCAGAGAAGTAAGTTTTAGCACACAAACAATTCTATCATTTCATAATAAATACTGAATACTTCTCCTCTTATCGCTGTTTGCTATAAATAACATGATATCATTATGATTCCAACAACTGTAATTGTGTGGTTTTGTGTGTTTAGAAGGGAGAAAAAACCAAACCTTCCCATCATATAACCAGTAGTGCATAGGATTACAAACGCCTCCATCCCATCTAGGAAATGCACACTATTGCCATTTAACAGACGGCTTACCATTACAGAATTCCCAATCCTCTCTAGTCATACCATTCATAAAGCTGTGAAATGCCTGCAGGACAATTGCTACATGTCAAGTAAGAATATGAGAGTACCAGAACTAAAGCACAAAAAACCACAATCCTGAACTGGCACCAAAACTTAAGTGTGGGTTCTACTGAAACAGATGGCAAAATTCTTAACAATTACACAGTAGTAGTTTCTCTTCAGCACCTAAAGGCCGCAAAGTACCATAATGCATTTTGGACAAAATACCTAGCTCCAAAAAGCCAGGCCATTCTTTTTAAAAGGATGTTGAACTTATAATGACTGCAGAAGAAGGAACTCCTACAACTTAAAGAGATAAACATGAGTTCATGTGCTCATTAATTCTCACGTTCTAATAAGGACCAAAAGTTGGCTGTTCTACCAGACAAACAAGCTAAATGTAGCATACAAAAAAATGCATTACTTCCAAAACTTCTGTATGCGGAAGGTTGTTCTGATACTCTTCAATATCACCAGCCTTTGTTTTAGCTTCATTGTTTGTGTTTGTGTTTGTGTTTGTGTATCACCAGCCTTTGTTTTAGCTTCATTCTTATTATTGTTTCTGAAGTAAAAAGACTTTTCAGCAACCAACGATGAAGAGAAACCAAATATTCATGGAATGCTGGAACTAAAACAAGTAACAGTGCATTCAAAGCAAATGTGGATAGCAAACAACATGCACGGCTTGGGAGGTCAAAGAAATGATCACTCTGCAAGCAGCGAATAATCAGCTTCAGCCTTATGCAACTAGTTTGCATTTAGCAAGTAAGAGTACAGCGGTGCCCTGCTTGTTAATGGAGGCGAAGGCGAAAGGGTTCACTCTTCATGTAAGATGATCGTGACAACGCTCAGAGTGACTAGTACCCACAAGGATCATCTCTCCCATGCCAGGCATGCCTCCCAGATAAACTTATATTACGGCCAGGTCACAAAAGCCATTATAAACAGCATTCGTAACACAAATACTAACATAACCTAAATGAAGATGGACAATACAGCAGAACAGTGGATATGTGTGCAGGCGTATGTGCCTATAAACGCAGTAGTGCTAACACAAGCGAATAGACCTGCATATTTGTGTGTATTTGTGTAATACACAAATTCCCACAATAGCCATCTCTAAAATATACTTACGTGAATTATATTTACTGTTATATATGAACAGCAAGAAAAAAAATACTTCTACAAGAACGAGGGTGATTACTGAATCAAATTAAATATTGAAACAGCTGGAATTTCTCCAAGTATACATTATGAGGACTAATATCCTACCTTTCAGTCTGAAATAGAAATCAAATTCAACACAGAGATCATGATAATGCAAAAACACATTGCTTCATGAAAAGCACTGCTCTTCTAAAGTAGGTCCCTTCCTAGATACAGAGCAGACACAGCTTCCATTTATTATTTATGGTGCCTTGTGCCCATGTCAGCTCCTGATTAATAATTAAAATTAATCTCATTAAGGCAGATTTCATTACAGGATAATTTAATTAAATGATGAATTGGCTCCCAGATGTCACCATTTCTGTCATCTTTTAAAAGATGCTGCTGATGACACAGATTTATATGGTTTTAGTTCTAACCCAACAAAGTGCATTATTTAACAGCTTTTTACCTTTTTTTTTTCTCACAAGGAAGGCAAACAACCTGAACTGTCATTCAGATATGGTGAAACAGGCACTTTCTAATATAAACAGAGGTGTATATACTTTTGTTCAGGATATGATGAGTGGAGGGAAGGTCAGATTCAAATTTGTTAAAAAGAACTCAAATTCGGTCTACTTATCATCACTTTTAACAGCTTTTTCTTCATATCACAAACTGGCTGAGAAAATTGAAAAAAAAAAGTTTGTTTCAGACAGCTTTTAGTCTGAATTTCCCAGTTTATTGTCTTAGGATTTAAGAATATGGAAAACAGATGAATGAACAGAAAAAATGTCACCAGTAGCGGGAGAAGTGGAACATGGCTGTACCTGTCCTTCCTGCTACATTTTTCGTAGCTCTACGCAAGTTTGCTCTTTCTAGCTAACGCAGACGCACACACACAGACACAGAAAAACACACACACACACAAAAGGAAGGGGAAGGGCAAGTTGGAAGGCAAAGGGGATAGAGGAAGGGGAAAGGGAACAAGAAGGGGAAGGAAAAAATGGAGAAAAACATCTAGATTACTAATGAAAGTTTATAAAAGCTATAGTGAGAAATCAGACAGACACAGGAATACTAGCCACTAGTGAATCAGCACTATTACAACAAACCCAAAAGAGCCAGCTAATAAGGGTGTTTCATAAGCCAGCATACAAGCACAACAAAGAGCAGGGGGGCAGCCAAGCAGTGACATAAAATACTGTGACAAAAAGGTTCAAAATAGTGGAAAGACATTTTCTCTAATATTCCTCCTGTGCACTATATTTCATAGTGACAGGTTACATTCAACAAAACCCCACATAACTTTTAAAAAGACTTCAGTGTAAGGGAAAATGAAAAAGTATGGAACCGAATTAGAAGAGTGCACCAAGCCAATGTGTGCATTAGCGGGCTCATGGCGTTATTTTTAGGCAGCTACATTGGCCTGAGGCATGACCAGCAAATTCTGTATATTACTGCCTTCCCCAAAAAACAGCTTAACTAAAGAAAAGCATCACATAGGCTGCAATTCATGATCACCAAACAATACTTGGATGTATTGGACAGAGAGAAGAACACACAGCCAAAGCCTCAACCTCAAGATGTATTCTGTCCATGCTAGAAGGTCTTCCAAAGATGCAAGTTCTCTTTCAGTATGGAAAAGCATCAGTACAGTTACCTTTGATTAGAAGAATGTAGAAACACAGAATACTTTGAATGTCGAAGCAGTACTTCCTTTAGGTGGCTCTGACCTAGTCAAACCATTTAAATTCGGTTGTCTGCAGTTTTCAAAACCTTTAATGGAACTGAACCTCCAGAAGACATCACTGTTCCTGCGAAACAGCTCCCGTAACAATCACTCGTTATACTTCTATTTCCAGGTCTAAACAACAGTCCTCTTAACTGTAGCTTGTATTCTCAGTTAGGAGCCACCTGGCCACATACATGCAGCTTTTCTCTATGACTGGAAGGATTGTTTCTGACATCAAAATAACTGTCCTGGAATATATGAATATATGTATTTTTAAATTCTCAGTCTGCCTGTATCAGTCTAACTGATACACCCATCCTTTGGGCAATACAGGCAAAAAAGAAAACCCACTTCTTTTCTTTATCAGACAGTGAGTAGGTCAGTGACATCAAGACTTAGGTGTTCCACGTGCCTGGAAACTTAAGATGCCTGCAAGACTTTACTGCTTAAAAGTTAGTGCCAAGAACAGACACAAGAGTGAGTTAGGTACCAAGAGTGAGATGAGGGTTGTACATGTCATCATCTAAAACTGTATTCCTCAAATTCCTGCTCATCAGCTGTAAAGCCTTGATTTTACAGCTCTGCTTCTACATGAGGTCAGAAGTGGTGCCTAAGTGACAGGACGAGAGGCAATGGGCACAAACTGAAATTCTGCGCAGAAAGTCCAATCTGAATCTAACGAAAAATTCGTTTACTGTGATGGTGACTGAGCATGCAAATAGGTTGCCCAGAGAGGCTGTGGTGTCTCCACCTTCAGAAATATTCAAGACCAAACTCGATAACCTGTCTAGTTAACCCTGCTTGAGCATGGGGGTTGGACTAGATAATCTCCAGCAATCCTTTCCCACCTTAACCATTCTGTGATTCCATGATACTCTTTTCCCTGTCATATAATATCTGAGCTTCAGTAATACCAATATTTGCAAGTGTTCTTAGTCTATTAAACAAAAAATGTACTTTTCCCCATGCATCCCTTCAACTCTCACCTCTCCTTTTTCTCCATATTGTTTTCTTTTCTGTCTGCCTTTGAAGTATATAACCTTCAAAATACGTACATTTGAAAAAAACCTCTCGACTATTCTGTCTGTTAAATTTCAAAAAAAAAAAATTAATGGCAACATTACTGTGTAATTTGGGAAATAGTTTAACATATAATGTTCCAATTCATAATATATCCGTATGAATTTGCAAGGTATTAATATCTAATTTATTTTTAAAGGACTTTAGAAATGCACCTCTTGTTCTGTACATCTGTTCTAAATGTCTTTCACCATCTGTAAAATGAATACTTTAATCCTTAACACCATATTACTATCCTTTTAATAGCAAACTATTATTTGAAATTAAAGTCACTAGTCCTCTTATTCTTCCATATATTGTAAAATATCCACTTTTCCTAAAACTACATTTTAATTATTCCGAGGCATTAGCTTCAATTGTATTACTTATTTTAATATCTCATTCTCTAAAGAGGATTAAATGGGAAATCATAGTTTAAAGGAGCTATAATTTACACACATTGTCAGGGATGATTTGTTACCATATTTCCATGCATATAATCCATGTGTTATCACAAAGCTTTGTAATTTAGCAACAGTGGGAGATTTATACAAATATATAAACAAACTTACCTCCCTCGCTAATGACTTATCTGCCTCTGATCCCTCCTTTCCCACCACATTGGGGAGTAGGAAGCAGGAAAAAAAATATTTCTTTTAATATCTTTTATGCTAACCTTCCAAATGTGTGTAGATTTTCTGAAGATTTATACTTAAATAACACACTTTTACATCTTTTTAAAAGAGATGTGGAAAAAAATGTACATTGACATTCTGGGATTCAACACTTCAATATAACATAGAAGCTGCATTCTTGCACTGCTTTCCTACCTTGACCTGTGATTTCTGAGGAGACAACTATCCTCAAGTAAAATACTGAAAAATAATGTGTTATTTTAATATTGCCAGGGAAAAAAATCCAATCTATCTGCTGAAGAGCCTGTATGCATGAAAGTTTAATAAAAAATCCTGTGTGCTGTTATGTTCTGAAGTTTCATGGCTCTATTCCTCTTTAAAACTGGGAGGAAAAAGACACCTCTTACCTGTTCTGCTTTCAATATTTTCATTTGCCATTTTATTATCAGTTTTTTAGAAAACAAAAATCACATCATTTTCTGGTGTTTCCCCCAATATTTGATCCAGTGCCTAAACACACTCAGTGTCCACAGGTTCCTAGCTCTCCCCTATTTACCTTTTCACAGGCATCTTGTCAGGCTGGGCTCAGTAGCAGGCTCCCAGTCTCGAACTGCCATAGATGCCATGTGGGCATTGCCACTTTGCAGCACTCCATGGTATGATAATAAAGGTGTTCTACAAGTTCCCTGTAAAATGTAATGCTGGGGTGGCAGCAAACCCAGACAGAAACATAAAGTGGTTCAAAAAAACAGTGGCAGGAAATATGTATATGCACAGGCAAGTGATGTACTACATCGTATTGCTGCCTTTCACGTAATTTATTAGTGAGTAGATTTATCCGTGAACTACTTTTTCTTCCCTTTTCCAAGACAGCTTTTACCAAAGTTCTTACGTATTCACCAGACCGCACAGCCTCTGGCTTTCCTAAAGCACAGTAAGGAAAAGAAATTACTATGTGCTGTATAGTGATGGGTGCTTAGTATCAGTCAGCTCTTCCTAACATTTACAGAATGTTCACTGTGGTGATTTAACACCATCAGTAAGTTGAGACATTTAAGGTATTTTAAAGGGACTGTAGAAGCCTTCTCTAAAACTGCTGGTGATTTAAGAGAGCACCAATTGTCAGTTTAGTCAATACTTCTATTATTCTGCATCAGAACAAACATACACCAGCAATGTAACTGGGCGTCAGGAACTATACTACGGACACTAAATTCTCTCTCTTATACATATGTCTTATTTCTTGATTCCATCTAATTGTATTTTTCTGATAACAGAAAAGCCTTTCCTCCATCATGAAATGAGTGCAGAAATGAGTGCAGAGTGCAGAAATATGCAGAAAATATGCAAAGTCACAAAGAAGACTTAAGTGTCTGTAGCTACCCTCTCTTCAGTTAGATTACCGCAGTTACTGATGTTTCTTAGCACAGAAACCATCTGATAATGAGTGGAAAACTTACGGGGAGAGAGATGTCACACCTTTCTGTTTTTTTCTTGGACCACCGAGTACAGTGGCATCTGATACTGTTCTATTTCCTCAGAAAATTTCCTTTCTCCTCCTTCGCTGTCCTTATATCTTTTTGAACAGGTGAATGATGCTCATAAGCAACATCAAACTAAGCACTTGGGAAAAAAAAAAAAAAAAAAAAGTTGTATGGTTGTCTTCCACCAGTTCACTGCCAGACCCACAAACTAGAAAGGACAGAGTTGAGAGGAGAATTACAAAAAGACTGAAGAGGGAAAGGGAAGCATCTGCTGCTGTAATTTTTTTCCTAAACCTCTCTCTGGTTAGGAAAGGATAGCTTACCTAATCTATGCTAAGAGCGTTTCATCTAATAAAGATGATATTGTTTCTGATTGGCTTACTAAAACTAAGTTTTATACAATCTGTGGGAACCTAACTAAGACAGACACCGCCTTCTGTTCGATAAAACTTTGAGTGACTTTCCCATATTTTTTCAATACATCACATACCGGAAATCACACTTAGTGCAATTTATATTCTAATAGAAATGTACAAATTAGTATAATTCACCTGCAGACAAAAAAAGTTGACAGATATTTACTACTTTTGACTTTTAATCTTCCATGCACAACATAATCTAACATCCATTCAATATAAATGAAACTATGACAGTCTAGATGTAAATATATTCTCTTCAAAACACATTTTTCCTTGCATCTACTGAACAACAAAAACAGCACTTTCATCATCTTTCTTTCTCTTATTTATTTTAGCAGTGTTCTATCAAAGAGCTAATGATTTAATTATTAATGAAGAGTTGGAAGAACATTTGTCAGAATGACCGTGACAATCCAGAGACTTAAAATGCAGGGATGAGTATTTCTAGTAACAGATCTTTTAGTAAAGTATATGATACCAGAAATATACACCATTTTCTAAGGCTGGATTTATCGAACGGTAAGGCTGAAAAGTTAATGCAATAACCACTGAAACTTCTTGAAGAGTTTTTCCTAAAAGTGTGTTTTTTAGTCAAGCTCTTTCTAACAAAACTTTGTCAGGTTTACAGGATTTCAGGTGGATTAGGTAAGGCTCTTGCCCATTTTGCTCAGCTGGGAAATTAGGCAGTGCTTCTCCATTACCACAGTCTGATTCTAAAGCAACTTTAATTCTTAATGTCTTAATCACTTGTGCTTACTGAATTATTTAAAATGCTCACTGAACAACAAAGAAGCATCTTCCTTTGCAGCTAATGAAGCAAAGGAAAGTTCTGGGCTTGCAGAACCTCTAGGGTTGAATGGGCAGCTGCAGAAAGATGTCCTTGAATGCTCTGTCTCATGCCTTTTGTCTTATTTTTCAAATTTACAGAAGAGGAAAATCAAAAATGAGCAAAACAATAATGAGTGAACAGTTTATGAAGTATCAAGTGATCTTCAAGAAAAAGAAAACACAAGCATATAACACTGAGATGTGTCTAAACAATAAAACAGTGAAAAAGGCTATTAACTCTGTAACTGAATGAAAGTTTTGAAGAATGATACAGATATGAAATGGGCACATGCACAGACATGACCATCAAACAGCTTAAAAAAAAGAAAGTCAAATGCCTTTCCTAAAATAAAAAGCCAACTTTCTGTCACTCATCTGAATACCCTTATTCTTATATCTATTTTGCATTAATTGCTGAGAAATTACTTTGCAAAATTATATACAATATGTTGTGTATTGTGAATATTGTGACACAGCTTCTTGATTCCTATGATTCCTATTTTCTTTTAAATATTCAACACAGACCTAGCAGGAAACACCTGAAACTACCAAAATTCTGCTAAGTAACAAGTAATACACAAACTGCAAAGTGAATATCTATTTAGGAAACCTCTCCAAACTAGGCATCATACCAACCTTGAAACTTATCTGAATTTTATTCATACACAGGTATTTAGGTGAAGTATATATAATAAAATTACTCTCTCTAAATTATTTCTTCTTAGTAGAAAAGCAACAACACGAAATCAGCAATACATTATTACTACATATTATAGAAATTATCAAGGGTGAAATCAAATTTATTGCAGCTGTAACACTTCCAAAAGAGAACAGGAATCTGGGTCTGCGCCAAAGAACACACTTTATGTAGTCAATCACATGATCTTCGAAATAACTGAATAAATTTTGTTATAAAAATAAAAAGTGAAACCCACTAAATATCAAAACCAAAGGGTACACAAGTAATTTCCAGACTGAAAAGAAAGCTTTCTTTAATATCTTTAACAGATGCCATAGCATCAATCTTTCTAACATGAAATGCAATTATACTGCCTATCAATTACAACCAGTATTAATTCAAAATAAATGGATTTAAGTGATGAATACCATAAACATAAAGCCTGATTCAGCTCACACATATATTAACCCTATCAAAAACTAAAATCATTTTAGCACTAGGAGGCTTCCAGAAAGAAGGAATACCAGAGAAAAACATAGTTTGTCTTCTGATATCCACCCCAGAGGGTCCCTGGTGGGAGATTTCAGCCCACATGCCCGTTACTCTTATGGGCCCCAGTTCAGCAAAGCATACCTATTCAGGAAAGCACTTAATTAAGCACATGCTTATGTGCTTTTCTGAATCAGGTCCACAGTACCATAGGAAATGGGTATAACAGACATAAAACGCATGAGGAAAAGTAGCTGAGAACTGAACTCCATAACATAAGCTTTCATTTATGTGCTTTTGTATTTTTAAGAAACGATGCACCGGTTAAAACATAGCAGAGCTAAACACACTCATTGGAAAATGCCAAATGCCTGAGGAGACCCCAGTCTTACCACATCCTAGGACCCAGTAAATATCTCACGTATCTGGTCTACTGAACAGAGCACCACAGAAGGTGCAGAGTAACCCATTTTATTTTGTTTCCCAGCAGGCAACTTCAGATATCTTGATATAATGGGGGACAAAAAGGCAGGTGGCCAAAGAGCTTTTCACTGGGTAATTTGGGTTTATTGATACATGACAAGTCAGAGACAGCAAAAATAGAGAGCAGGGAAGCAAAGAACTCTCTATATGTTAATTACACATAGAAAACAATTTCAACCAGATTGCTCCTTTTTCTTTCACTAGCAGCACTATAAGCAAACACTTTGCATTTGGCTTTTCCCTTCTCTTCAGCGCTGCTCTCGCTACAAGAAGTCCCAGGCTCAAGAAGGTGGTGGCCACCAACAAGCAAGGCTGCCCTGCTGCTGCTTTTAACAACGCAGGGAGCTGGCGGAGGGCACACAAGGGCCTGACACCAGAAGAGTCGCTGGCACGGCCTGCAGAACGCCGAGTTTTGATGTGCTGTCGTTTCTGCATGTCATTATCAGCCAGCAGGAAAACCCTGCGGTCTGCCCTGGAGAAAGCCAAGCCGAAGAATGGTAATTACGCGTATGTATGGGAATACCAGACCCCTTATTTAGTTTCAAATAACTGTTTTGCTAAAAAAAGGTTACTGTTTTCATCCAGTTCATGTTGATTTTCTATCGCTTAAAAATAATATTAAGCTGAATAAAATTATACTATAGTAAGACCATTCAGAACATTGCAGTGCAAACCACAAAGTTTAAAAATACTCTGCTGCCCAGAACAGTTTGGATCAAAGAGTTAAAACCTACATTCCGAATCTTCCTTGGTGCAACATAATCATAGTTTTAATATTGAAATATGAAATATAAAGCTACAGTTTCTTTCCTCAGCAATTAGCATTGGAAATTGGCAAAACATTTAGTAAAAGCATGACAGTCTAAACTTTGAATACAACAAACAAGAGGCTACACATAAGCTCTCACAGCATGACAAACATTTTGCAAATGTTTGCCAATCTGCCAAAATGAAGGGTTTTTTTTTTAATAATTCGGCTATACAGAATTATTAAATGCAGCTCCCTGAAATAATCCTAAAAGCCAAAACAATCAGGCAAACCACGTCTTTTATCTCTGCTTACACTTACTAAAACATAACACCATGCAATTAAAGAATAGCCTTCAGCTAAGCAGTGTTCCTAAACTAAGAACCTGCTGGTCAACCCAACTTCATGTAATTAATAGGTGTATAACGGACAGGGCTGCATCTGTATTTGAGGAAGTGAAGCAAAGGTTCTTCTCAAGTCACAGTAACGTGACAAATAATTAGGACAGATATAGCTGAGCACTGAGAATCCTGAACACCGAGTCGTGCATTGCTACCCTGAGTTGACTTGCAACCTGCAAAGGTTTTGCTTTCAACCATGTGGCAATTGTTGAAGGATCTCTAACGTGTCAAATCTCAAATGACAATCCAGGGCAACCACTCTTACGCTTTTTTTTTTTACTGTCTGCTCTTCGTATGCCAAATAAAGGATGAGGGAAGTCCTCTTCTGAGTAAAGAGGACAAATGTTGTACTATGGGCTGCTCTCTTTCTGTAGCTCTCAAAACGAATGACCCTTTGCATTGTTATCTGGATAGTAAGTATGTCCGTGTTGATCAGATTTATAGCTGTGATCTAATACGTAAATACACATCTTTAGTATCTACATAAACACTATCAACTCTCAAAAAATGCCAAATTTTCTCCCATTCTTAGACTTAGTTTGTTCAAGTGAGAAATCTTTCCAATATGAACTATCAAACACTGCTACATATGTGCTCATACCTGTATTTTCTTGGTTTTGGAGCACAGAATTTTCTGCTGAATTAGCTGATATTCACTGTCTTACAATAAATCAGTAATACTTAAAGAATTAAGCTATTTCAATATTTAAACAGTGAAGACTTCTGCTGAAAATGTAACAGATGATTAAACCAACCAAATTAAAAACTCTTTAAATTTACACTGCAAACAAATCTGCAATGACTTGCCCCCCCCTGGTGAACAGGGTGGGTACCCTGGTTATAAAAACACAGAAAAAGCAGAGTTGCTGAATGCCTTCTTTGCTTCGGTTGTTTACCAAGGGCAGCCCTTTAGAGCCCCAGGCCCTAGGGACAAGAGAAGATGCCTGGAGAGAGGAAGACTTGCCCTGGGTAGAGGAAGATTGGGTCAGAGAGCACCTAAGGAAACTCAACACCCACAGATCCATGGGCCCTGATAGGATGCACCCCAGAGTGCTGCGTGAGCTGGTGGATGTCATAGCTAAGTCGCTCTCCATCATCTTTGAAAGATCCTGGAGAACAGAGGAGGTGCC
>NW_010577078.1:252018-286243 GCF_000705375.1 Tinamus guttatus | reverse complement strand
CCCCGCGGGTGGTTTCGGTGCCTGGTGGCTGGGTTGTGTGTTGGCAGGAAGGAGGAAAGGAGACAGCTGCTTCGGGAAGGAACTTACTCCCGTAGGATACAGCTGTGGATAATGTCACGGGACTTGCAGGGAAGCAGAGCAGAGCCCCTGCTGGGTTTGGGCACTGACAGTGCTGCTGCTCGCGCTTGCAGCCGTCTGTGCAAGGTCCCCTCGGAGCCGCTCACCCCTCTGCCGGGCTTCTCCTTGGGATGAGCAGACAAATTTCTTTGTTTCATTTAATTTCTTCTTAACGGTAATGAATGGGGGGAAGGAGTGTTTTTAAGAGAGGTTATATACAACATACCCTTCCTGTGAAAGCCCTTTCGAGGGAGGTGATCCTGCCCCTCTACTCAGCCCTGGTGAGGCCGCATCTGGAGTACTGTGTCCAGTTCTGGGCTCCACAGTACAAGAGGGATGTGGAGCTGCTGGAGAGAGTCCAGCGCAGGGCTACAAGGATGATCAGGGGCCTGGAACATCTGCCCTATGAGGAGAGGCTGAGGGAGCTGGGCCTGTTCAGCCTGGAGAAGAGAAGGCTGGGAGGGGATCTAATCAGTAATCTAATCTATAAGTACCTCGAGGGAGGGAGTGAGGAGGATGGTGCTGGCCTCTTTTCACTGGTGGCCACTAATAGACCTAGAGGAAACAGTCAGGAACTAAAGCATCAAAAGTTCCACAGGAACTTAAGGAAAAAATTCTTAACAGTGAGGATGACAGCACTGGAACAGGTTGCCAAGAGAGACTGTGGAGTCTCCTTCTCTGGAGATCTTCAAAACCCGCATGGATGCAGTCCTGTGCCACGTGCTCTAGGTGACCCTGAGTGTGCAGGGGGGTTGGACTAGATGACCTCTAGAGGTCCCTTCCAACCTTAAGCATTCTGTGATTCTATGATATTCCTCATATAATATTGGGAGTTCTTCAATTCCTTAAACCAATTCCTTCACATGCATGCAAGCAAACACTTAGGTTATATGCATACAGAGCAGACAACTCCAGGGGTGAGGTGTATCAACTGTAAAACTGTGGCGGTCCTAATTTTAATGCATGATTTTTTTTAAGAGAATTTGCAAATTACTTGAGCCCTGGGGAAGCAGTAACTCTTAAATCAAAAGGCAATACTGGTCTTAGGCACTAAGTCTACTACACAATATATACAATAATGTTTTAATACAGACGGCTACAAAAGACAACTGAAAGAGAGTCTAATGTCATGTGAATGAGGGAAGATACTTTTTACTGGAGGTAGAAAATCTTAGTATCATTTTAAATATTTTTTTCTAAAGCCAAAAAGCACTTCAAACTGTAGACATATTTACATAGCAGGACAGTTTAAAAATTTTGAAGTTTAATGATTTAAAATGTACAACTCAGTATTAGGCAGTGCAAAATATTTCATAAAATGAGGAAAATTTTACACACAGTGTCAATCCCGGCTGCCATAAGTAGAAGACCCATGCTGAATAATGTGAAAGTGTAAGGTCGCCACTTAGCAGTCATGTTCTGCTTACTAGAAATACTTTTTTTGGACACATTCAATATACGTAGCTTCAGTCTTTAACTCATGTTTTTAGAGGGCACTTAGTACATTTAAGTAAAGCATCTAAGTTTTTACAGTACCTAAATGTTGTCATGATCCACTGCAAATCTCTTGGTAGTAACATGGATGTTGGATGTTTTTCCGAATTTAGTTACTGAAGACAGGATCCAGTATATGTAGGCATACAATGAGACTACAAATGATCCTTAGACTACCATTCATCATAAACCAGACTCTGGAAAAGCTTTTTTCTTCTCCCAGAAGATTAACTTAAATACATTGCAACTCAAAGTGGACTTGTACCGAATGAAAAAAAAGACCATTTAAATACATCTGCAACAGCATAAATTCACTGCTAATGAAATTTTACGTATTTCTTCTACATAAGGGATTTTATTCTTTTCTCTTCAAGTAGATGGAGATGAAAAGACAGGTGGATGGAATGGATGTATTTTTATTTTCTACAGCTGCTTAAAAATATCATCTACAAGAGAACTGTTTAAAGGCTATTTTGTGAAGGTGATAGATATTTCTATGCACTGAAAAGGCACATCTCACTTATTACACATCACTTGCATGAATAATGAGGAGAACAAGTTCTTTACTGTCTCTTCTGCTGTTGTAACTCCGACCATTAAAATGATGTGGAAGTTATAGCTTTGTTCAAGCAATCAAAAGATGTATAACAAGCATAAAAATGCTGAAAGGATGGCTGGCAGCCCTGCAATGTATCTGCCTAGTTATATATCTTTTCAGCGGAACAGAGAGGCAAATACTACACATTGCACAATCTCTTTTTTTTATTACACTTCTAGTAGTCACTTTTTATTAATGCAGAATAGTTTTGTCAGCTCCAAAAAGAGAGAATTATTTATTCTGTCGTCTTCCTTCCATGCGGAAGGCAGCTACAGTTTCTCTTTATTTCTAAAAATGTATCTTTTCCCCATTCTCCCTTTAATTTGACATCATTAAGTTTATGACTTAGAGTGCATTATAACCTCACAGCATATACAATATGATGTCAAATGGGAAGCCTTGGGAATTAAGCCAAGTTCCAGCAGAGCTTATGGCTGTCAAACTCGCAAACATAGCTGACTTTGACCTTGGGTAATTCAGTCATTGCGCTGCTCTAATTTAAATGGAGACATTTTCTCCTGGGCAAGAGGAAAAGTCACACACACAAACTTACCTACTTATGTAGAGATAACAAGGCAACTTTGCTTGTTCTCCCAGATAGATTGAGCATACTGTAGATCAAGTAATGGAAGACCAAGTGTCACCTACATCCCTCTGTAGTCAAGTGCTAAATACTCTTTTCTGGACCAGCAATCGTAACAGAGATAAGATTCCTGCACAGACAGCCATCCCATCATAAAAGCCTTACTCTTAGAGACAGATTTACACCCAAAGTTGGGCTGCCTGCTTTGGAATGAGTCATCTGCTAAAGTCAGTATTCCAAAGCTAAATTTCAAGGGAAAGCAAACAGTTGGAGACACTCTATGCAGAATCTAGTATATCTGTGCCCAAACTTCAAGATAATGGCTCAAATATCTCAAACATATTTTCTATTTTTTTTCTATAAACAGGGAAATCATTGTATGTTTACTTGCACTGGTGCAAAAGAGAATAGTCAGGAAACTCTTTTTTAAAGCACATTATTGATTTTTTTTTAAACGTGGCAGAAAGGTATTAGATGCAAACTATTTCACACTTCTGTTGGGGGGGGAAAAGAAACAAAACAAAACATGAAACTAACACCAAGCAGAAGCAGCAAAACCACAACTGATTCTTCTGTTCCCCTCCAGCAGGCGGTCCTATCAGAATGGATGGGTACTGTTAGCTGAAAACATCAAAGGGGTTAAAAACACACGTGAAAGGACATGAGCTCTCACCTGAGTCAAATACCTCAACTGACAGACTTTCACTAGTCAGAAACTAACTTTGAAAGGTCCTTAAGAGGAGGATTTGGGGTCTTGCTGTCAATCATGCAAATGGTAGTTTCCTTATATTGTTAAGTTTCTGGGCAGTAAGGCATGCCCTTCTTTTCCAGTCCTTCCCACTTAATATCATCCATTAGCCTCCCCTAATCAGTGCTACTGATCCTAATCAGCGCTTACTTCATTTTTCAAGTACTCAGTCACAGCACTTTGATGTTTTTGCACAACGGCAACATGAAAGGTATGACACATGAGAAGTAAACTCTATCACTTAGCAGAAGCAACAGCCGAAGAGCTGTGCTGAACATCTTCATTATATTATTCATCACAGCAGACAGTCATGCTGTTATTTCCCTATGTTACCGTAGCCACTTGGTCAAAGTAGCTTCAGAGTTGTCATTTACAAATGTGGTTATTCTTTTCTGATAGATACCTTTCCAACTTTTATTCACTTTCAGCATTAAAAAATCTCAAGCAAATTACCATAACTCATTCATTCCTATTTCTGCGGTTCAATTTTTCAAATGAAAACAATTTTTTCAAAGGGGCTGAGTTAGGTATTACAGACGATTTAAGCATAAAAACCAATTTTATGTTCTATATGTAAATGCAAATTATGATGAAACCAAATAATGTCTTGACAGTAGAGTCAAGCATACTCCTGTATATGAAGAAAATTTCTCCATATAAAACTCCAAATATTCATGTCATTCTCCTGTATTTCAGACATTGTTTCCAATCTATCCACTGGAATCCTTCTCTTTAAAAGAGTTCCCTTGCTACGTGAGCCTTCTTACTAAAAACAAAGGCAGGCAAAAGCCTTAATAACTCAAAGCTGTCATACTAGTTCAGTAAAATACACAATTGTCTTGTCGATGTTTTCCATTTTGAACCTTCTTAGCTACAAGTTACAGGACAGCCTTCCCTAAAAGTGATTTTAAAAATAAAATGCTTAAACCATAATGTCTCCAGTAAAATGTTTCCAATCCAGATTGCCAGATAACTAGTACTGTGTAGACATAGAAAGTGAGGCCAAATCCATGCACAGCCAAAACTCACTAACAGAGTCGCTTCATTTGAACAATGGCTTAAAATGAAGAAAAATAAACTTTACTATATTGTCTTCCTCTCACTACCCAGGGACCAGCTGAACTGGGAAAAGCCAGAAAAAAAAAAAAAAAAAAAAAAAGACAGAGGAATAATAGTAAGTAGTATTAAAGGCAATGAAGTTCCAAACTCCAAGAAAGGAAATGTCCATTCCCATAGAATAAGAAAGGGGAGGCTTCCAATGGGCTTTATTGGTGTAGGGTTCCCTTCCCACCCACTTTCCTGAGATTTACGAGTACATGGTATATGGACAAGGGTTTTTAAAATCCACTCTTGATTCTTGATTGGACTGCATTGTGAATGTCCGTGTTTTCTGCATTGTTTTTCTGAAGTCAGGCTAGCTGCAACTATAATTTTTGAGCACTACCAAGCACTCAGCTGAGAATTTTGCCTGTGCCAGATTACAGCCCCCATTCCCAGTCTGCATCCCAAGCTTGTTAAAGGCCTCAAGAGCACCCCCAAGAGACAGCTGGAAACTGGAAGGAGACAGCTTGTAGGCCACCTCCCGATCTTCGGAGATGCCAGATGGGGTTTGCAAAAAGGAGCCCTGCGGATTTTAACAGAGCCCTGTTCCCCAGCCCCTTTACACCCAGCTGGCGTCCCTCCTCTTCAATGCATTTCATGTTAGGTGAACCAAGACTGCCATGCATATGGCTCAAATCCTGTGGTATTTAAAGTCACCAGTTAACCCCATACCCTCTCAGGTAAACTGGGTGAATATCACAGCATGTTTTGTAGCCTACAAGTCAATTGCAAGCTAAATTGTAAGAGTACTGCATAAACAGAAATATATTTAGATATTAAGTTTTACAAAGGTCTTTCTGATGGACAGTAAGCTTCTCAAAAATGTGAGAAATTCATTCATACATGATGGACAATGTAGTACAGGCTCTCTGATCATGACAGGCTGCTTTTTAGCATATTGCATTTTAGCATATAGAACACACCAAGCTCTCCTTGTCTGACAAAATGTGCCATTTCCCATACACCACAAAAAGAACCTAAATATGCCCCTTTTTCTCCTGCCTTTCCTAGCTTGTGTAAGCTCATCACACAGTAGCTCTGCCTGACTCATAGGCTTTACATAATTGGTGAATTTTATAGCTCTGTAACTAAAAAACTAATTATGTTAGGATCAGACTCTATACATGTATTCAACTTTAATATTCATTAAAAAAGAAATATCGATCCATGAACTACAGCTGCATGACTAAAGTAGGTATAACACACAAAAGATTTTAGAGAAAAATAATTTTAAGTCTTCCTTTATCAATATACAGCTCTTTAGACTGAAAAAGGAAAGAAAAAAAAAAAGGCAGGGCTGTAAACTTTACACACACACTAGCAGCAGAATTACTTCTTCAAACCTGATTAGATCTGGCAGGATATCCTATTAGCCAGTTATTCACAGCCTTACTTATCACAGCTCAACACTAAGACTTTCAACAGACCTCTCTGTAAGGTTAATATCCAAAACAGAGGACACCAACAGCGTTAGAACAGTACGTAAAATGAACCTTTACTCTTACAATACATCTGTTACTATATCCATTTTCTAGTACACTGTTATATTACATGAGCTTAGACATTTTATTCAGTAATTTATTCAGGATAAGATCTTCAAAATATTAAATAAACCTACTCTATTTAAATTAACACTAGGGATTCTATATAGGAATAATCAGGCCAGTGCTGATGTTCTGGAAAATGCTGCATTCAAACTGCTTTTAATTTTATAAAATTAAGTATTATTGGATTTTAGTTTTCACAAAAAAAGAGTAAAGGGTTTATGAATGATCAGTAAGACATGAATTATTCACCACATAGCTGCACTTAGTCCTACAAAGATTATTTCCTCTACTGCTCATTTATTTTGCAATTATCACCAGGCTAAGGTTGGCATTTTGCAAGAAAAATATAACTATTTCCTTCAGTTCTTTTACATTCAGAGTACATTGATTTCAAAGGGAGTCATGCACAAAACTCTGCATGGTAACTCATAGTGGTCTAAGTAATTAAGCAACTCAAAAGCAAATAATTGATACCTAACAGAATATTATATTCAGTAGCTCAATGTAGAACTCAAACGTACAAGAAACTGCTTCATTGTATATACAGGGAGACTGGTTGGATTCAGTTAGTCCTGCGTGTAGGATTTGTCCAACAATACAAAGCATTAACACTAGTCTAATATACTACCTTGATAACTTCTGTGTCCAGTGCCGTGAGGCTCGTAAAGGCTGAGTAAAGCTGGTCCTAGAACTAAGTGAGAATAGAAGCATTCAGGAAAGGTCCATGGTGACCAGCAGGTGAGCAAGTGGGCTTCAGATGCTCCTAACAGACCAGGAACCTCCGAGGGCCCATAGCTGCCACTGAGGCAAAGTAGGAATTTGAAGAGGGTAATTGACCACTAGGAGCACCGAGAACCTTCTGAGCGCACTTCAATGTTGATCACAAATAAAAAAAATAATAATAGTAGTAAAATGTTAGTACCTCTAGATGGGCTCACTGGTTGTCCTGACTATGCAAATACTAATAGGTGCAGTAATTTTAAGACTGCTTTGTTCTTATTACTACCTTTGTTCTAATTACTGTCAATTTAGGGAAAAGCTTGCACCGTGGAAAACATTTACAGATATTAAACTAGCCTACTACGCCCATCATGAAAGGAAAAAAAATTAGTTCATTTATAGGGGCTTCTCTCCTCTCTCCTCCTAGCATCGAGCTGCAATTTTCACAACGAAAAAATATTTTAAAAGTCATCATACAGAAATAACGTATTTGATTATTTAGGTTATTGCATTTGGAATATTTTAATGCAATTTGAAAACCATAATGGGAACTAAAAATAATCTATGCATTCTCCATGTCAGGTATATGTGCTAGTTTTTTCTTTTCACTCTATTTTAATTGTAAAAACTTGTGAAAGTTAGCCTTATGTGGTATGATCAAAAGGTACAGTCTTTCTTAAATCTACTCTGCAGGTTTTATCTTTTAAGGTTTTTAACTACTGATTCTTTGCTTATGATAGAACCATATTTGGTAATTAAAGCTAAAAAGAAGATTTAAGAACTGTTTAGTATCTTTACACATAAGCTTGGAACTATAAAACAGAATTGAACTATAATGGAACTAAACTGAACTAATGGACTAAACTGAACTAATGGAACTAAATTGAACTAAAATGGAACTATAAAACAGAAATAATGTAAAATAAATACAAAATTCCAAAGGAATTTTGTAAAACTGCAGAGGATGTTTAAATAAATACAAATAATATTGGTTGATTCAAAATACCTGGTAGCATGGTAACTAGTTTCAATCACATTGCTCCCTCTGATGGTAAAAGCCTACTGAAAGGATAAAAATGTTCTGCAGATTTCATTGCAGAATTACTTTAATTCCATTGTTTTAAAAGTTAGCATGCAGTCAGATTTACATCATATCTGAAATAAAACAAGATTCAGAAGGGGAGGGGAAATAAGAGCTTAAGCCAGTTAAGCAAACAGCTGAACTGCTGGGAAGAAAAAAATCACCTTTACCATTTTACGCCTAAAACCCCTCAGAATGACAAAGCTTGAAGAGCCATTTGTAACGAAGAAGCATCTACTTCCATACCCTGCCTCTTCTTTCCCACCCACCACTTCCCACAGTACAATCAGCAAACAAACCGCTCTATATGAGCAACTTAATCCTCCTCCCCCCAGAAAAGTCAAACAGAATATAATGGTGGCAATAGAAAAAAGAAATGGGAATGGGCAGCACAGTCTTGCTCATGAAGCTGTACCACGCAAACTGTCTCTTCTGAATGACTGCAAAAAATGTGCAAATAGAGTGCATAAATGTTCCCGTTATCTAAATATGTTCTCCAGATGCATGGCATGTGGAGTCACAAATGTTGGTATACCTAATCTGCTAGCTGTGGCATTTTCCATTTCCTCTTCCTACAAAAAAGCACAGAGAACGTGTAGACACAAGTCATGGAAATTTGCTTATCAGCCTTCATTTGAAAATATTATTTCAAGAATATCTTCTCATTTGCACAAATACTGCCTCAATTTGGTAAAAAAAAAATAAGGTTCAGAACTCAAGGCAAATCAGCAATTATGGAGCAAGGGAACTGCAGAGACCAGGTTGTAGAGTAGCTAGTCTACAGGCAACTGTTCCTACTAGCCACTGCATCACTCAGTCCACAGGCTGCCAAAAGAATTTTAGCAGTAGAGCAACAGCCATAGAGAACAAGTGGAAAAGACAGCACGTAGTCAAGGAGGTTTTCCTAGCTGCCAGGGGGCCCAGTGAGAACCACCATTTAATGAAAAAAGTTCATTTTCCATGTGATTCTACCTGAGTCAATAATGAAAGAAAAGTTTAGGAAAGAGAACAAGCAGGATCCATGAAGGCTCACAATAAGACAAATGCACTTTTTAGTGCCCACTTTTTACACCTGTTATGCACAGATTCTCTTCCTTTTGATCTTATCAAATTCTAACTCCTGTAGATCTTTTCTCAACAATGAAAAAAGAGAGAAAATGAACATATTGTCCATTAACATTTTAAAAAAAAAAAGTCAGTGCTGGAAAATAATATTTTATAAAGTCTTTCAGAAATTGGGCAGAGAAGCCCCACAGACTATTGAGCATACTAAAGGTGTTACACTAGAAAAGTGTATATGATATTGAAAGATTCTGCACCTTTTAGCACTGTACATCACTATTCACTACAGTGTTGTTTTTTTTCCAGTGCGTATCATTGAAAATAAATGCTATAAATGATATCATGCGACCATGAGATAGCTCCTATCTCAGTATATGGCTTTTCTTTCACTACACAAAACACAAAGTGCATTAAACTCTTCGAACAGGTGAAAATCTTGACTCCACCGAAACACACAAAAAAATTTGGAGGTGTCACAGGCTTTCAGGTATAAATTCCTCGTACAGGTTCTTAAGTGCTCCAGGCGGAGATGGTTCATAGCAGCAAAGCTGTGCATTTGAGCAGGTGGCCTTCCTGGACCAAAGCCTTGTGCTAGCGCGTAGCTACTTTCAAGCTGCTAACACAGCTAACCAGCTTCTGCAAAGCACCCTGTGGCCCTCGTATTCTCAGCTGGCATTTGGGGGCTGCTTTTAGGAGGGTGGAGCATAAATCACAATAACATAACTGATCCTACAACAAATTATTTTACAAATGAATAATTAGTATGTAATATACAGGTTATCTCTTGCATCTTTAATGGAATCCTCTGAGACAAATTCTGCCTTAAATTATAATATAGTAAAAGTATTTTTACCCACTGTCGTCATAATTTTTCAATGCTTTTAACTTTTTCACATATAAGTTACTAGAGTAATATAAAAGGGGGCAAAGATGTGACTGTGGTTTAATGGATCTGGATATGTACAGTATGCTTAAGACATATTTTATAAAACATGTCGGTAAAGCTATATTCTTCATCTCATGCCACTTTATTATTTTAAAATGTTAACATTTCTCCCTATCATTTTTTTTCTTTTTTAATAAAAGTTGACTTCCAAGTCAACCACTCAGATACTGAGGTGCAGCTCAGAGAAAAATTACTAGAGGAGGGAGAAAGAAACCCTGACTGCTATATGATGCTAAACAAATATTATTCATAGCCACAAATCATTCAAAAGTGTTTGCTAATAAAATATTTCTGAAACTATGTCTTTTATTTTGTAATATATTTCCAACTCTTTTCCAGAAAAGTACTTAAGCACATGCCTAACTTAAAGCACATGAGAAATCCCATTTGATTTCAATAGACTTAATCACATCCCTTAAGTCCCACACATTTTTCAGTGCCCTGCTGTATCAGGACTTTTTACAATAATCAAATGAGAATAAACCAAATATGTTTCAGTGTAATCCACACTTTTTGCATGAAAATGCAGACATAGTCTTTTAATAGTCATGAAAGCATTAGGCTTTTAGTCTTACAGAGTAACAAAATCACACCAAAATTAAAAGACTAGAGCAGATCGATTCACTGCCATATGGTCAAATGTTCTATATTTCTCTGCAGAACTCGGAACATCACTTGAACATAGTCAAAATCAGAAGTCTAAGCTGATGTACAACCACTGTCCTAGGGAAATTACAATATTCATTTATTTTTCTCACGTAGAAATCTGACCTGGATATCTGGACTTCATGATCCATTTTAATTTAAGATATATAATATATCATATATAAGTAATATATTATATGTCATTATTATATGTATATATGACATATATAAAAAATATAATATCAATTAAAATATACCATTTGTAAATCTGGCATTTAAATGCTCTATCAAATGCTGTATCTTATACACAGAATCCAGCTGCAAAACTTAAAATGTGTCTATCAGATATTGATAATTTAATTTAGATAAGCACTGTTCCCTAAAGAGAATGGGAGGAGCAATATCTTTTACTATACTACCTGATGTTTCAAAACATATAATACACACACATATGTGTGCATTTCTTTTTAGATAAATAAGCCCTTCCTGCTGTCACAAAGAAAGCCTCACTATCCAGAAGTTTGCCCAGTTTTCAGACCCTGAAAAGATATTTTTGTACCACAAAGTGTATTACATTTTTTCCAGTGGTATCACCTGGAATATAGATATTATTTCATCTATACAAATTGCCACTACTCTCCTTAGATCATCAGAGCTACAATATCACTGTTAATAGAAAATTCAATTTATCTAGCAACTCTCAAGCCCCACGTGCAAAAGACAATATCCAGTTTGAGGGAAGCTCATGTAGCTGATGGAAGCAGGAACTTCCCCACGTAGCTTTATCCGTAAAATTTCAGCCTAGGACCTCTCCGGAGCCATGAATACTAGTCATAACAAACTGTACAGTAGCTGTGTGTTAGTCAGTCTTTGTCAGCACTCCAAGGACAGTATGTGGCAACAGAGCATATTTCTTCTATTGGTTTCCCTTGTTATTAAAAACAGCCCTTATGGTGCCTTTCCACTTAAGCCCCTGAGTCTCACTAGCTACCTCCAGAAAATAGGTGGAGAGCTGAACCATAGGAAATAGGACAGGACTAAGCATTCCTGTTTGTTTGTCAACTCCCTTTCCCACCTCATCTCGCAAAGCTACAAACTATGAATATTATTTTATTACATTTGCTTGGATATAAGACAGTAACTATTTAGCTTTTGAATAATGCTGCTTTTAAATCATTTTAATTTTTTACTTAACTCAGAAGAGTTAAATAAAAGCACATTTCTATTAAGTGTGTGACAACAGGGAATATCTGTGTCCTCGCTCAAGACTAAACTGCATTTCTCCAATTACATGAGTTTCATATGAAACATGAATGATCTCAGTGTGTTCTAAATGTCAAAACGCATCATCTGCTTCTGAACTTCATCTGATATGATCTGCAAACAGTAAATGGGAAAAAATATATAACACATCAACAACCTCTAACGTAGTTTGGGAAAGGTCCCTCCGAATTTGTCACTGATGGATTATGATATGTAAGTAACTGAATGCTGGAGCAAAAGAGGGCAAGGTAAAACATACTTACTGGCACAGTGATTGTTGTGCCAAATGTAAAGGTACTATGGGAGGAAAGAACAATATTGATGCTTTTCCATCAAGTTTGTTGTAGTACGTAAGATTCAGCACTCTCAATTTTCTGCACTTTTCTACTAGAAAGAATTTTCTAATATGCTTTCAGTTCCACTAATATTCTTTCTAACAATCTGTTTCTTGATGTAATTCAAAGTAGATGATAATTTGGGGTCTTCTATGGCAATGGTCACTGTGACAATTTCTGTGTCTACCGGATGATAATTTGGGGTCTTCTATGGCAAGCCAGGTCACTGTGGCAATTTCTGTGTCTACCAAAGGTTTTAAAGAAAATTTTGAAGAAACTGTCTAATATGCAGCTTCAAAAGACATGTTGATTTTTACTTTGATTTAAAATTATGCCATTTTTTTCAATGACTATTTTTAGCTAAAAGCAAATAATGACTCACTAAGGCAACCATTTTTGCTTGCTAAATCCATAATTCCTTCAGAGTGTACTCACTGATATTTAATAAATCCAATTGCTTTCATAACAATGAAGTATTTCAGCATAATGCCAGCAATTCATTATTGGAAGTTAGATAACTTACTTCCAGAGGTATTTTGCAACTAAGAATTCCTTGATTCTGCAGTTCGACTACAAGATGAATTGCCTGCAATACAGCAAGTCCTATAAATAATGATATTACAGGAATACAAATTACAAAAGGCTGTTGTGCACCAAAGAAATAGAATGATAAATATTTAAACAAGATAGAGTTGAAAACAATTTTCATTTCACTGAATTCAGCTTCTATTGAAGCACAATGCTCCAACTTCCACAATGCTCCAACTTCCGACTGCCCATCGCGGAGGGCTGGAACACCACACAGCTGTGCTAAAAGCAGCAGGTTTGGGGACTAAGCGACAATGAACTAACTACAACTGAAAACCGATCTGCAAGGGGATCACAGCTGACACTTTCACATGTTAAAGAAAAGAAAAAGAGGAAAAAAAGAAAACATGGAAACAATACCGGCCAGGGACCGGCTAACTACAAGCAGAGGTATAAATGCAAGAACAAGTACGCTATATAATCTGATGAAAAAGGAATAACTTACCTAGTGCACAATGTTAATGATTGTCCGCACTCCACAAAGATGAAAAAATGGATTTATTCAGTTCAAGTCTCACACATCTGCTAGCATTCTGTCCTACAGTACTGCAATCTATTGTTTAATTCTAGGTTAAAATGAAGTAATCTAAATATGCACTCTGTTATATAAAAGGGCCAGAGGATGAAATTACATCAGTTTCTAATAAGGCCCTTTGAAACCCTAAACTAGCAAGTTAGCAGCCAAATTATTTTTCTCCTACTAATACAGCTAGAACAGCAAATAAGAATGAGATGAAAATAAAATAAAAGGCCATGCTACAGGAGGACACAACAAAATGCTAAACATCATTTCATCATTTTATCCTGTTACTTAAAATCTCCAAAAACAGACTTAACAAAACTTCCTTAAACCCAAGGTTCTTTCTAAATGCAAGATCTGATGTACTTCATTGTATCTCTGTTTGTTTGTATGTTGTATATAAAATCCATGGCAACTACAATTATTAACACTACATTTTTCTCTCCATGTAAAACCACCATATGCCATTTTAACATTTTTTGTGACAGATGTCACACCAGAATATAAAAAAGGACCATTTGTTCACTTTTCTCTATGAAATACATGTCTTACTGTTCTCTTTCTTCCAAGATAGTCTTAGCTGAACTTTATTATCAATAAACAGCAAATTTCCCTCCTCTACAACAAGGATATTCTGCATCTGACCTGGGAAAGAAACGGAGAATCTTGGGGTCTTTAGGATTCAGCGCAGAGGGAAGGTGCCAGAGAAATGGCACCACCTACACACACAGCGAGAACTGGAGCGTAACTCGTGGATCCCAGCTTTCCCCTGCATGCGGGAGCAACATCCACCATCTCCCTGCTGATGTTCAAAGAGCAGCTTTCACTTACAAAGTTGTGTGTAAAGACTGGAAACCTGAAGTATGATAAACCTGACTTCAGTTCAGCCTGTTTGATTGCTGTGCAGCCTTAGGACTGGATTCCCCCATCTCTGCCACATGAGGGAGGGTGAGAAGGCAAAGGAGAGCAAGCAGAATCGATCGTCTGCACAGCGGCTTTACAATGGACAACTGCAAGCAAGGAGTTCATAGAACATTCTGGTCAGGCATTGCATAAGGATTTGAAATGCAGCAAGAGCAACAAGTTTACTACAAATAAAAATAGGAAAATAAATAAATTAGTGACATAATACAATAAACGGGGTATGTATTCCAGCTAATCAAACAGGCATCTCTGAGAACACAGCAGCTGCTCCTTTCAGTCAAATGCAATTCCTCCAGAGGCGCAGGGAACAGGGGTTCCCTTAGATTCCTGAAGCACCGTGTGGACATGTGATCATTTCTCTGGGACTAAGACGAATTTATTTCTCAAACAGTAACTGGGATGCTACGAAATTGCTCCTACTTCTGATCATGAGGGTTTCACTTGACTGTGAAATAGTATAAGGATGGAAATCACAGAATCAATCAATTATTAGTTTCTTTTAAAAGAAGAGAGAATGAACAAAAACTTCAGTTACAACAGTATTAACGTTCTCAAAAGTATGGAAAAGACTATCACTGTGTTTCAGGAGAACTGTGATGCAGCAATTAACATTATTTATTTATCTATATTTTAAATATAGAGCTCAAATATCACCCTTGTTATTCAATTAACCCAAATAAGTGTGCCTGGCCTCCATTCCTAGGGCTGAAAAGTTCTCATAACTGCTCAGGAAAATGAACGCAAAAGAAGGAATCTCTCTATTTTGAAAGCCCAACTGTCCATCAAACATATTATCCAACAGCAAGCACCTTCTAAACTTTCTCAATTGCAGAGACAGCCCATCTTTCAAATAACCACGGACGAGAATATTCAGGGCAAGAAGCCAGCTGAGTTTTAATACAGGTCTTACATTCAGGCTTATTCACACAATCTAATATGTTTTCAGCGCAGGCTAGATTATTAGGCTCCTAGAATTTCCACTGTGTAAATCTCATGCACCTAGTCCCCAGAGTGAAATCCTGCAGCTGAAGTTCAGTACCTCCATTCCCTGAACCATGCAAGGAGCCAGAAATCCTGCACGATGGGCAGAAACTGCCTAGAGATGACCAGTACGAAACACCAGTAGAGCACAAGCAGCAGAGGCAGAGGATAAGGAGCTGATGCTTTCCAGGAGCTTGACCCACCCAAGCTGTGGTAGAGAACACAAACCTCTTTCTACTCAGGGTCTCTGGCCCAGAATTCTGCCCTGTGAATTCTAAAGAACTAAGCTCAAACCTGGCTGTCATGAGAGTTTAACCAGGACAAAATGCCAAGGAGACTTACGGGCCAGGGACATAGAGGTTCAGTGTCTGCTCTAGGCAGGGAAGGTTCAAACCACAAATCCATTTCCTGGGATAGCACCAAATATTTTCAGGCTTGATCTGAGTCTGGGTGCATACCTAGGATGGATACAGTGATGAAAGGGGAATCTTCTCATGCATTCTAGTTAAGAACCTGACACTGTTCATCAAAAAGGTAAAAAAATAAACTCTTGCCTTGAATCAGTGTCACTATAATAGCAGCATAAAAACAGCAAATTCTTTCTCCATAAACAAGCATCTTAATGTAATTTCAGCTCAATTTGTAATCTGAAAGACCATTTTCACATATTAGCATAAAACTATGCAGTAACATGAAAAAAAATTACAGAAATTAGACTGCCATGAAGTAATAAAATCATTATTAAAGTATGCATTTTTCAGGCCTCCAGTGCTCCAAAACATCTTAACTACTATGAAAAACATATTTTGCAGTAAGCTAAACTGGTTCTTCTACTTCCTATTAATAACTGTACTATATATTGCATTAAATAATTCTTTCTCATGCTAAGAGACAAGAACTTCTACTTAATCTTTTATGACCTTTATAAAACTTTATTCAATTATGAAACCATGTAGCTCTTACATGCTCCAAAGTTTTGGTTAGGAACAATTTAAATGCATAAATAAATGCAGCTGTCCCAAGTAGTGCCACCATGATGACTTAAGATGCTGTTATGAGCCTCCAGTTCCATCTCATTTTAAATAAGCAATAAAACTCTACTGCAAGACAAAGTCTCAGATATGAGATACTCATTCAGGAGCAAAGTACTCCCTACTAAAAAAAAAAAAAAAGAAGACATTATAAAATGTTTCTTTCTTTTCAGACATTTCTCATTTTTAAAATACTTAGTTCTTTGCCCTTGTGTTACTCATAAAAGTTTCTGCTATAAAAATGTATTACAGTTAGTTTATTACATGGAATATTTCAATAAGTCAGAAAAATAAATATGAAATCCCTTTATTGATCTTTAGTATGCTGATCCCAAGCTGACACTTGTGGGCAGTATGCTGCTTACAAACCCCTCCAATACTGTGACCACAAGAAATTAAAAATATTAAAAATGAAGCCAATACTTTGGATGGCAGGCCAGCAGCCAATTTTAAAATTGACCAGAATATGCTACTTCCTCAGAATGTAGCCTCATGGCAGGAAAAGTCTGTAGACTGCATCTTTAAAGGAAAGGAAAACTTAGAAAAGAAAAGGAGAAAAAATGTCCACCCTATTTTTCCCAGCTATTTTACCAACAAGAGGAATCTCTATTTAATATAGGACAAGGAGAGATACTGCCACTTCATGAATCTCTTGAAATCCAAGAGAATCCTAAAAAAAAACCTGAAGTCATCTGCAGCAGCCTAATCACCTGAAAGTTCTTACTCATACTTTTATTAACACTTTCTTTGGCAAAACTGCCAGACCATCATGGATATACATTTGATAAAAATATTTAAACAAGACATACTATACCACTGTGCATTGTGTTAACATTTTGTTCTTCCAATGTACCCAATTATATCCATGAGTACTCCAACCAAGTTAAATTCTACCAAATCCTACGTAGTTATTATCTGTAATATTTAATAGGTAAAAGATAAGATTAATAGCCAAGTGAGAAAAGATTTCAATACAGAAGTCCAGAAGCTCTCCCAGTATCTTTGTAAAATTTCCAAATATAAAGTAAAATCTTTTCACAGTCTGAGCATGGTTCTATCTATTTCATAAAGTTTAGCAGCATTGGTACTTACTGACTGTTCACTTAGATCCTGAGAGTCTTCCATGGAGGTTACTCACTTTTCCCCCACAAGCAGAAATTGTCTTATCTTCTAAATTTATAGCTCAGTGGTCTAAATTGAAAAGAGGATAAAAAATAAAATGTGTTAGTCTGTGGGCCTGATTTCTAGGGCAAATCCACAATAAGCAAACACCTTAACTGAGGGTCTGGTTCCATTGAAATCAGCAGCAAAGTTCCCATTGACTGCTGTGAAGCCTAACATATAACACGTTTCAACATGAGCAATATTACCTAGAGAAGCTATCTAACGTACAGAAACAGGTACACACATCTACGTAATAATTCCTCACCTCCTACAGGAAAAAAAAAGTAAAAAAAAAAAAACATAAAAGCTAGAATGTTTAACATAGGCAGCTATTCAGGTATACAACAAAAGATAACCCTTGGGAGAATATATTAAAAAGATGATTATGAAATACAGAACAAAGATACTTAATACACATTTAATGATAACCTTTTAGTCATTAAGTGTCTGGCAGAAGAAAGGTTATTATGCAATTATCAGCATGAAGTCCCCTCTCTAAGGTCCATTAAATTCCTTTAGGATTACATAAAATACACAAATTGGTATAAAACAAGCAGCTCCCTACAATGTGCTAAATAACATACATTATCCTAATTATCTAGCCTGCATATGCCTTCTCCCATAGGATGAAATCACTCTCATCAAATAATGAGATCTTAAATATGAAAATTCTGTGTTCTAGAAGATCTGCCTAGTAATTCTTAAAGTAACCTTAGACAAAAAAACACAGTTACATCACACATTCCATTCTCACAGAAGATCTGCTTGACAGTTGTGAGTGGATTTCAGTAATTTAAACATCAACAGTGCCAAGGATATTTCATGTAGCAATAGTAACACAAATCAAAACTGAAACAGACACATATAACAGCATGCAACTGCACAAGTTGAGGCACCCAAACAAGCTAACTTTATCTGGATTTATCAACTAATTACCTGGAGAAAACATTACCTGGGAGTATTCCCACTAACATAAACCTAACATGGATGTATCTTTGTTTTAAGCTTTTAAATTATAACTAGTTACCTCTTATATTTTGTGCTATCTTAAACCTCCATAAAAGTAACTATTACTTATCTGAGTTAAACAATTTATTATCCATTATTACAATTAACAATTAAACAATTGCAGCTATGAACCATTTCACCTCCATATATCCCCATGAATAACCCTATTTTTTCCTATGAATTCCTTCTCTTTTACCACAAAGAGCCACCTATCTGCCATGCCTCCATTTCCTGTCCAATTTGTAAGTCCCCAAATTCTCTTGCATTTCGCATGGGCCGTTCCCCAGAACATACGCATGTAGAGCCCAAATCTGCTTTCGTTCCTGCTTCACCTCTATCTCCTCTCTTTCCTGCCACCAAGATTACAGCTTCCTGTTTTCCTCCCCTGGTCTAAATTTCAAGATTTTCATTAGCATTTCATTAATTTTGCCATTTTACACTAGGAAAAGACTAACTACAAACAGATCCTACTGCATATAGCTCACCTTAACAGCAAAACATACAGAATCCCTGTCTTTCAAAATGGCTTCAGACTCCTCTTGATTTCAAAAAAGATTCAAGCCATGGAAGTCTTCACTGGAGATGGCTTCACAAAAATAGTTATCACATCACCAGCATAGCACCAACACCCTTGAGTTTTTTTAAATTGTCTACTGTCTTTTGTCCAACTGAGAGAGAAGGGGAATTGCAAGCCTTCCTTAAAATAGCCAGCTTCTTAATACAGGCAAATATAAGACAGGAGACTACTGAGAACAATGAGGATTTTGAAGGAAAGCAGTTCTACACGGCATTTCCTGTAGCAGGCCATTATTCATCAGCCCCTGCCAAAGAAGAAACTGTTCCTAATACAAAGGTGAATTTCCACAAAATGAGAACTGGTCCAAAATTTTCCATAAATAATTTCAACATAAAATCTTTTTTTGTTGTTGTTTTTTAGATTTTAGTTTTAATTTAGTTTAAGTTAATTAACAGCCTGAAACGTGTGCGCGCTAATGCATCAGTAAGACTGCCTTTGGAAAGGAATGGCTGAGCAGACAACAATAAAACACAGGATTCCGATAGAACTGACTAGTTTCTAGGTTTACTGACCAAAAGGCATTAGCTGACTTGCATTCAAACATTCTGCAATTCTGCATGTTGATAACAAATTGGCAGCACCCTCACTTTCTCCATCAGTCTCTACTGTTATTGAGTCATGGAAGCATATCACAAGAGACAGACACATATTCCTTTTCCTTTCGTTGTTAATCATGAACTTAAACCAAAACCCATTGAAATCAATGGAGAGATGTGACTTTTTTTTTTCTTTTAAAATTAAGAATTTCAATATTTTAAATAAATCTTAGACAAGCCTAGCAGGCGTTTTACTATTAAAGACAGTCTCTGTTACACCCACGGTGTGTGTGTTGTGCTTCCCAAAATTCAGATGCAAATGTTTTCACCCTGTCACCATTAACAAACAAATGCCAGGCAACTCCATGTAGCTTGAAAAGTACCTGCCCAAAGTCAGTCCCGATGGATGATTCCTATAAGAGATATACACCTGCATGCACAATTAAATATGCCACTTGTATCCATCTTCTTCAACTATGACTCACCTTCAATAATTTTTAAATTTACTTTACTGAATTGTAGGACAAGCCTGTTTTAATCTCTGTACAAATGCACGCTCTGTTAAATGCATCTTCTACACAAATACGCTATATAATATAAACATGCTATATAATAGTCTCAGTGGAGCTCTCTTGTTCATCTTTATGCTGTCTCAAAATTCAAATATTGAAAATGAAGCTTTTTAAAAATATAATTCTAAATTAATCATATATCAATATTCCCTTTAATGCTTTAAGGTATTATCAACTAATTCATGCTACATTTTGAGCCCAGCTAAAGCTGCTGATTATAACCCACTGCAAACACAATGATTTTTATAAAGGTAGTTATGCCAATTGCACTTAGACCAAATCCTTTAGGGTTTAGTTTTATAAATTTGTAAAAGAGGAGAAAAAACATTAGAGAAGTCAGTGTTTTAAATAAGACCAGCATTACTCCCTAATAAAGATATAAAATTAAAGGATAATAGTAACCTCGTGCTGTTTTATGAGGCAATAATCCAGTTACCAATTCAACCTTGTAGTTTATCCCATCTAGAGAACCAGATTAAAAACAGAGGGAGGGAGGGCACTTTTATCCCTATTATATTGCAAGTGTTTCTAACTGCTTCTAAGTATTTTTAAAACTGTTGTTAAAAGTCTTAAACTCAAGACAAGCCAGAATGAAGAAAAATGTCTGTTTCTGCTCTTGATCCAGTCCTCGCAGATGTGGCTTTAAAACTGATGAAGTGTTTTATGCTCTAAGATAAAAATTTTACCTTTCTAAGAAATGTCTTAATTAGGAAGATTCCTGACTTTCCTCATCAGCAAGCGCATTTAAATATAATTTTTTATTTATTTATTTTTATCTGGGGGAATAAAACACTTCATCAAGTTTAAACTGCAACTTCCAGTGCTCAAACATGAGGAGAAACATGTGGGTATTTTTTCCAGAGATACAAACATAAGTTTTTTTTAAAAAAAAAAAAAAGTAAGAAAAAAAAAGAACTGAGAACAACTCTTGCTCTCCTGCTTGCTGATTTGTAAATGAAAATGTAAGGAGCAATGACAAGATCTCTCCCATAATGATGGGGTTTATTATTATTATTTCAATGATTTTTTTTTTTAGGGACACAGTACAATTCTTTTCACTCTTTTTAAACTGCAGAACACCTACTGAAATTGCCTTCAGTGATGCTCTGGAAATAAGTCACTGCTGTATACTAAAGGAGCTGCAGTATCCCAATCAAGTTTACTGCATGTTCTTACATTATATAATGTGTCTACAATAATAGGTATGTAGAGAATACAGAGAATAGAGATAACAGTGCCGTGGTGGTCACAGGTAATTCAAAGACACACAAAAAATATTTCTATTACGGCCACACACTAGTAGAGAGCCCAAATTCTGATTTAAGTGAGAAGTGGTCACAAATACAGCAATATCTCATTTTGTGGTGCTCTGCTTCAGAAACCCATGATAGTTAAAAGTACTTAGTGCTTAGAACTGCAACTGAAGACTTGCTGAGTGTTTTCCACCAAAGTGCCTTTATCAGAATAAATAAGCACGGCCTCCAGGGTCTGAACTCTCAGTCATAGGCAAGTCCCTGTCTGGCTTTTGCACTTTACCTACAGAATATACACTAAATACAGGGCACTGTGAAAGGCTATGTGAGGAAGGTAATGAGAAAATGAGTTGTTTGGCAATCAGTGCAAGAAACTATGGTGCCTAAGAACTGAAGTCTCACTAAATGAGCTGATTTCATGTTAGCTTTTTCCCCATGAAGGAACAGAAGAGAAGGTACAGGCAGTAACAGGCACTGCTTGACTTCCAAGCATTTGCCTTGCTACTTAGGAAAACATTATTTCATTCAGTTCTCTGCATGTAAATCACCTGTAGTCTAATATGAAAAAAGCTAAAAGGAAACCAAATCCTGATTTACCAGAAATTTAATTTACGTGTTTCGGCTATACCTATAAAGTATTTGTGACAGTAAAAATTACATTTCCTTTTCAGTCTCCACTAGTATCACATTTGGAAAAGAAATACGATCCGTATGCCATCTGAAGAACAAGGGCGATGTGTTTTACAATAACCTACCTTTCCTTGAAACTCGGGCAGACAAGTCAAGAAAGAAAAATATATTATTGCAACACATTTAGAATGAACAAATTATAACCTTAAGGCCTTCTAGAAAGTGAAGATCGTTCTCTGTCCTTATTTTGGTAGACAAAAAAAGAATATGTCAGCTTTTCTACCTTACTTGGTAAGGACTAAGCTCTTAATACAGTCTTAGAAAGGCTATGGCTTGACATATTTTCTATAGTTAGCTAGTTTATACTTCTTTTTTTTTTTTTTTGTATTTTCCCTTATAGAAATGCTGTATTTTCTTGAAGGAAATGTCACCCTTAATAAAAACATTTCTCATTTAATGGAAAGAACAGTAAAAAGAAATATTATCATCTATATCTAACTGCAAGGGAAAGTAAATCAGTAACATATTTTAAATCTCATAAATACAATATATGGTTGACAAGGCACACAAAGCCATCTTGACAATATGATCTAGTCCGAGGTATATATTGCTTTCCTGAGAAAAAAATGGCATTTGGAGAAAAAGTACACAGAACCCTAAGAGTTCTGGCTCTCACATTTCTCCTTGTGTGTACCTTTCGATTAGAAGGATTCTCGCAGGAAGTAGAAGTGGCTCAGAAATCTTACAGGCACATTTAGACTTAGCCAAAAGAACTAGTGTCCACCTCCTGAAATCAAACTGAGTGAAATTAGCCTCCTGAAGAGCTCATATTGCATTACAGAAACAAATCTTTCCCCACAATCTAGGGAATTAACATAAATATGGAACACCCTTCTTTCCTTTCCTCCTTTTTAATGGTTTTTCTGTGGCCTTCATTTCTAGCACATAAGATATGGTCTGCTCTTCAGATCAGTCCAGTTTCAGACATTATTAATTTCGTTGAGGATGAGAAAAAATTATCCTTGTAGAAGTTTTACAGCTTTGAGGTACTCTGGTAACATATCCAGGACCCAGTTTTCTATTTGCAAAGCGCTGAGATCCTTCTTCATACACAAACCTTGATACGCAAGGTTAAGGAGAGCCTACCAGCCCATGTTGACAACATCATCTATTTTAGCTCTGAACCTGCCCAGCAGCCCCTGGTGGGGGAAAAAATCTTTCCTGATTTTCATGGCTACTGGGCATCTACTTACACCAATTTGCATTTGCTGCTGCACTGCTCAAATAGGGAAGATGCATTTTTCCTTATTTTGAGTTATCAACTCACTGTAGGAATTCGTGCAAACATTTGTGCAACACCAGTAAGCTTCTGAGCACAGGTGGATTTCCTGCCTGTTACAACTACATACACTATCTTGCTATTCATTGACATGAATTTACAGGCTCTACTGAAAAGCCAGGGAACCACGCCACTGCCTCTATAAACAACAACCCTCGCTCTCAGTACAAAATTCATGGGCAACAATTTGCTGAGTAAATGGAGGGAGCAGTGCAGGGACAGGCCTTCCAAACTTGCTTCGCCTTCTCATTCCTCCATTTATCTGCCATGCAGGTGTGTGAGAACATGCATACACCTTCCCTGAGAATACAGGATATATTCTAGCATACGTAGAAACTCTACTTCTGAACTGAAGGATTCACAGTTTCAAGGTGTGATGGGACAAATTATTAGCAAAAAAAGGCAATTTAGAATTAAAAACAAAATCCTGGTGTGTCACGTCGTCATGTCACTGATAACTCTGAGGCTTAGATTAACTGAAGATCTAGGACCTGCCTCCTGTTGCTGCTGGAGATGGAAGAGAATGTTTGTTCCTTGAGAGATGCAGGTAACGCAACTCATCCATTTGCATGTCTTTAGATAACAGAATTATCCATACTGGGTTACCATGAATGTTAAAAATAGTCAAAGAATGCCAGTATGGCATTTACAGTTCTATACTCATCTGTTTTTCTTCTGCCTCCTCCCTGCCTTTAAAAAGTTATGCCTATCACAGAAACATCATTCTCGTTATTTCCTTCTTCCTTTCTAAATATGTGAATTCATGACCAACATTATTAATACAGTAGTAAAAGAGATATAATTCATGCCACCAAACTTAGACCTCTCAAAACTTAAGTCAAATAATGTTAATTGATCACTATATATTTGTTACACATAGACTCATAAATTCTGAATGGTCTTTGTTGAATGCTTGTATTACTGTCATCTTACTGCATTTTTTTTCCCTGGGAAGACTGAAAATTAAAAGCGTTTCCTGGCTTCACCTCTCCAAGAGTCAATTCTTGATGCAGACTTGCTTCCTTGAAGTGATATTCCTGAAGGATGGCATTGCTTGTGTGGTTTTTGCAGATGTTTTGTTCGAGAAAAATTAAGAAGCTTTTCCTACTTTGCAGACGATTTTTCTCTTAAACAAAGAAGCAAGTCACACCACCGCAGTACCGTTTGGTATCTGTTAAAAACAGGCACTCATGACAAACAAGCATAGCAACATCGACCATGTGAGACTTCTGCATCAGTCACATAAATACTAAGGTAAGAAACTGAAAGGATCTATGGGAATAGTTTTGCCTGTTGCCCTTTTACTACCCCAGAACACAACAAGTGGAAAAAAACAGGAAAACAGAATGACTTCTTGGCAAATGCTAAAGTGCTGGAAGCGCTATGTCTCATTTACTGCTGGTAAAGTAATACTTCAGCGCTCCTTTTATTCTCCTTGCAAAACTGGTTACCAACTTTGCTGATACACAGACATGTCTCAAAATGACTCCCTGTCCTCTTCCTACAGCTCCCATGCCATACCCGTGTAACAAATACCAAGCATTCCCTTCAAGAATATAAAAGCACAGAATTATGAACTCAAAAATTCCTTTTACCCTCTTAAACATTTCACAATAGATCAGAATTGAAAACATAACTGCGAATCCGTGAATGCTGAGGGCTTCCTAAGTGCTAGAAAGACCCCTTCACCCACCGTCAGGCAAAGCATGCAGTTACACACACCTTCTCACTCATTCCAGAATACTACCTTTCAGACTATTCTGGCTAAAAAGAAGTAAGTGCTAAGTCTTTTTTTCCGGACTCCCTGTAAACAAATATAATCTCGAATCCCACTGTCTTCCCCTCAAAATAAGACAGTTTATCTGAAAAAAAAAAAAAAAGTAATAAATGTAGTGTTTCCAAACTCAGGATAAGTGAAAACAGCACAATCCTAACCTAAAGAATAAAATATGGTTCTCAGAGAGGAAAAAAAAATGAAGAAATGCCAAAAGCACAAGGATACTTTTTTAAAATGTAATAAAAAAAATAATTTTATTTTCTTACTTACATGTCATTGCAATGTTTTGATGGGCTAAGTTCTTTTTGGGGGGGAGATTTTTTATTATTATTATTACGCGTATTTTGGCTAATTTCAGAGGCATTCTGCCTCTGTTTTTGTAGAAAGTACTGAGAACAAACCAAATCAAACATTTCAATTCTTTATAAACAAGCCACTGAAAGCATAAGGCAAAAGACGATGCTTGGTTAGCCAGACTGTTTAAAGAGACACTGTCAACCTGAACACGTTAATTATTTGCGATTTTATCTCCCCAAAAGACAGTTCAAATTTACTTTTTACAGATTTTTTTTACATCATGAGTAAAAGATAGCATAATGTAACAATAAAAATATTTATAAAATGGAAATCCTAAGTAAATGAAATGGTAGTTTTATATGCTTGGATAAATTCATTAATAAAAATAAAATATTTCATTAAAATGGAAGCCTTTACAACATACAGTCTAGACATTAGAATTCTTTTTTAAAGGAATTCAATTTCAATTTTTCAATTATTGAATTCAAAATAAATACTGTATTCACAGTTATATGTTTTGATGAATATGCAATGGAGTTATTTTAAAAGTTCAAATAATAGCAAAAATTCCTATGAACATCTTGATAAAGGAAAAAAAAATGCAGATTTCACTTGGTTTACAATTGCTGGTTTCATTACTTGCTCTTTTTAGGCATCTTCCATTACTGTTTCACAAGTGTTTCACATAGAATTCTTGAATAGAACATTTTGAAATACTAGAATGAATATGAAATTAAACCACAGAAAATAAACATGGGCACTTTAGTTCCGGTTTGGCAGGACAAATGTAATCTTCTTAATTAAAGCTGACAGTAGCTCCTAAATATTTCTCTTACAAGTGTTCCATTCTCAATGAATTACTAACAAAGCACAAAAAAATGTGGAGACAAAACTGTCTCAGAAGAAGTAAATGCTGATGTTCCCAGCACATAACTCAGATGATTTCCTTCAGAAAATGAGGACAGTTGTCACTCATCAAATTCACTAAAATAGCACCAGCATTGTCCAATGCTGAAACGATGCTTAAACTGAAACGATCTAGATAAACTGAATGAAAAGTAACAGAATTTGTATTCCAACTTACGCAGCAGAAACAAAGAAAATTTTAAAAGATATTACAAGCATTGAATGGTCTAGATTTTTACATGCTGCTGCAGATTCTCATAAAAGCTATCTGTAGTCATTGTGATCCTAGGCCTAGCAGCAGTCCTCCTACAGAATAAGTTAATAAGTAATGACATGAAGTACTTGGAACAGTTGCCATTCTGCTGGTGAAATTATTTTGTTAAAAGACTGCAGTAATTATGTAACAGAAAGTAATTATGAAAAGCAGGTATTCTGATATTTTAGTTAAAACTGCTTTTAAAATGGGTCATTTACCAAATACCTTTTCCCCCACTTAGGTATTTACAAGCTGTGATTGCACTATGCTCCATTCTCCTTTCATAAACTAAGTGGAATCTGCTCATTTTCAGGCATTTATTTTTCCAACCGTGTAATTATTTCTATGGTCTTTTTTGCAACCTGTCTACTTTTTCTCGTGTTCTTTTTAAAGCTAAAACATGGCAGAGTTTTCTGGCAGCAGTTGCACCCTTACTATATACAAGGTAACATACCCTCTCCTATTCTGTGTGGCTCTACTTCTTCCAGCAATTATTAGCCCTTTCTAACTATAATACCATTATTTGCCACACTTCCTGGCTTGAATCAAAGCTGTATGCTGGTACTCAGCTTACTCAGAAAAACAGACCCTTTGCTCTCCATATTATTTATTTTTCCTCAATCTTTGTAATAGCAGTACTAGTACTGTGGTCATTACTGTCTACCAAAAGAAGTACAACAAAGTTTGTAAAAGGGAAGAATCTCTTTTATTAAGTCAAAAATTGATCTAATAAAAGATATTACTTCTTATAAATACTATTAAATGGTGTAAAATAATAATAATTTATAAATAACAGTTTTGATTGAATGACCAACCCCGAAATCACCCTCTATAATAGTAGCTTCTTTAAAGATTCACGGGAGAGTACTTTTGTCAAATGTACAGTCCACTTCTTAATCCATTTCATTAGTGCCAAGCAGAGTTTGTACCCTTAATCCTTACTCAATGCCAAGTCAAAAAACTTATAGAACTTTATTACATGACTACTCTCACCTTTTAACAATCCAACTTGTACCCACATCAAGAATATCTTTGCTAGCTTGGCACCATCAACTTTTCGTAAACCTGTACTGCTGTGTACCATGCATATTTCACTGCTACATGTAAGCAATGTACAAAAGGTATTTGGAATGTGGATGGCATGTAAATTAATACTTTGTGACAGTAGAGATTAATGAAAAAAGTAGTTGCTATAAATTAAGCACCTGTCTATGGTGATAGGTAAGCTGTGGCTACTTCCTATGAATTATTCAGCTTCTTTTCATGGGAAGAACAGTAAAAGAATGCAACCTGTCGCTCCTATAAGCTTTGGTGATTTTGGTTCCTACAAACTTTTGGTGATTCTCTTTCTAGTGCAGTTATGCTTTGTCTTTACCTTGTAATAGCTTCGGGACAGCAGGGTACAGAACCAGAAAATTGTGTGATTTGGGATTGTATCTAAACTCATGCAATACGTTGAGGAGTTGTCCTCGTAAAAGGTGTCATAACTTTTCATATTATTATAGCTTGTATATATAAATACATATATATAAAATCTGCAAAAGCTTTAGTTTTAGTTTAAAAACATCTTAGCAAGAACTTTTGGTTAAAAAACAAGGGATCATTTCTTCGAGACAATGTTTTCATTCTGAGAAATTCCATCTACTCCAGATTTGTCTCAGCACTTCAGTTAATGGAGGTGGCAGATTAGGTAACCGAGACTGTGGTTCCTTCAACAGCTCCGCAAGTATTTCTGCAGCACCGGTGCCAGTTTAAGCAGTGCTGGTACTGCCACTCATTCCGACCTTTGCATCATGCCAGCACAGCTGTTTGTGAACCACATCAAGGAACAGTTCCAGCAGAAGAAGGGTGAAGGCTGCTTAAGAAGCACTGCCACCAAATGCAAAGCCACAGCTTCGCACTCTTCCTTACTCTGCCACAGAAAGCAGATGGACACAGAAGCCTGTAGGTATGTGACTGGTCACATACACACCCCACTCAGACACATATTACTGGCATTGCTGCCTGTACGAACCAAGACCTCTGGAGAACTGGCAACACGCAAAAACAGTGCAAAAGGATGGCCCTCTTCTTACAGCCTTGCACTCTAACTACCGTGCAGTCAGTCACGCTTCAGAAGCATCTCTTAAGATACAGTTCTCATCACAGACATCCTGAACACAGATCTACGCAAGACCCCAAAAAGTAGGCTAATTTTGCAACAGCTACCAAGGTCTAAACTCCTTCAGTTTTGCTTCTGACTTACGCCAAAAATCTGACTACTCATCTACGTTTTGGAGAAATTACACTGTAGTTTAATCACCAAATCAGAAAGCAATCAATCACAGTCACATCTGACCAGCTTCCAGAAATGACTAGGAAAGATCTCAGCTGGCCATTTTAGGTGAAGGATATTACCCCTCTCCTTGCAGTTACTCCCAGGCACGCTGCCGCACAGTGAGCTCAGGATTTGGTATGGTGCTTTGCACAAAATTGTTCATCTAAATGGACAATCAGCTGAGCCAGATTAATTACACCAGACATTACACCAGCTTATCACGCAAGATTGCAATAAATATAAAAATAAGTGGCTCAGTGGAAAAGCACTTTAATATTTCCACTTTGGAAACCTACCACAGCTTCAAGTCTTGTCTCAGGATAACCTGGAAATTTTATTCTGGAGTGCCTCTTCCAGAATACAGTTATCCACTTCACAAAACCTCTATGCTGTTCAGCTCTATTGGTTTCCAACTCCCCAGTTCTCTGCATTAAGAAGACCAGAAAAGGCACATTAGGTTGAGTCTGAGTTGCACTGCTAGGACTTGGCAGAGGATATGTGCTTAATCTGTCTGTGCTGTGCTTGTTTCTGTGAAACCATGTCTATACTGGGACACTCAGGAGAATTGGAAGAAAGACCTCACATACAGTGTGATGTCAGTATGTATAAACTGAATTGTACTGAGCCTTGTCTCGCTGCTCTCATTCAGCAGCAAGGTGACCTTCATTTTCTGTAATTCTTTGGGGATATGCTACTGTGAATAAAAAGAAACATCCAGGTGGAATTGAGCATGTTACAAGGGACTTCACACCTTTCCTTGATTAGGTTTAGGATTCACAAATGTGTCTGAGTAAACACAACCCGACTATTCACTCCTATGAGCACAAAAGTTGCCCCAAAGGAATTAAAATAGTCAACTGACAAGATTTCTAATAAAAACACTTTCAGGAAATGCAGTTATTAAAAGTTATTTTTGTGGTCATTTACATCACGTTGTAAAGATAATAAAAAGATTTATCTAACGTAAGAGTCTAAAAAGCTCTTAAAAAGAAAGAAAACATGAACAGCTAACTTTGACATAACTTTGACATTTATCCTTAACCGTGCTTTGTTTTGTCTAAGTAGCGCAGGATCTCTTCTCCATGCACATGACCTTGCACATAAGAAGTATACCACAATACCTGAAAAAAAACAACAGACTACACTAAGAATTAGAGGACTAGATGCTCATCTGGCATAACGTGAGCCCACTCCAGTAATTCCAACATTCCTACTCCAATTTGCAACAGCTAAGGATCTGGCACAAAGCATCAAGTTAAGTTTCCAATTACCTCATGCACCGGCATTGATTTCAATAGTTATATACACACAGTCATAGAGGAGAATTATTTTAAAAGTTGCAAACTCAGCTCTGTATTTCTTTTACTTCTGTGGTCTAAATCAAACCCTTCATGGTATTTTAATGTAGGTTTTTGTGGTTTAATTATACATGTGTCAAGAGCTGAATACATACTTGCTGCGTCAACCCAATTTAAAAAAAAAAAAAAAAAGCAAGCAGTAATTCTTTATACTGCTGACAGTGTCAACTTATACGGGGTCATGTCAAAATAGTAAGAAATTTTAATGTTGCCAAAAGTCTAATATGTATTAACTTACATAAGTAGGTAAAGAGTTATCACATACATGAAAGTTGGTCGTTGCTATGTGAGAATTTTGCAGGTGGCTTTGGGAGGTCTTTTTGCAATTGCCTGCTCCAAATTATTCGAACTGCACAGTCCAGCCACAATATGAGGCAACAACGCCAGCACGGAGACACCGCACTCAGTCACACCAGGCATAGAGACTTCTGCAGAAACAGCACTCACACCCAACCCAACAACTCTACCCTGATGCTGCAGCGTAGTACACTGCCCTGTACGTCTGAGCACTGCAGCTTCGTGCACAATCATCACAGTTATTCATTTTATTCTAGGAAAGGGACACCAATCACCAAAGGTATTTAGGCAGAGAAATCCTCCAAAATCCTTCTCTCAAAACCATGGTAGTTACAGTCTAAATCCAAGTTTAATGTCTAATACCTGAGCTTAAGACAAAATACATACTGGTCTCGCTGGTATACAGACCTCTGTAAATTCACCTCTGTGAAGACAGTAGCATAATCACTCTTATTGCACATAAGCTTTAAACAAGTTGGAAATAAAATGCTTAACTTCAGTTTTCCTCAAATGCTATTTTGATTTGACATATGGCTTAAAAATCTGAAAACTTGCATATATACAGTCATATGAATGCAAAAGTCCAGGGAAGCATTTTGTTATTGAATAATCAATCATCAAAGTAATTTTACTGTTAAACATTGAAGCAAAAGGTGGGCCACCTATTTGACACATTACTCAGGTTAGAAGACTAAGGTTATAAGGTGCTCTAAAATATTTTTCACTAGGGTCCCCTATTATAGGCATGCCATAGGAAATCTTTCTGGCAGTATTACAATCTATAGCTGCAAAAATGTGTAAATATTACTGGCCTTCAAATAAATGTTACTCTTGTCAGATAAAACAATACATATCTGAGCTTTCATGCTGCAAATGGGATCCAAATTTCTTTAAGCACATCTGATTTAATGACAAATTAATGACAGTGCAAAAGAGAAGTGTGGACTTGGCCAAAAGAAATTATTTCATAAAAATCTGATTCCTATACAGCAACATCTAAAATATCACATAACATATACGAGTTAAAAAAAAAAAAAAAAAGTTTTAATGTTTATGTAAACTGAAGGGCATAAATGGATAAAATGCCCACGAAATCTAAAAGGAAGCAAAGATGATTTATTTTTAACAACCACTTTTATTTAGTTTTTAAAAAGAGTAGCAGTCTTATGCCTTCAGTAGAACCATGCCCTGAAATCTCAGGGGTGATTAAAGGGCCATGCCAAAGCTGAAAGGTTTCAAATATCAAACTATACTATTATGTCAGGGCCAGCAAGATCAATTAGCACTTTTCAATGACAGAAAAGGTTACAGTTGGACACACATTTACACAATATTTAAATCTAAAAAAGGAAAACCTACAGTAAAATTACTTTTAATAGTACATATTAAAAGTTTACTTAAACGGTTAAATGATGACTCTTCTTCCATTTGTGCAATGTAAACACTGTTATTCTGATGATAACTGAAGTTACATTGGATTCTCAAGTACAAAGTAAAACCTAAAGTATCTTATGTTTCTGCTACTAGACCTGGTTTAGTGCTGATTTTTAAAACACTTCAAATACGCTTGATAAACTTGACAGATGGCTGTTATTCTGATGCTCTGTGTTTGCATTCTTCTTGCAAATTATAGTAATAGTAAAATAAACAATAATGAGAAAATTACTAACATGTTCACGGGAAAAAAAATAGAAAAATAAACTAAAATTGCTTATTATAAATACTTATCTGTAAAGAGAATACCTATCTTTTTAGAGTTATGTTCATCATAACACTAGGAAAAAAAAAAAAAGAGAGCGCCTTACACCGTTTATAATTAAGAGCTGTACAAAAGCATTCATGCCAAGAAGCAACGGAACTTACATTTTGGTTCTTAATATTGTAAGATCAGTCACTGCAAGTACAGGTGTGTTACAAGTTAATTTGATACATATTAATAACCATTGCCACAGTGAGCATTGCTTGAACAAAATATCATGATATCAAATACAGTCACTTTAAAATTTCAATAAAAGCACAGGAGATAAACTTAAGGAAAAATTCACCCTGTTGAATCAATGAGTTAGTTTATAGTTGTATTATTTCGAGTAAAAGGGCAGCAAGATTACTTTTGTTCAACAACAGATTTCAGATGTCTTGTTTTTTAAAGTCTACTCTTTATTTATTTCTTCAAGGAGTGATTTGAAATATTTACTACCAGACAGTACCTAATTTTAGGTTTTAAGTGCTTTAACAGCTCTATGAAATATGATCAGCAGCTGCAATATAGAACTATGCTGAATAAACTCGCCTTATAAAATGGGAGACCTGTTTTACCCGGACTTCATAAAACCTACTTTCAAAAAAGATAACATTTTAAAAAAAAAGCTGCATTCTGCAGTGTTTGTCACACAAATTCTAGGATATACTTTTTTCTTTCTGAATTAACTTCCATATTTATTGGAGGAAAAAAAAAAAAAGTAAATAAGATCCCTTGAAAATTTCGCAGACCATCATTCAACACCATCGTTCACCAAGGAATCGGACAGGTAGCTTCCCATCCTAGATTCCAATGTTTAACGTTGCTTAATGCTAGGTCTAAAACGTAGAAGTGCGTTATACAAAAGTTGCATAAAGTTTCAACAGTAACTTTCATAGCTTGCATCAGAGGCTAAAAATATGCAACAGGATACTATCTATAGCTGTATTTCTAGTTGCCTTTTTCAACACATTTTAACTGGGAACTGCTAAACAGATGACAGGTTTGTGCTCATTACATTCCCAATTTAGAATTTATCTATCCCATTGGCAGTATCTATACAGCAGAATAAATTTCTCTTGCAAGGAGTTGTGGAGCCATTAATAAATACAAATCCTGCAAGGGTAACCCTCAACTCGATTTATTAGCAAGGCAACCAAATATACGTAGCAATTTATAACTGCATACTCATTATCTGAACAAAGATACACCAAAGATTAGTCAACATATTTGTTTTTTAATCGTATTACAATTTACTGAAGAACATTTGGTAACATAAACACATGTGTTTTCAAAAGAAAATGGGACATATTCTTTAGATGGGCAGCCCACCTTAACATTAAATGTCAAAACACACTGGAAGAACCAGGGAGATGTCAGTCTGCATTTCCATTTACAATATGATATATGCAGGTATGTAAAAATTATGTTTCCTCCAGCACTGTGAGGAATACTAGGAGGAAAAAAAATCAAGCCCACAGTAATTTCAGGAGATTTTTTCCCCCTCTGTGTTCAGGGAATGAAAACAATGATATAATCAGAACTTCAATGCACTCTTAAGTAACAAACTGGTACATAACGCGGGTCAAACAGAAGCTATTTATTGTACATATGGAGAAGATGCTTCCCTCTGGATAATTCCCCAAAATCCCAAAAAGTTTACTAGCTTATTTTAGATGAACCTCTTTCTAGGCTGCTCGGAAAGTTTTCTTAGAGCTGCTCAGCGAGCTCCACTCGTCCGGTACGCGCAACGCGCCCCTCGTGATTTGTGCCTCCACCAGGTCCTGCGCATCACCGCGGTGGAGACAAAAACACAGCCCCCCACCAGACCCCGGCCCGTGGGGCAGTGAGCGACATCCCCTATTTATTTATTCATTTATTTACTTTTGGGGTGACAAACGCCCGCCTGCGGGGCC
>NW_010577078.1:207308-251123 GCF_000705375.1 Tinamus guttatus | reverse complement strand
CGACTCCCTGCCCGGTGCTGGGCTCTGCAGGGCTTCCCCGTCACTTCTGTGCCGCAGCAACTTTTCTTTTCTACTACTTGTTTTCTTTAGCGGGGCCAGCAAGGAAACAACGCTAGATCAGCCCGAACGCGAGCACGCGCCCTGCACGGGCACGCACCGGCGAGAGGGAGCGGGTCCCTCCGCCTCTGCCGAGCGGGGGCGGGAGGGAGGCCGGGGAGCGGGGGACACACTCACCTTCTCGCTGCCGGGCTGTGCGCGCCGCTACCTTTATTTCACGGCGGCTCCTTATTTATTTATTCTCGTCCCTTCTCCGAGTCGAGGTTCCCCTTTTGCACCGTTCCTCTGGCAAAAACAGGACATCCCCTCCGCGAGTGCTGCCCCCCTCCCCCCCCCTTTCTCCGCCCACAAATAAAGAGCAACTCGGAGCAGAACGGGAGGGGAGACTTGGGGGGTGGAGGAGGAGGAGGAGGCTGGTACGGGAGCAGCCAGGCACCCTTCGCACTTGAGCGAGCGCAACTAGTTGCCTCCCGCGCACAGGCACTTAGAAAGTTTCCCTCGCAAGGGACGGGACTTTGCTAAGGGAAGGTAACCCCCTCCGTCCCTCCCTCCTGCCTCCCTCCCTCCTTCTCTGCCTCCCGAAAAGGTCGTCCCGGCGGCGGGGCGGCGCGGGGCGAGCGCGGGAGCCGCCGCCAACGCCGCGTGCCGGGGCCCAAAGGGGCCCCCAGACGGCACGGGCTCCCGCTGTCAAACCCGCATGTCACTGCTCTGGCGTGTCCCCCTCTTCCTCGGGGTACGCTACCCCCAAAAAGAGCACTGCGAAGCGGCCCTGACTTTCCAGACTCTGCCACCGCAGCAGCGGCAGGACCTCCTGCTGCACCCGCGTGCAGGATGCGGCTGCCTTTTTCTCAAGCAGAGATGGAGAAGAAGCCCTTTTCTGCCTGTCTGGGGGCTGAACTCCCCTGTCTGCTGCGAATCCAGCGTCTGTGTTTGGTCCTCTTAACTGCATAGTGTGGGGAAGGGGAAGCAGAATCCTAATCACCCGGTCACTTTTCACAGCCCCATCATTAGCCCCATGTTAGCTCCTCTTTAGGATTTCACTGGGCGGATTGGATGACTCTTGATTAACCACTTGTGGCTATGTCACCTTTTTTCTGTCAAGTAACTTCACTCTTCAAAGGGCATGACACAAATGTGAAGGAGTGAGTGTCAAAATTTAGGCCCTGTAGCTGTATAGAGATGGCAGAGAACTGTCTTAATTTTCAGAAGTACTGAATGCCAAATGCTCTTGAGGCCAGTGAGTCACACAAGAAGAAGACAAAAGTTACCAATTTGTGAAGATCCTTTGCTACCTGACTTCTCTTTACTCACTTTGCATCTAATGTACAATTTAAGGCATAGCTTCTGGTACTGCTTAAACTGTCTTCCTTTGAATTTCATCATTCGCATTCAATCATTTGTACTTATATGGTCATCTTTCCACCAAATAATTTCAAACTCATGACAACTCAATCCTCATGAAAACAAGTCTATAAAAACAGTGTATTTGCTGTCTTGGGAGAGTCGCCACTTAGAAGGAGAACAGACTTGGAAAACTCTTTGACCTGCACAAATACAGCTAGAAAAATATCTAAACTAGAAAAGCCCCCAAAAGCTAGCCTTCGAATTGACAAGCCAGAAAAAAAAATCAAGTGAATTTTGAAACTCAAAGGTAAGAGGAAGAGGAAGGCAGGGGAAAAGCAGGGGAAAAATCAGATCTGCAGGAAATAATTTAAATTGACAGCCCTGCTGCAGAGTAACAGTTGTGACTAGCTCCAGCACCCATCTCACTAACAGACTCATTTTGTAAGAAGTGCTAACAACTCATTCCTTTGGAGAGGGCTTTTCTGAATGGCAGAACAGTCAAATATGAGGTACTTGAACACGATAATGAAGGTTTCCGAAGTCTGGTTTCCTTCCACTTTACTTCAGTGAAGCAAATTTCTGTTCCAGGGAACAATCACCTACTAACAGGGGTTCTTTTAATAGACATATCACTTTAAAGCAAGTTTTTAACCATCTGTTGCGCCCTCTCTTAAAATGTAAGTTACAGATGATTTTAAAAGATGATCTTTGTTTGATGTGGCAGGTTTCAAACGGGGCAAGGATGGGCGAAGCGCCCTGCTGCTCTTTGGTGCTGACTCGAGGCAAATCTGCCATTCAGGGGCCTGGCGCTGCTGCCGCTGAGCGTGGCTGTTTTGCTGTTGATTGCAGTGGGAGTGGACAGCGTCATGCACAGATAAGTTGGTGCATTTCACCTGGATCAGGTGTAGTAAAGGAAGTCCTATAGGAACTGACTTCTTTATAATGAAACGCTTAATTATTCACAGTGGTTTATTGCAAATACAACTTCCACAGGTAGCAATTAGATGATGATTTCAGCTAAGTTGATATCTCTAAGTTGAAGCAAATTCCAGTGAGCTCAGTGGAGCTGCTTGCAGTTGTAGGTCCAAAATCTAGTGCAATATAAATAAATATAAACTGGCTCATATAAATGACTATGTGACCATACAGAGCCCTGCATGGAGAAGGTCAGGCTAGAAATAGTCCTAAGGCAGCCCAAGGAAGGACTGTAGGATCCACTTTTACACATGAATAGAAGAATAATACCTTCTCCATTTAAAGCAACAGGGGAATGTAAGTAGGCAGGATGTAATTATCTAGATTGGTATTTGGCCAGGCACTCCTACACTTGCATAAAGTGCCATAGGGTGTTTAATGACTGCTTGAGTTTACCTCTTATATAAAGACAGAGCTGGGGACCATACGCTTTGTGCTGGTTCCATTCTGAGTCAGCAGCAGAATGTCGCCCTGAACAAATACCAGTTCTTACAATAACTCGGAATTTCCTTGGAGGTGTTCCATGCAAATACTATAGGCCCAACCCTACTTATCTTGTGAAATCTAATGAGATGACAGCCATAAATAGTATGGCTCTGGATAATCATGTATGCATGTCTTACTAAAAACAGTATGGACTTTCAAATCTTTATAAATAATTTTTAAATTAAACCGATTCATTTTGCGCTGCACCTCAGTAACGAGCTCTTTTAAACAAAGGGATTGTACCTAGCTGTTCGGAGAAAATCAAAAGACAGATACGTACTTTAGGCAATACACTGTTCATTATGAATTTTTTTTGGAGTATCTAGGCTGTGATGCATATAGCATATGTACCTGTCATAGACTTTGTTTTACAAAGCTTTGGAATATAGTTTCTTAATTTCAGGTTGAAGTACGAAATCCCAAATTGGGTTAATTAGGCTAAGTTTGTTGATCTGTGTGCTTAAAGTTATTATTGGTGCTTCATGGCATTATAGTCATACAAAGAAAGAATGAATGGGGGTTCTTTCGCCATGGTTATCAGGTTTCAAGTTTAAAAAGAAAGTGACCCACCCTTTTCAGTAATTCGACATCCAGGGTTCAGCTGTGGGTTCAAAAGCAGGTTACAACTGGCTAGTCATTGTGGGCTTGAAGTGCCAACTGTGCCTTTAAATACGTTATATAACCTTTTTTTTTTTGTTTCAGCTTTCAAGTGTGCCATCATTAAAGTGTTGTTTAGATTTCCGTAATTTTTTAATACAAACACATCTGACCTCAATCATAAGGTTCCATGGCTCTGAATAGCTGAGCTTTCCTAATATTTTATTTTGAGGGCCTACATTCAATACTTCATCACATAGATATGTGCTGTGGACAGTGCCAAATACAGAGCCAGGGGTGTCCTCAATTATCTTTAGCACTTACCAGGAGAGGGCTCTGTTCTGCATCCCATACACAGACAGAAGTCCCTTTGCAGTAAGTGGAAGTTTTGAATTCTAAAGATTTCTTGAAATACAGCTTGTTAAACTGAAAGTAAAACCTGTCCGCTTCCATTGGCTCCGTAGGTAGAATGGAAATATATTTTAATTGTCATCCTGAAGTTATACCAGGATAGTTATTGAGGTATAGATTGTATGGTATTGCAACCCCAGGCTTTTCTTCCAGCATGCAAGGGTGCAGGCTACTAGTCCCTCATGTTTCTTTCCAGTTTTATTAGGATATGGTGCCTATCCTTAGAAGATACTGAGCCATATATTTATATATATATATTTATACATATATATATATAGGGATCCACATCTTCTCCATCACTGTTAGAACCACGAAGACTTTATCAGTAAAAGTCAAGACCAGTGCACGGCTCCATGGTTTGGCCCTTTCCAATTGTCATTCCCCACCAAAATGCCCAGGCGGGATCTGGAGTGTAGCAGGGGCCAAGGACCCTTCCTCGTGCTTGGTCTGGTGCCGCCTCCCTGTGTCACAGAGCAAGAGGGTTCAGTCTCACAGAAACCCTCCTGCAGCACTTGGCCTCGGGGCACGGAAGCAGTCCCTGAATGGTTTACTAGCACAGATACAGCCCGAAAGTCACTCCTGGAGACAACGTTGTGTCGGGCAACACGCTGGGGAGATGGACGAGATGTCAGGTCTGGTGTTGCCTCCCCGGAGACCGTGTGGCACTCCCAAAGGCCTGAGGATGTGCCCTGGATCCGGCAGTGGTTATCATGTGGCAGGGCCTTGTTTCACATCTCATTTCATCATGTACCAAATAATGAGCAATCTTTGAGTGATTTATAAACATGGGAACATTAGAATGTTTCATTAAACATTCATTTTGCTGCTCTGTGCAATTTTCTTATATTTGCTTTTTAATTGGTTGCACATTAAATGTAGTTTCTTGACCTTCTGATTCCTTCTAGGAACTTTCAGCCTTCTTTTAACATTTCTCTTTGCTTGTTTATATACATATACAACTTCCTTCAAGGTAACAGCTTGGTAATGGTTACCACGCTATTTCTATAAATCTATTCTCAAATTCTGAGATATATATATATAAAAAAAGCATTTGCAAAATAGTTTTCTCTTACATAAATAGGTAGTATAAACAAATGTGTGCTATAGTAATTTTACTGTCACTAATCAGAAATGATCCATTTAAGTGAGCACTCAGGTTTACTAGTGAATTATCAGGCATGTTGCCATTTCAAGTGAAACCAATGGCAAAACAGTCATCAGTTTCATCGTCCGCAGCATTGAGCTCATTATGTCATAAACTCAAACACAACCCCATGCCAAGAATTTTTTACTGCCCTGTAACATCATATTGTTGCTGTATTGCATTATAATGTAATAGCATATAGTCAGTAAAGAATAATTGGCCTTGAGCTTTTTCACATCTTTTATAGAAGTAAAACATCACTGCCAAGTGACATTACAAATGGCATTATATATTTCTAGTATACTAAATATAACTTTGTTTCATCCAAAACATGATTGAATTCAGTTCTTCTAGTAGTAGAAGATTAAATGAAGCTCAGGCAATTTTGCTCATTTATTTGCAGGTGGTGTGCAGGAAACACAGAAAAACTATAAACGAAAAGCAGAGATTCAAAAAAATAATGTCGGAGGGTGTTTTCAGAAAACCTGTTTTATTTCAGAGAACAAGTTCGTTTCTCCTTTTAAAGTGTTCTATTCAAAGTCTTTAAAGTTTTCTGAACTTGTAAGTATAGTTCCAAAAATATAAAGAGATTTAAACTCAAGGTTTTTTTTCAGCACTTGAAGTGTGGTAATAGGCAGAATGTAATACACGGTATTTAAGGACAATTAAGGACAATTACTACTCCTCTTCTCTTCTCTTCTCTTCTCTTCTCTTCTCTTCTCTTCTCTTCTCTTCTCTTCTCTGCTCTGCTCTGCTCTGCTCTGCTCTTCTCTTTTTTTTTTGTCAGAAAGTGTTGCAATGTTTGCAATGTTATCTTTGTCAGGATAGTCCTGACCACACTTTTTAGATGTTAGTTTCTCTGAGGATTTCATCCTGAGTCTCAAAGACATCAATTAGAAACAAATTGTTTAGGTTACTTTAAGAATATTTAAACAACAGTAGTAATGGTCTGTTTTATACATGGCTATGAGTTAATCCTGATGGCAAGCTGGGTATTAAATCATTCTTTGTGCACTGAAATCTTAAGGCATCCCGCAAGAGGTAAGTTTGTTCCGTTCTGGTTGCAAAGTAATAAAAGTACTCTGAAAGAATCATTAACATTCACAACTTCTGCACTCCTCAAGTGTATCTAGGCTGTTTATGTAATGTATTATTAGGTATTAAAGTAGTTATTATTATATTTACATTTGGTTACTTATTATTAGGTATTAAAGTAGTTATTATTATATTTACATTTGGTTACTTATTAGTTATTACTTATAATATGTATTTTTTTGCTTGAGGGTCTTACTGCAGTTGGTAATTGCAGAGGCAGACATAGTCCCTGCCAGAGAGATCTTACAAACTAGTAATATTCTTTTTGCCAGCAGCCCTCGTGTAACTTGCACAAAAGTAATTGGTAATACAATTTCCTACGGCATGATCATACATCTGTTGAAATTAATGTAAAAATTCACTTCAGCTTTACTATTAAGTAGATCAGATCTTGGCATATGTAATATCTTATGCCTCAGGTCCTGCCTGTACATTTAGAATGAAGTGCATATATGATGGAATTGAGGTATGTGATAGAAAACTAATTTATAGTTTGGTGGAGTCTCTGAAAATTGGAAGCTCAAAATTACAGGCAAGGCAAGAAGATGTTAGTATGAAACTAAGGTTGCATTGCCTTGTTTCAGCTGAATGAACAACGCTGATAAATCAAGAGCTATGAAAGCCGCCTGGGCACCAATAATCAGGTGATTTTCCCAGATCAGGTAAGCGGAGCCTGCGTGTCTTCTCAGTTCCATTTTCTGGAGAGAAAGGCTCAAGTCAGATTCCCAGGCATGAAGTATGGAGTATGGATGCTGTGGTGCACACACCTCTTTCTGTCCGTTATTTGCAGCCAGGCAGCAGAGGTTCTGGGACAGGAAAAGCACTTTTTTGACAATGCTCTCCAAAACATGCTTGAGAAGGTTATCACAGAAGGCAGAGAGCATCATCAAAGAAAATGTGCTCTTCTGAACTTTCATCCCTTATATTCTTCTTCTCCTAGTAACACATACTTTTATATATATATATTTTAAATTAAAACCAAATGCATTATGTTCTGAAACAGCTCTTAAGTTGTTTCTGAGAGCTACAAGTAGTTATTCCAGCTGTAGTTTCAGGGTATCTTTGTTATTGCTGTGAAGAAGAGAGGATGCAGTAAAAGGAGACATATGGGACATGGGTCATGAAGAAAAGAATGAAGAAAAGTATGAAGAAAAAGGACACAACAGCTCTGTGAATCTCTTTCACTGTGCTACACTTTCTATCATTCCCTTCCTTTTCCCCTTTGCATTAGTTGTTAACATTTGGGGTTGGCTATGAATGCGCAAATGCTTGTTATTTTCTGAGTGACCTGTACTGCTGTGTAAACGAGACTTGAGATAGAACTTCAAGTCAAAAGGAAAACATACATATCCTAAAAGGTGATAGCCTGTGTTTTATTTTCCCTGCTTCTTCTAATCTTGTTCTGGGAAAATTTTTCCCTGCTTCTGACTTAAGGAGAATACATAAATATTTTCATCTGAGGTTTGTTTTTGTTGTTGTTATTATTATTATTATTATTATTATTCACACTTCTGAAGCACAAAGAGAGACTAATTTATAGAACCTAAAATATGGGGAGAGTTTTATTCTGGAAACAATTACTTTTCTTGAGAACTACTGATGATGTGAATACCCAAGATCCTAGGAAATTGAAGAGGAGGCAATTTCTGAATTTTGAAACATCGTTAATAATAAGTCAGCTTACTCTGTGTGTTATTTATACAAGAAAGATTGTTGATAAATGAACTTCAGATTGGCTATTAGAGATAAATTGTGCCTATGCAACTGTGTCAAGTGCAATAAAGGTTTTACTATGCTGAGCTTGAGAAAACTATATAATGTTTTATAACTCTTCAGTCTTTACAAACAAATAATAAAATATATTAATCCTCACCATCATGTATTTTGTTTTCATTGTTTTCATTTCCTTTTTTTAAACTTTTTTTTTTTCCTTTTGCAATCAGGCAACAATTTTGAAAATAACTTCATTTTATTATGGGTGGAGTTTAGTATTGAAAAAAAGATAAAATTGTAAATGAAAATTTCATATCTTAGGTCTCATATGGGGATGTAGGTGCATGGTATGATGGCTTTTATGTAGCAGTGTTACAGTTAAGGCTTACCGCAAGTAGCAGCAAGAAGATAAGCTGTGTTAGTTGCAGGAACATGCCATTAATTAGGCAAAGTCTGAGACGGACTGGCCAGGAAGGAGATGGGGTGAGCAGCTATGAAGGCCTTTTGTAGCTCTGCCAGGTTCAACGCACCTTTCGGGTACTGGCACAGAGATGTTTCCTGCCCTTGACTCCTGGTACCTTCACCTCTGAAGTGGCAGTGACAGCTAAGTGTCCCATTGCCAAGAGAGAGGAAGGGATGGTCTCCCATCCGACCTGTTTGCAACTATCTGAAAGTTTTAAAAACTTTGTCATGACGAAGTTGTTTTAGGAAAAGATAAACAGAGAGCAAGTGAGGTGGTAAGTTTGCTCAGTTACTCAGGAACTCTCCCCGTGTGCACTATTTGGTATCACACCTGCTATTGTAAACAATAACAACCAAAGTGGGTTTCTAAGAACAAAAGAAATTACTGCTGCAGTAATTAACCCAGTGCCATTTGACTTGGGGGAAGCGTGCAATTTGTTTTAATAATTGTTCCGAAGTGGAGAAGTCTGGAAAAGCCTAACAACCAACTTGACACATACCAGCTGACAGCTGGAAAGGATGAATGAACCTATTTCACTGTAGAGAAATAGGAAATGCCCTTCCCCAGCAGGGAAAAGAATCGCAAAGGAAATTTCTCAACCTGTATAGGTAAAAATGTGTTTTTCCTAGTTTTACAAATATTTAGATGACAGTTAAGGAAAAATATAACCTCTAATTTTAATTTTGGAAGGCTTTATGAATAGAAATTCTTATATATTTTAATGATGGAGGAACAGGTCTAAAGAACAGTTTTAAATAAGATCTTCAGTAGAAGATATTTCTTTGTCAGGATTTTAGGGAGGTTTTGAAATAGTTGCCATCTGTATTATCATCCGTAAGAAATGCGCGTTACACTCTCGTAACAGCTGAGTTTGGTGACATTTGTAATGTTAAGATAACAAGGTGTTGACATTGCCCATATTTTTTCCCCTTGTGATCATGTTCTGTTTGAAGTGACTCAATATGTATCATATTTGTATGACAAATACCACATCTGTGGTTGGTACACAAATGTTTGAGAGATTTATTGTTCAGATTATTTTTAATTCTCTAAATTAAACATGATATATATTTACAATTAAATTAGAATTTTAAGATAGTTTAATAAGATTAATAGGTACTTTAACAACACTTTACATTTAATAAAACTTAATTTAAGATTAAGGTACCAGTTCATATGCCCTAATTTAGTCTCTCAAGAACCAAGCTGCCAACTTATCTTCTTTTATGTTTCTCTTGATGTTTTAATTTCAGGTCTGGTGTCTGCAGCTCACTTTTTACAATAATTACAGATAGAAGCTGCATTTTATTAAAAGAATGCATAACATTTTCATGAAATTTCCATGGCATTTAGCCATACATCAGTGAAGTAAATACTTTTAATATTCATATTTTCTAACTTCATTTTACAGAAAACAAGGAAATTTTAAAAAAAAGGAAGATTTTTTTTCAAGGAACCATGCAGAGTCTGAGCTTGACAGACCTTTTAGTACTAGAGATTTTTGAGTGCCACGTACCTCATATCATACAGCTATAAACAAGTTCTCTCTATATAGACAAGGCAGTTGGCAAGACTTCTTCCATCTCCGCATGAATGAGAAGCTAGCATTTGCCCTAGTGCATGGGCAAGTTGTCAGTACTAAATATATGAAAAAAATATGTGTCAAGAGACAAAAGAGGAAGGAAAAAAACAAATAGGTTAAAGAAAAGAATCTTCCAAACATCTACGGGAGGTTGTCTCACCCAGTATATTGACTTCAGTTACACTAAAATTTCTGTAGGAGGAGGCTAGGTTTGAAGCACTGGAAGTCTCTCATTTAAGAACTTCCATGAACTGCAATCCTGGCTTCATGGCCTGGTGGCGGTTGTCACCCGACAAGGTTATTGTGGAAAGCCGGAATTGATGAGGGCCCTCTGGTCCCATCTCGCATGCTCTGGAGTAACTGGAGCTGGGGAACCCCACGGAGGAGTAGGCTACTCAGTGGTAGTCTTTCTGGCTCACTGTCACTCAGTGGTAGTCTTTCTGGCTAATTAAAGAGGAGCACTGACAAGCTCTGAAAAGAAACCTGTCAGCCTTCATCAAGCAGGACAATGTGACATATTACATGAGTCTTGAGGAAAGGTGTTTAAAGAAGGAAAAGACAAAGTCGGGCACAAAGACGGGTCTCCACAGGGATAGCGGGGCAGCTAAAGAGATGCTAAACATGACACAACTGCTGTCTCTTCCTGGCTTCCACACTAAATCTCATCAGTATCACAGAGATGAATACGACTCAGAAGTTACCACTGTTATTGGAGAACAGTAGAGACGTACAGATTTATTTTTGCTTTGGGAAATAAAACACAAATCAACCCAGAGTGGGCTTAATTGTACCGAGTGGTACATGACCATCTAATGAGTAGGAAAGAAACCTCTCCCTGCAGAACTTCACATTTAAGGGTGTAAGGAAAAAAAACACAGACCAGTTAAAGTGACTATTCCCCGAGGTGAAATAGTCAACTGGGCAAGCTGGAACAGAACTCATGCGTCCTATCAGGCTATATTTTCCCAGCAGACAATAGTACATCTTGCCCCTTAAATGTGATAAATAGGAATTTTACTTTAAAATTGTTTGGTTGTTTTTCCTAATTTTTGTAGTTACAGAATTATTGCTGTTCTGTATTCCCCCCTGGACTGTCGTGATCCAAGTTTTCTTGCTGTTACAATTGCCATTAATTACTAGCCAAATATATATATATATTTACACATTCATGTGCATATATAATATGCACATATATCTACATATATATAATGAGACCGCACCTAGAGTGAAAAAGAAAAAAAAAAAGGAAAGACCAGTGAGGCAAGCACTGCAACTCTTAAAATAAATAAATAAGCATCTAGCAAGCAAGTTTTTGCTTGCAGATGTACACCTGATTTAACAAATCACATGGACAAAGCAGAGTAATCTACACAGATAAACCAGCCAGTACTGCATAGCTTAAGCCACATGCTGCAGCTTACAGTGTTAAAAGACACTTCCTATGTAGCAGACACTATAGTTCTTACTGAGAAGACCAAACCACTGTATGTTGTGTTACATATTTTACGTCCTTTAGAAATGAAATGTTAATCTAATGAAAAAATACTAAAACTAGAAAGTCCTTCACATTCTATGCATGCCAGTGAATCAAGAAAACAATGAACTTTGAGTAGCTAAACATCAACCACTTTGTCGATCTTGATTTAACTCAAATTAAAGCTACAATGCACTTTGTCTTCATGTAACTGAAGAAAACGCCTTCTTGCACAGAGAAGCTTCAGATCTTTTTGACTCCCACCTTCACACAGGAGATTAAGGTAGGAAAACTTTGCTTCTGTGTGCAAAGATCTTAAGTGCCTCTTTGCTCTTCCTATTCAGATGGCACAAATGATAAGAGGCCTCTTGTTCTTTTCACACATCACCTTTGAAAGAAAGTGGAGACCCATGGCATAGCTCTAAAAATTAGGAGCTGTCCATATTTAGGAGAAGCCTCACAAAATTTAGGCCACTTGGCTTCATTCATCCTTTTGTTCAAATGCTGGAGGAAAGAGGGTATCAGATTACAGGGAGAAGTGGAAGTAGAAGTTAGACTGTTCTGGATTAATTTACTGCCAGATTTTGTTTGTTAGTTTTTCAAAGCTCTACAAATTTGTCTATGAATGGTCAAGAAGACAACCTGTGTACTCAGTAGCACACAGAGACTTAAGGAGCTAGGATTCCTTGAGAATTGCATTTTAGCTCCTCGGCCCCACTGACAAGGTACCTATTTATAGCTAGTTGAGCTGGAATATATTCCTCAGCGTAGCTTAAAATCACACCTCCGGAATTGCAGCAAAATAACTTCAACATTCTGCTAGAAAGCTTACCTAAATAACTACTTCTACTGGAAATCTTTGAATCTTTCCTTGTTTTATTTATTTATTTATTTAAACTACATTGTTGCTACCTCCTTGCCATTGCCAATATTATATCTTTTTTTTTTTCCGAAATTAATGTTGATTCTGAATGAAAATGAATTTTATACCCTAATTGTGCTAGTTCTTAAGATAAAGAGTGCCCAGAGAAAAGCTGTATTTCATTCATACAAAGTGCAACATTTAAACTAATAAAATGTAGAAGCTGCTACAGTTTGGTCCTTTGAGTGATCTCTAAGCTGTCCCAGCCCAGTTTTTCAAATCTGGATATATCACATTACTTTCAAAAAGGTCACCCTTTTCTTATTTTACCCCTTTTCTTACTCTGCTTATCTTATCCCTCAGACTTTCCTTTTCTCCATGAGAAGTACAGAATTCTGCTAAGCAGAAATCATATGTCTCTCTTCTCCCTGTGAGCTTCAAATGCAGAAGTCCCAGATACAGCACTTCAGTAATCTTCTAAGTCTGTTAATCAGAGATGAGTGGGGCAAAATGCAAGTTGCCAGAGAGAAAAGCTGTCAAAAGGAAGAAGATACTCAGTTAAAGAGCCAAGAACAAAGAAGCTTCTGAGTAGGTAGTGAAGTTTTCCCCTCTCTGCTCCCAAACCAAGCACCTGAAAGAAGATGTTTATTCTCTCTGTGGATCAAATACACTAATTTCCAAAAGAGAAAACTGGAAAAACAAACAAACAAACAAGTGCCTTAAATATGGTCCTTAATACTTACAAATTAAAAAACAGAAGTCCGAACCATTTACCAACACTTGTCTGAGAAAAGGAATTAGCGTAGCATTGCACCTCTAAAGCACCACTGTACACATCTAGAAATGCAGGATAGCAAGGCCTGGGTCACACAAAAATCAAAGGCAAAACTCTCGCTGACTTCTTTTGCCTCAGACTTTCACTAAGCAGGAATTTTGAGTAAGCAAAACTAAGCTGTCTAACTAACTGGGTAACGTGGCCCCAAGATTGAAATTAATAGTTGTGAAAGTGTCATGACACTAATGCATCATATTGTAAATGCAGAATATATTTTTAGTCAACATAGTTGCACGTACTTTCATGAATTATAAGAACAGTGAAATCAAAGACAAATAAAAGAAAGAGAGGTGACATATACTCAATTAATGCCAGAATTGCAGCAAAATACCTGCATGAAGCATTTCTGCAGTCTACATTAGCTTCTTTAGGTCTCGTCCTACAGGTTGTGCTATGTATACTTCATGTTTTCCAAAGAAGTGCAGAACTGCAATATACCTGTGACACTTGTATAATACTGAAGTTTCATCATCATATCTACCATGTCTGTTCTCAAGAGTGGTAGACAACTGCTAGAAGAGCTCCACTTTGCCTGACATGTAAGTGTTCTTAAGATGTCCCACCAAAATGATTGGTTTTGAGCAGCAACAGGTTTTAAAAGTGGGTAAAAGCTTTACCTAAGACTTCCACTGAAGTAATTGGAAGATTTCCCTCTGCGATTCTGAGAGAGGAAATTTAACTCAGGGCTGAGAAAAATACAAGGGTATAAAATGCATTGGCTGTAAAATTGTAGGTATCTCATTGTAGTGGACAACTGAAGTATTATGCAAATATGTCAACATTCATTAATACCCAAACTGTTAAATCATAGCACACACTTGTTATGTTGCACAGAAATTCTCTATCGCTCTCTATGAAATGGAGTTTAAGCTCACTGCTCTTCAAATACCACTGCTAGTGGAATGCATTTGCTATGAGTTTCTATACTATTGCCAATAGGCAGTTTAGAACAGTAGTATAGAAACTGATAAAAGGGCAGAATTAATGAAAATGTGCCTTTTACACTGCCTTCTTTTGCCAGACTTTGCCCATATTTTGTCTGTTTACAGAACAGTACAGCCAAAACTTTCCTATGTGAGTAGTTTTGAATTGTCAGGGCTTGCAGGCTAAGCCCCTTGGTCTGTGGGCTGTTGGCAGTGGGTAGACTTGGCTTGGGATCCCACGGGCTACCATGACTCTTGACTTAGTGTGGCTCATAAGCTCTTACGGATTCCTCTTTCTTCCCAAGAGCTGCCTGTCCAGTGCTGTGACGTGTTTGTGCCGCTGCAGCGTGAATGTGCTAAATGAGCATGAACTGTACCAACCTGTGAATTCACCATATAGAGCAAAAGTCTGAGATGGATTTTTTTTTTTTTACAAATAAAATCACCATAAACTGTTTACCGTCTATTTGAGATATGCATTTGGTGAACATTCCATGTATTTTAGTGCTGGTGTTACGTCTCAAGAACAATTACACTAACAAGAAAACCCATTAAAATATTTTCCCACCACACAACCCTCCAGCCGGAGACCGTTTCAAACAACGGTTTTACTTTTTTTGGTACTGATATTCTTAGCAGTCCCATTGTTCCAAACTGGTCCCACAGATATCTAATTTTTAGTAGGCTAACACACATTATTAGAACATATCAGGATTTTTAACCAGAAAATTTCCCTCTGACTTTACAGACTTACAGGGACTGTGTCACCATATGTGCTTTCTTACATTTTTCTGACTACTGTATTCTAGAACTAAATAAACTTTGTCACACCAGCCTTATCCGTGACAGATTTCAACTGCCTGGGGGTGTTTATGGACCAGAAATAAGAAGTCTGTTTTAACTCATCAGAAAGCGAGCCTAATGAATAGGCTTAAAGCCTCATCTATTTACCAGTATTTTATTATTTGTCAAACTGACTCATGGTCATTCTTATTATAGCGGTGCTATTCTCACCATTATACATCAGCTAATTCCCTATCAGCATTTCCATTTGAAAGTCGTTTTTGGAGAAGTCTGCAACTTAGCTGTGAAAATTTACAACAGAAATATCGACCTAGAATACTAGTTCCCAGATGTGGTTTGAATATTTTTATGAGATTTTTAATACGAATGTGTATATGAAAGCAAGTGAGAGGAATGTTAATAGCACTATTTAAACCAGATAGGCATTGGACAAGTTTCAGCATCCTGTTGCTTAGCTAGTGTGCCTCTGTCTTCATATGCAACACCTCTATTATTTCAGTTGTCAGGTTCCTTTAGACAGCGAGGTGCGTTAAATCAAAAACCAGGGATCTGCTATCAGCTTGAAACCGGGCCCAAGAATGCTCGCAAGGTTCATGAGCATCATGACAGGCCAATTCAGACACTGCTGCCAAATTTGCAGTCATTGGGGACTTCCTGATGTTTATTAGTCATATTCCAGTGTCATGCGGTGTGCAATATGAGCTCCTTCTCGCTGACTGCAAACTCCAAAGTGGCGTCATGAGCCCTCTAGGGAACTCAGACATCATTCATTTTATTAAGGACCTGGCTAGGGCCCATCACATGTTCTGCCCACTTCTTATTTAAGGAGAAATATCCAGAGAAACTCTCTCTCTTTCTTAAAAAAAAAAAATCAGTACTGGATATTTTCCTGTTCCTACCACAGATATGACCTGTTAGAAGCCTTCTTTATTTTTTATAGTGGCAGAAATGTTTAATGAAATAATAGTGAGCAGCAACCCCGGTCTGCCTGAAGGGCAGTACAACCGTATTACAGCATGCACATTGCAAAGCAGAGGAAAATGGTCATAGCTGGGGTAGGAAAGTAAACCCTTTTGAGGCACCTTTCTCTGGTTAGTCTGCTTCTACTGAACTTTTCAGTGCATTTGAATAGTTTTGAAAATGCAGATTGCACAAAGTCCTAGTTCTGTGCTTACTGCTCACTATAACAACAACAGGGTGAGGGTCTGGTTTCTAGTCCTCAGGGCTAGTGGCACGCCATGGCTCATATCCAAATAGCTCAACTCTCATCTGTCACAGAAAAGGGTAGTTTGTCCCTACTGCCTCCTGAGAGAGCAAAATTGCTCTCTAGCAAAACCAGTATTTGCTGCAAAACACACAGGACTGGGTCGCAAAAAAAATGGTTTTGCTGAGTGCTACAAGGAACTCAAACCCTGAATGACACTTTTTGAAATTACTGGTGGAAGAGGCTTAATTGTAAGAATCCCCTGCACACCAAGTTTTGATGTATCATTAAAAATAACTTAGAGTATTAGCTGAATTGTTGTCAGTACTAAGGTGCTTGTATAATCAAAATGCACTGACAGGAATATGTGACTCTCTTGGAAGGAAGATTTCTGAGGGCACTAGATATCACAAAAATTCAGGCCCCAGATATATAACATGTAGGGTGGAATTGTCTGTTTCCAGATATTCAGACTGATATTCATTTAGCCTATTTGTACCACTTAATACAATTTCTGCATTAAAAAAAAAGGATTATTGTATCTTAAAAATATGAAAAAACATATTCATTTGCATTTCTTTCATAAGCACTGTATCTTAAAAATATGAAAAAACATATCAACATACAGGTACAAAATTCATTTGCATTTCTTTCATAAGCATTTTTAAAAGACTTTGCTTTAAAATGCACTATCTTAAATTAAACATATTAATTTTAAAAGGAGATTCAAGCAGATATATGGCTGTATTCACCTTTCTTGTTTGACATAACCATCTATCTGAATAATCTACATTTCTGACAGTATTTAGGGGATCAAAAGATAATCTGATGTTTTTATGACCACTTAGACTGGTCAGTTGCAGTACATTTGTAAAAGATATATATGTAAGAAGTAGAATCAAGTAGTAAATATAGTTTCTGTTTCACAGGGTACTCTTTCAAAATAGAACTTAATTTTTCTCAGTTCTTCTATGAAAAAAAAAATTAGGAATGAAACTTCACTCTGCATCAATAGAATTTTCAATTCTATTGAGAAATCAAATGTTTTATTTAGAATAAAACTACCTCATTTTAATAAAACAGAAACTTTAAACACATACTGTAAGGGACTCCAGAAAGTTATATAATCCAGTAAGAGTAGATTCACATAAACGCACGTGGAGCCAGAAGACTGCTGTTAAAAGGTTCAATCTATCTCCCCTTGAAGTCCAAAGAAAGATCTCTGTTCATTTGAACGGCAGTTGAAATATGTCGTAGCACTAGTACTAGTAAAGTGGTAAATACTGCCTATAAAATGGTAACCATATTTTAATCATAGATACCTGTCATTTAAGAGGGGCTGCTTTTGAGAGTAAATGAATCTAATGGAAAAGCCTTTAGCTCATTCAGCTTTAAATGCCTGCATATTCTGGTATGCACATTTTTATGGCCTACACATTTTTTCCCTCTAGAAGGGGACTGTCTGAGTTGACTAAAGGAACTAAGAAAAAGTCTATGATGATATAGGGTTTCATCTCTGAATGCAAAGTTCATTCATTACTATTTTTTTCAATCATGTGTTAAAAAATAGCATGTGCTTATTCACAGTTCATATTCCAATTTTTAAGGATATGTCCTTTATGTGATATTAAACAGTTGTATTTTTATTGTATATTTGATCACTGGTATGTAGATATGTAGATCTTTAAACATATTTCAGTAGTTTTTAATGTTTTATGTGACTTTTGCAGGAGTAAGGACTACTATGTCTGTCATTCACTAAATTTCTTTTCTATTTCTGTAGACAAGAGATGAGAAACCCTTTTCTCCCTGGAAAACTGCAGCTTTATCTGGACTATTCTTAAACATCTGTTGTCTCAGACATGACTCAGTCCCAGGACCGAACAGACGAGCAAGATCTAAGCTCCAGCTCAGGTACCATGAGGTCACAACTTCACTCAAGGTTGGTTCATGTAACCACTGTGCTCCTGATCCCATGAAGCCATTGGGAGAGCCCATGATGCTGTTTGGGAATTTGCCTCTACCAAGAGCCCTTTTAGTACAGGGTCTTATCTAGCACCAGATAATACTTCACAGCCTTTCTTCTACTCCCTTATCTGTTTCCCAAGTGCAACTAGGAAACAAATTACGGGCTTAAGCCAGCCAGAAGTGTCACAAACATGGCTGATGGAGCCAGAAAGAGTCTGCCGTGCTGCTCTGTGAATATATGATATGCAGGTGATTCAGCAAGTGTTTAGAAGTAGAAGCTGTTAAGGGGCCCAGCAAAACAAGTGTGTGCACTGGCAGGAAACTAAAGGAAGTGACACAAAAACATCACCACTTTTCAAGCCTAAATGAATAAATGGAAAAAAAAGAACTGCTGAGTTACATATTTAATTTCACAGAATCCCCATCACAAAACGGTGGAGATTGGAAGGGACCTCCAGAGGCCATATAGTACAAACCCCAGCTCTAGCAAGGACACCTAGGCCACCTTGCACATGCTCATAAGCAGGCACATTTTGAAAATGTGAAAAGGAGGAGACTCCAAAACCTCTCTGGGCAGCCAGTCCTGGTGCTTTGTCACCCTAAGAGAAAAGAAGTTCTTTCTCATATGCTGGGGAAACTTCCTGTGTTTCAATTTGAACACAATACCCTTTGCCATGCCCTTTCTAGCCCCACTCCCCATTGGGCTTTAGGTTTTCTCTCTCTCCTAACCTTAACTCCAGCCTTATCCCTAAATTTATCTTTAGGTATCAGAAAACTAAAGGAATTCACGTGCCCCATTATGTCTCAGTTTGTTGCCCACCTTCTTTGCTGTTTGACGCAGACATATAGGACAGCTCACCGCCTCTCCCTGGAAGCACAGCTAGGACTTTCTCCAGGCACCATCGTTGTGCAGTACTCCAATAGCAAGCATTGGGAGACCATGCGAGTCATGGGCCTGCGTTTTGTAATCCCAGGCTACAAGCTATAAATAAACATGTAATTTAGCCCTCTTCAGAGAACAGTCTGGATGCCTCCTGGTATCTGCTTGACATTATAAAAAAAAATGCTCTTTATTTTTTTTCCTCAAATCTTCAAAACTACTTGACAAATTTTTATTGGTTTAGACAAACATCATTTATTTCTTCAGGAGTAGATGGCAAGTGGAGCTTACTACCAGTTTCACAAGCTCTTCTGCAATATTTTTCTTTTTTTTTTCATAATATTCAAAATATGAGTTGTTATTTGCGTTGTGATTTTTTGGAGTCTATTTTTTTTTCCCAAATTTTTTACCTGTCAATTATCTTTGTGTGCAGACACAGCATTTTCTGCAAGCATTTTCTTCTCCACAGTCTGGACTAGTTAGTAACAGGTGTCGTTCCAGGTCCCAGGTCCACAGCAGACAATCCAACTGTTTGACAGCAGTGGAGAGCACTTGTGTTGTGCTTCCTATTGGAATTGTTCAGTACCCGGGCGCTTTCACAGAGAGGAAAAGTGAAAAAAGTTTTTGAGTGGCAAACAGTAAGAAAAAAAAAAGTGTCAAAGTTAAAGCCATTCACACATTTTTAACTGCAAAAGATATTCAGCATTAGAAAAAAAAAAAAAGCCCCACAGGAAATAATACATGCCGCAGCATTTTATGCCTTCGAAACAAATCTGAGTGCTGGATGCAATGGTAAATTATTTTGATTATGCATGATAACTACATGAAATTACAGAGTCTGTATCCTTCGTGGGTCATGGTCCCTCATGGTCCTGTTTAGATTTAAATCAATTAATCTTCTTGCACAGTAGTGATGACATAAGTAATAATATTTTAATGCTGAGTGATTAGGTTCCTGTAAGAATGACCATTTTAACACAATTGAGGCATTCCTTTAAAACTGATTGGAAACACCACTTATTTGCTCAAATCTATTTAGATAAAATAAATATTGTTTTTTAATGACTTTCCGGTATTATTCACCCAGAACTTGTTCACCACTTTACAAGTATCCTGAACATAATTCAGGCAGAAGTGATAAGTAATTACCAGATATGCGATACATCTTGGAGCAGTCTCCTAAAGAGGAGGGAGAACTTTGTGGCTAGATTGGGATCACTGGTTTTTGGACAGACCTTGCAAGGATTAAGTAATATTTTAAGTAAAATTACAGCTCTTGTGATAGGACAGAAATTTCATCCCTAATGCAGTAGATCTGAATGGATAAGACATAAAGGAGATGAGCAGCAAATGGAGTATTACTCTACCTTTAGAAAGGGGTACGAGAAGCAGGGAGAGTTTGCCCTAGAACACACAAGAATTCAATACTAAACTGAGTGGAATCCACTCCATGCCTTAACAGCAGCCCTATTAACTAGCATTAATGTAACTCTTTCTAGTTATTACAAACAATTATAGCAGGTCTGGAAAGAAAACTAAAAGGAAAACAAACAATCAAGTTTATCAGTCTGTTTTATTTTATCTATTTCAATATAATTGCTACTACAATGTACAAACTCTGAGCAGTACATAAAATGTTTTAATGATGCGGACAGAGGGTTAATAGCTAAAGAACAATTAAGCCATTGCCTCCTGAGTTGCCTGTTACGCATTCACATCTGGAGGGAAATTGTACTCTAAAGGCTAAGCCTGGAAAAAGGGCCTTGGCAATGGTTGGGTGGTGCTCTGTCTGCCTTGTCTCACCTCCCGCCAGGGCCAACGTCAAAAAGAAACTTTGGCCTTGTAATTCTTTCCATGACAGTGCTCGTAGGTCAGGCACCTCGCTCCAGCCGCGCGGTCCGCCCCTTGCCTTCGTGCCCAGTGGAATTCACAGCAGCGGGTGCACTGTTGCACCTTGTGAAGAAACGGACTCAGTCTGGGGTGCAGAGTGAGACAACTTTATTTCCAAACCGACTTCCTTTTATACTTTCTTAACACAAGTGTTGCAAAGCGCACAACCAATCAGCATCTGGCCACCTGCGCGGTTGTCTGGCTTTGTTTCTTTTCTTCTGGCAAGACACGTCGCACACGAGGCAGGGGGAGGTGTTCCTCAGTCCTCGTCTTTCTCGGCTCTGTCCCCCATCTGCTGCAAAGACTGACACCCTTGTGGTTAACTATCTGCTAACAAGGTACTATTGTCTTTGAACAAGCCTCCACAGTGCACGGCACAGGGATGCTTAGCCTGGCCAAAGGGAAGTGCTGAGGACATGGGGAATCTTAGATGTCACTACGTTCTAGAGCACAGATGTCTTACGCTAGCTGCAGGGCAACGGGATTCACAGCCTCTCCGTCCGGAGCTGGGAGGCATATATTTTTTCTTAAAAACCGTGAAATATTTTTTTCAAAAGACTTCATAGAAGGACCTGTTGATACTCTCTGTGTTTCAAGACTCCCCAAACCTGGCAATATGCTGAGGGGAACAGGAAGGGGGAACATGGCTCACCTTTAGAGCCATGTTTCTGCAGGAACTTCTTTCTTTCATCCATCTTACTGGTGAGGTATCTGCAAAGTCCAGGGGTAGTCACTCTCAGAGACTAATCACAGAAGAACCTATAGTCTTGATAAGGCAAGAAATATCTTCTACAGCATGTGATATTTAGTATACTTGAAACTTCTTGGCTTTAAGAATGTGTATTAGGCTTTCTGAGGTAGGAGAGTCTGGGGACAAAATCAAAATAATGGTAAGACATTTGCACTGAATAGAAACTGGAAGCCATGAGGAGGGAAAGCAGAAGTACTCAGAACTTGACTCAGAAGCACCTCTATGAGGCTTCACTATCTTGTCCTTTCCTCAGGTACTCACTTTAAAAATTACACATGAACTAAGCAGAAATAATTAAAGAGGTATTAGGCTTAGACTAATAGTGGAGTATCATGAATCTCCATTATTTCTTCCTTATTAAGTGCTTAGAAATTTCAGCACTCACCCATTCTGAGTTCAGTATCTTTGCTAAACATCCCCAGGAAAATGTTGTGACAACCAAACCAGGTGGTATACTGAGAAGGAAGACAACATGTTTTGATTCAGGGTTCCAAAGAAGGGGCTGGTGCAAGCATACTCAGAGGAGATAGCAGATCACCTGAGATAAGGGAGGAAGACCTGGATTCCACTAATGGGTTAGTATAAAAAAAAGGAGCCTGTAAAGGGAGGGAATTAGATATTCCAGGATAGTCATCAGTTTGTCATCTGAGATAAGTAGATAAAGCATAAAGCTGAAGTTGTATAGCTTTAGCCACTGCTAACCTTTCTGGTGACCACTGTTATGCAGGGCTTAAATATTTAAGGATGCAAAAATGGCTACGAGATCAAAACTTGTTTGAGAGCTTGGGGAGGCAACAACTAATCTGCAAGAAAACTGTCATTCAGAGTCATTCAGACAGTCAAAATCAAAAAGTGCCTTTAGGAACTCTAAATCCAGAAAAAAATGATAATAAGCAATAGAATTGTTTCATTGCCACTGTTTCATTTTGTTTTCAGCATTTAATATCTACTTTGTTTACATTGTTAGGTTGTTTCCTACAAAGAAAGAGGAGCTAGAAACTCACATTGTTTATTGAAAGAAAAAGAGCCCCTCAAATTTGCGTGATTCTAGGGTTACAGTCCTCACGAAAACTCTGAAAAGGGTGCAAAGAGTGATGAAATCCTCTGATCTATATGTTCAGTTAAGATCTGCACTTGTCTGATGAGGGAAATCAAAAGACCCTTATTAATTCAGGTACTGCTGCAGTTGTTGTGCCGGGAAACCACAGAGAGGATTTTCTCCTGATCCCAGTGATGGGAGTTATCCCACTGAAGCGGAAAGGCAGAAAAATATAAAATATCACTTCAATCTTCTGCACTTGGTCAGAGCAGAGCTGTCCAAGTACACTGAAGAGGTACTGTGCTTTCCTAGGTGAGCAGTTGGCATAAACCTGCATTTCTTCTCTTAACCTGATCACTCCTTGAGTTAGGAGTTCCTGCCCTAGTAAACCCTTCAAGCTGCTTCTTTGCATATAATATTGAGACCTTGCACTACCAGAATCTTTAAGATACAATCCGGAGCCGGAGTTTTGTGTTACAAATTATGCACCGCAATATGCTTTTACAGGGAACATCCTCCTTTCTGTAACTGTGCAATTCCTTTTACTATCAGTAGGATCTGCCAAAGAGAGAGGATAAATCTCAGAAAACTATGCCTACAGTTTGGCATATGTGCTGTCATATATGATATATGACGTCATGTGTGTGAGAGTGAATGCAGTATGCTTTCTCTCTGCTCAAGAGCCATAAAATAATTGAGGAAAGCAGTATTATTTCCTGGTGCCAGCAAATCCAAAGTGCGTACCAAGACCGAGGAAATATTTTCTTTTCACTGTGTACATCTCTTGCTAGCTGCTCTAGTGGATTTTTTGTTGAACATCTCCAAAACATTAAAAAGAAAATAATTTTGTCATAGGTTAATAACATCAAAAATTTCCAGGGATGAAGATAAGCAATACCAAAAGTTTAACTGTCAATTATCAAATTTTTATGTTTCAGAAAATATCCAAAAATAGATTTCCTAATCAAAACTGAAGAGTTGCAGAAGAAGTGATGGGGAAAGAAAGTGATAGAATAGCAAAGAGCAACTTAATGAGACACTAATTTGAATAGAGAATGATGCAGATCAGAGGTTGTGCTCCACTTGGTATTTATTTATTAGGCAAGCTTAGTACCAGCAGGAGAGCCTTATTATGAAATAAACAACTTAGAACTGTTTAGTTTGGAATAAAAAGGATGGTCTAAAAGAAACTGAAAATTCTCTCTCATATACACCTTGAGCATTCAAAAGAGTAAATCTCTGATCACTTTTAACTAGCTTTTTCTTTGCCTGATTTTATGAAAAGAGCTTCAAAGAAGCTTGTTTTTATGGTGGGAACATTTATGAAAACTTGACAAGTTCTATGCGACAAGAAATGTGTTTCCTGCCCAACTCTACTGCAGGTGTTTAGTCTTTAAACTAGGAATTTATTGCACTGTGATAGCCTGAAGTATAACACACTTTTCTTAATGCTAAAACTAAAGGAGGTTTCTCCACCCCAAAAAAAAAAAAAAAAAAGTTTGTAAGAGGTCCGTATCAGAAACTAGGACTGTCATAATTATGATTGCCAGGATCCTCAAAATTAATTACAACCTCAAGCTGTGACAGAGCCTAAAATAGCAAGAGCTGCTAGTGATCCAAAAACCACTCACAGCATGTCCAAGCTAGTATTTGGCAGAGAACATATGCAACTTAAAAAAAGAACATAACCCTTTAGGCCCATGCAAGCAATTAAGCTCTTTGTGGAAATGTCAGGCCATAAGTATGAGAAGACCTTTCAATTGTTTACATACAATTTTCCTCTAATTAGTGAGAACTGATTTCCCCTTTCTTTTTTTCAAATAGGACCAGATGAACATAAGTTTAGAGGGCAGCTGTTCTGCTCAAAAACAAAATAGAAAAAAAAAGATGCGATTCCTGCCAACTTAGACCCCATGATTCTTGTAGTGAGGGGGGTATGAGTAAATGCCAGTCAGCTTAGCAGCATTTAAAGATACGTAAGGAACTTAGCCTGGGAGCTCTGCTGACGACGTAAAACAAGAAGACATTTCCAGAAGTGTCTGTCAAACAAAGTATAAAAATACTCAGAGACTGATGGCCCAAGTTAGTGACACTCCAGCTGATGTACAAGTGGGTGAGATTTAACAGTGCTGTACTAACTTTAATTTCATTGTTGCAGTGCTTCTTTCTAATGCTCTAAATACAGTGATCGATTGGTTATATGTGATAAATATATGATTTAGCCCTGTTTGATCAGAACTATCTCAAAATGTTAGCAGGAAGGATTTTGTCACTTAGCCTGTTAAACTGCCAACCTCACACCAGTTTTTATTGCTTGTGCCATCTCTCTTCTGCTGTATCTTTTATCTAAAATACAATGGCTTATTCTTCTGTCTTGGTGCAGTCCACTGTCTGTACCCCACCAAGCCCCGAGCTGCTTGCGTTCTGACTCCAGCATGATGAACCTAACTCTGTCTGACTGTGAAATAGGTCAGTAGACTGCAAGGCAAATGTCATGTACCTAATAATTAAGACTGCATGTCTTTGCTCCTGGAGTCTTTCCCCAGCTTGGACTTGTTAGGAAATGCTAAGCAAGTCTCTTGATTTTTTTTTTGTGCTGTAGTTATTGGTCTGTAAACTGAGAACGGTGTTTATCCGTATCATAAGAGAATGGGGAGGGCTGGCTAAAAGCTGGCCATCTAAAATCCTTGGATGAGAAAGTGCTTGTAACATTAAGAGATGGACAACTGTGCTATAGGAAAGAATAATTAGCATATGAAACATAGTGATTTTATTTTTTCTTTCCTTCTCAATGTTTTTCAAATGTCTTCCTACACTCCTGCTATAATATATATATACGTATATATATAATGTAGGATCCTAATAAGTCAAAGTTAGATCTTTGGTTATAAATATGGATTCTTGCACCTTGTTATGTTAGTCTAAGCTGTTAAGAGTTTAAGATATGTAATGTGTATTCTCTTTGCTTCTGTTTTCCCTAGCATATGTGATCTGACTTATCTATTTGGGTTGAAAGCTTTCCACGGCAAATACTATTGTAAGGTGTCTGTGGTATCTAATGAGTCTATCTTATTTTGGGTCCATTGACACTGCCATAGTACATAGTGCTAAAGATTAATTAATTTAAAATTTAGATTGGCAATTACAATCTGATGGAAACCTACAGTCCTGTCATACTGGAAGAGCCTCATAAAAAGTCTTCCACTCGGTACATGAAGTAAGAAAAAAAGTGAGGGAATGTGTGTGATGTTAGCACTGCTGCAGTATAAAGCTGAGCCAGAAGCATAGAACATTAAGAAACATGCAATAAATGAACATTTACTGAGAACATCCAAACAGATCCCATTGGATCTATATATTGATTTTAATCTTCATGAGTGTAACTGCAGCATACTACCTTTCTCTTCAATTCCCATTGAATTGTGTTCCCTCTTCCCATTTCTTTCAATGATGTTACTTATTACTTGTTTTCATATGTAAGAGAAAGAAAAGTTTCTAAGTACTAAAATTGATCTAGGACACACAAAAATATTTGTCTAAGCCACAAGAAGAAGCAGAAATTGAGCTCTTCTTCATTTTTCTACTAAAATTGCGAAAGATAGGACCAGCAGGATTTGCCATGTACATGGCAGGTGGGGATGGGATATGTGTGCATCTTATAGAAATTGGAGTTTCATGGTGATGAATCATTTTGGTCCCACCAGAGACTAACAAGGATATTCTACACTCATGCAGCCACAGGTGTTGATCAAGGCTCAGAGATTGTTCACTTGTTTTTAAAATCCAAAGAAATGTATGTTGATAAAGGTGATTAGAAGCAGGCAGATGAAAAAGCAAATTGGTGGTTGTTCTGAATGAGCGAATGCATAGTAGGGCCATGTTTGAGATATCAAAGCCTATACTACAGCTCAGAGTAAAAACATAACTTGTTCTTGCAGCAGGTGGATAGAATGCAAATTTTACTCTGGAAAGAGTAGATCTGGAGATCTAGAGAGGGTCTCCTCATGCACACTTGCATTTAAAATGAAGCAGTTTAAGAAGCTGAAGCAGAAGTTGTGATTCATTTCACCAGCTTCAGTAAAAGATGAGGAAAGTGTTTGAGCAGTGACTGTAGAGCATTCTCACTCCACCTGGAGTGCCTCAGTTAGAAAATAAGAAGAGTGTTCAGTCTGTGCTCTCCTGCTTTGCTTCCTTGCTGAGGTTTCAAAGGAAGGGTGCCCAGACACTAGACCAAGCCCATTTTGAACAATTCACCAAAGAGCAACTGGATGGCATTGACTTCCACTCATGGAAGTCATCTGGCCACTAGTCTGGCCAGGAGCTGACTCAGCAATCCCAGAGTGGGAAGTTCTGCATCCCGCAACCAAAACCCCGAGCAACCCAACTCACTTGACATCTCATTGTTTAGACTATAGACAACTTCACTGCACATATTGCCAGGTGGGACAAGGGGGTGAAGGGTGCCACAGGGGAGAGTGCACCCTCCTCCAAGCCTGTGTCTGAAAGCTTCCTTTGAACCTGCATGTCCAGCTCCTTACCTTACAGGCAGCCTTCTGCCAAGGATAATGTTTTCCTAATGTGCCAGTGAATACTCGTTGATTTTTTTTTTTGACTAAGGAACTCTGCTTCCCTCAGGCTTTGGAGGGAAACAATGACATACCCTCCCAAGGATTAGGGAAGCCAGGGGACTAAGCAAGAGCACACAAGTGCCAAGGAAATGACTTTGATGTATTGGTTAGGACTCTGCAGGAATTCCTAGGGCAAATCCCATGGATCCTGGTGCTGGCACGCGGAGGAAGCTTTCCCTCTGAGTTGCTCTCTGATCTCTACCTCTTGCAGAGGCAACACAGGCAGCAAGATTGTGGGGCTGCTGCTGGCTCCTGGCCAGCACCTGCATGTTGAGCCCTGGGCTGGAGGTAACGGACCACAAAAGGCTTGTGAAAGTGGCTCCCAGCATAACTCATATAATATTGACTCTGAACTTTCATTCCCATAGGAATAGTGTCTCCCTGCTTGTGCATTTGTTTATTGATGCCTCCTCTTGTTAGCAGGCTCCACCTTCAGTGTTGCCCAGTGTGTGGCAGCTGTGCCCATTTGTCTGCTTTGCCCTGCTCCTTACCCTTCCTGGAGCTTTGGCAAAGGTAATACATGTTGATGGATGGACAACCCCTAAAGCCATCCTTCTCTTTTGCAAAAGCCATAGACGTTTTTTTTTCCAGTTTCCTTCATAGAAGGCTTACTCATGTTTGCCACTATGGGATCAGATGCCTTGTGCACTCAGATTCCGGCAGAACAGGCACTGCTCTCTTTGTTTAAAGAGGAACAGGTCTGACACTGGATTTTGTTTTGCATTATTTTCATGCAGAAATGTAAATAAATGCTATGTTAATGACTTGGATCATTTATACAAACACATCCTTCTTGGGGATGCAGCGTAGCTGCCTAGTGAGAAGAGGGGGCACTGTTTTAAAGGTTAATAATGGGTAAATTAATGCAATGGCCTACAGCTGTGCCTCCTTCCTATCTCAGTAGTAATGTAGCTAGTGGACAAGATTATGATTAGATGAGGAAGGAAAAAAAGAAAAAAAAAAGGAAAAAAGGAGAGATTTAATATATACATACATTTAAAATAAACTATTGCAATATTAGCAGACCAAGTCCTGCTTAGGAAGGCTTTTAACAGTTATCAACAATTCTTTAGAAAACAGCCACAGTTTACATGTGCAGCCAGTTGCTTTCTAATTGCTACAGCAGGCTACCACTGGGAAGAACAAAGGAAATATTTAGCACGTCGTAAATTCTTCTGCAGCCCTGCCGAGTGGCTGGAGTTCAGATTACACGTTTATAACCAACATTTGAGAGCAATTTCTTCTTTGCTTTGAGAAAGCGGGTGGGGAAGCTGTTCCACACTGTTCCTACAAATGCCTAAAGTAATGTGTGTCTGAAGGAAACGTGAGGTCGAAATTCTGTTCCACTTGTCTTTTGATTCAGGCTTGTAATGTACTGTAATGTATTAAACTGCCTAGAAAGAAAAACTTTGTTAGAAACAAATAGGTTTGTCAGTGTTGCTGTTTTTATAATTATTTGCTTTCCAATCTATCACTATTGTCCATGATTTCCTGGGGGCTTGTAAAGCTGATCAGTATTTATTTACACTAACGTTAAGGATCCTGCAAATGGGGAAGGGAGTTGAGTTGGATGGGAGGTATTAGTCTCCCTGAGTCGGTACTTAAATCATGGCCATGTCTTGCAAATGAGGTGTTGAGGCTCTGCCAATTGTAAAGATTTCATGATTTAACAGAAAACATGTTGGTACCCTGGCCAACTCAAGGCCAATTTAGTTTCAGTTCTAGGTGAAATTCAAATGTTGCCTGAGTTTCTCTTGGAGTTTCAGGTCTCTTGGTTAAAGCATTCTGCACTTACTGCTCTTAGTAATAAATAAATGTTATTGTCTACTCAGCAATTGCCAATATTTGGGAGCTCTAATCCAGAGAGGCGTTTGTGTTGCAATTACTCAGCCCTGGTAAGCAATTTCAGTATTAAATATGGTTAACAGTTTCATGAATCTTCTCTTTCCAAGGAAAAAAAAAAAGTCTTGAACTCAAGTTAAATCACATAGAAATATCAAATTAGATGTTGTCTTACATCTGTTTCAAAATGATGGAGGACAAAATGGCTTTTTTGTTGGTGGTGGTGGTGTGTGTGTGCATATGTGTTGTGTTGTTTAATATTCCAGATTTCCAGGCATTATTAATGCTACAAATGGGAAAAGAAAGTCGTTTTTTTTTCCCCCAAAAAAGTAACTTAAAAATGCAGCACACTCACAGATGAAAAATCAAGACTTTCAGGTGTCTATTGCCTGAAAATAGATAAAATGATTAGGTATAATAAAAAATCACTTCTCAGTGTTCTTGGAGTCTGCATCCATGATGATCTGTGATAAATACTTTTGTTACTTTTCTAGTCTGATAATTTTCAGCGAACATTGGATAGAGGAAGGCTGTATTTAGACAGCTGAGTCATGGTGCTTTAGAGATACTATAGGCCATTGTCCATTGAAAGAGGAACAATAAATTTCTTCATCAAAAGTTTTCCCTGACCTCCAAGTCAATAGTCCTAAGAAACTATTTACAAATCCTGCTCTCAGTTTCTTGTGTATAGATTTACTGGGGATGTATTCCTGTGTGAATAAAAACAGGTCTAGGCATACCAGAACCAATGGCAGATACAGATAGGCAAGGAAGGCAATGCATCCTTAATGAAGGGAACAAGGCTAAAAGATGATATTGCAGATATTGTTGCTAGAACACAGGATGAAGTCCTAGTTCCAGCAAGATATCATAACTACTGTCTTATCTGATGACAATGGTTTTAGCTATAAAATGCTGCAGTTAAATGAATGTATTGACCTAGATTCACCCATTTATCTGACTTTCTTCAAACTAAAAATCATTGACAATATATTCCTTAAAGAGTTCTGTTATTTTCTGCTTTTCACTTCAAGGAATCACAGAGTGTCCCAGTACTGAAACACAGTTGTTCCTGGGATAGAGACCTATAAAAATCAGAGCAAAACAGCAAAATGCTAGATAATACAGAAACAGCCACATCTATAGGAACTTGGTGCTCTAAGTAAAAGGTCTGGTATAGTGTGGCAACACCACAACTATTCCACAAAAGTTAAGTAAAATTAAGCAAATTAAAAAACAAACAAACAAAAAGAACAGCTTAATGGCAGAAGATACAACAAGGCCATGTGGTTACAAGGTAAAAATAGTGTCCAGTCACTACTGAGAGATTTAGGGAGATTTAAAACTTCAAGCACTAATACAATAAGGTGTCCGAGGAGCTCCATAGATGTCTATTTCTATTTGTGTCTTCCTATCATCAGCTTCACACTCTCCACCCCCACGCCCATTGCCCTTCTTCCACTGAATAAATGGAATATTTCACCCATGAATAACAATGTTATTTCACTAACCTGAAAGTGCTACACAATGCCTTCACACCTGCAGCGTTTCTAAATTCCAGGTCCCGTGCTCATGAAAGGAACTTATTAAGCACGCTTCACAGGTGAGGTGACTTTAAGTTAGACGCAAAATATTTTGCTAAAACCTGTTGGATTCTATCATTACCAAGTGTGTATTTTCACCAGCCTTACCCTCCTACAGCCCACTGTCACAGCAAAACTATTTCCGTGGCAGTAAAGCTATCTAGAGGGCATATTGTAAATGCATTTGCTTTCATAGTTTGTTGCCAGTTTGGTGATCCATGTTTATAAGAAGTTGCGGAAGTGATTTTAAAGGCTACAGAAATACGCAGGCTAGAGAACTGAACACGGAGGGGTTGCCCCCGCTCTCTGCCATTAAATGGAATGACAGATGGATGAGACCTTATGTCAGGAATATAACTGGCACTTTAAGAATAGATGTTCTTGTCACTGTTTGTTCATTTATGCTTTATCAGAATTCAGAACAACTCTTTTCTCTCTTCACTATTTGTTATTAGTCTTTGTCAGTAGACCAAATCCTGCAAATCCTATACGTGTGAAATATATGATGATAATGTGCCATGGAAGCCATTGGAAGCCACTTAACCTGAGTGATGCAAGTAGATTGAAACTTTGGTGATGACTTGTTTTTGCTAGTCTTGTACTGTTTTTTATCTGAGTTGCATGTAAAGCAAAGTTTGAGTCTCATGCAAAATAAGATGGCATTAGCTCAATTCATTACCTCTGTATTCAAGGGAAGACACAAGGTATTATTAGTAAGGCACTCAAAGGCTTTTGGATCTCCTCATTTCATATTTTTTCAGTTACTCTAAATTTCCTTTCCTTTGTTTATTCTGACTCTGCAGCTGCAGCCATAGGATCTTGTAGAGTTGTGAAGAATAAAAGTAAGGAATGGGGAGTGTTAAGGAGGAAAAGATATGGCAAAAGAGAAAGTGCTAGATTGAGAGTTTGAGTGATAGGGCCTAAAACGGGGGTTGGACTACATGATCTATAGAGGTCCCTTCCAACCTCAACCATTCTGTGATTCTGTGAAAACATCTCTTTAGGACTCTAGGTCTGTATACCAGACTATCTCCCAGTAAAAAATAGGCACTAGAGCCTGATGGGTTAAAATTCAAAGGGGAAATCAGCAACAACCTGTAAACATGTTATATGCTCTTCTTGCGTGTGAATGAATTCATACACACACAGAAAATATATATTCTTATTAATGGCTAGAATATATACAATATACATCATTAAATGTTTGGATTTATATTCATAATTATATAACATTCCAGTTGTATAAAATGTATGCTGCATTTGTCTTACTATCCTTGTTTTTTGATTATTGTCCTGCATTCTGTGTAGAAAGATAAAAACTATCTAGGGTGAGAAGAAAGTGCCAGTAAATGCCTAAACCCATACAGAATCCTAAGATGAATTTGGGTACTAAATTAACAATCATCTTAAATACCAAAATAGTAAGACAGATGAGGCCTGCTGACCCATTAGTAGAAGAGCATACACTACACCAGCCAACCCTGGTATGCACCAGCAGCCCTTGAACCTTTTTTTTTCCCAAGAGAGACATGGTACAATGCAAGCAATAGACAGAAATGAGTCAGCCAGTCTACAAAGAGGTGAAGCACAATCCAGTGAGAGCTGCAAAAGTCATGTGCAGAAAGGGAATTTACTGTCCTCTGGTCTCTGTCAGAGCCAGTCAAGGTGTATCTGTCAATGGGAATCTGGGAAAGTCTAGCAGCTGGTTAGTAGGTCAGATGTTTTCATGTCACGCAGGACTTTTAGAAGCATCAGATCCTAAGTGATCATATAACTTTCAGAAGCCTGAAGTCACCACCATCTGCGTATCAGCTACATTATCCTGTTGCCAGTCTTCCAAACCAAAGCTCCTATTAAATGCTTTGAGTCTTGGCATAATGCAGATCCTCAAACCACACAAATCCCATGACCAGTGATGAGTGTGCAGTTCTATTGTTAGACATAAACCACTTCAAACTACCCAAACATATGTTTTACACATACTTTCAACTTTCTGCCTTCTTCATGAACAGAAAAGTCCTTTTTTTTTTTTTTTCCCTTCCTTTTTAAGTCTTTAGCATCTCCACAGTAAGATCTAGGGTAGTTTTAATCTGAAAGACGAGTTCATTTTACACCAAATGTGTTTTGACATCAGGTCTTTCTCCCAGCAAGCCTAAGGGATCTGGGTGCAGTGTGCTCCCTGCATTACTTATGATGTCACTGACACCTAAACCAAGGCGTTTTCCTGTCCTGGTTTAGGTGTCAATGACATCATCATCTGTTGCAGTAGAAACAAAATCCTAAAATACAAGCCTTGGTAGCTAAATTGAGATGTAGTTCTTTTTAAAGTATTTTGCTTTAAAAAGCAGTATGTAGTCTGGGCATAGATTCTGTTAATAGTTTGGGATCACAAATGGTTTGGTTCTGTGTACAGAAGGATTGCTGTTGGCCATTAACAGAAAAGAAAAACATTTTATTCAAGGTTATAAAATGTTCCACACATACCTGGAAACAAGAACTGCTTGCTGAGTAAATAGGAATGCAGTCAGTCAGTTGTATAAAATGCTTAAGAGAGTAGACCAATCCATTTTTCTTTATTTAAGGAAATATGGACCCAATTCACCTGAAAATCTTTAAAATTCATAATTCACAGCCGTCACCTCTGACAGAATTGGAGGTACAGAAAAACAAAATCCATGAAAAAGAAAAATTGGTCTCTACTTTCTGAAAGTCATCACTCCAAAATACACCCAGTTTCACCTTAGTCTTATTCTGCCTCCTTGACCTAAGAAGTGACCATAATAGCTTTGGAAAAAGATACGTTAACAGTAACACAGTAACACTAACTTATTACTTAAGTTTGTGGACTAAATATAAATGTATTCATCACAATTCCTTTTTTTTTTTTTTTTTTAACAAAAGTACTCAATCTACTCTGTTCATCCATTTCTGATACCTTTTGATTCAATTAAAAAAAAAAGGCCAAGGCAACTAGATGATGGCAGTTTGAAACAAGTCTGTCTCTTGGGTGTTTGGCTCCAATGGAGCAAGTAGCCCCTATCAGAATCAGGACTCTGGGTTCAAAAGAGAGAGAGTTTTGTCTGAGGTGCCACAGTTGTGAAACTCAAGTGCTTCTTCCTTCTCAGATGACCCAAATAGGATGACGGTCGTTTAAGTACAAAAGCATGGATTTATATTACTTTTGATAGGGCTATTAGGTCTTCTGGGATCACTCTGATCACAGATCTTTGAATACTTTTTAAGCAGATTAAAAGCAATTCCATAATTTTCACTGAAACATGCAGTGAATTAGATCCCGTTTCTACGTGCAAGCTGCTATCTTGCTTCCCATAGTCATGCTGCTATTCTAGCTAAAAAGAGTTTAGGATAAACTTTTCTGAGCCTGCAGAAACCTGATGGATAAAGAGTTAAGTTAGGGAGCTGGAAATGACAGGAGTAAAATCCTCAAGATAAAGCCAGTAACTGAACTGTTGTCACAGATTATTTGGGTCACTACTCAAAACACAAAGTTATGGTATGAAAGGAACTTGAATAGGATGGAAGTCCTCCAGCTCTTCTAAAGAAGTAGGGAAAATGCTACTCTCTTTTATGGGTAATTGCTCCTTACTGCTGTGCTTTCGGGCTACTTTATGCAATTTATTTGAACAAGCCTCTCGAGGAACTTGGCAGAGGACTCCTGGTTGCCAGGCTGGGTTAAGTGTGAAGATGGAGGTAAACTGTTCCACTTTGCTTTCTAAGAATGAGACATTTCTACAGAAATACAGAAAAAAATATATTTTCAAATGCTTAGGCAACTTACAGGTTATTAGCTATGATGACTCAAGGAGTAGAGGGGGTTTTAAGAATCCTGATATTGTACACAGTTCTCTACATTTTCCACTAAGTTACCCTCTACATGCCTACGTTCTTATGTGGATGAGCACAGGTAACATCATACATCACTGCTGGACATAATATCACTGTCTGAATACAAACCTCATTTTTGACAGTGCTTATTTTGACTTGGTGCAAAGTGACACCTACTGTCCCTCTATATTTGTATTATTGTTTGGAATTTATTTGTTGTAGCTTTATCCTTGCTTAATGATAAAAGCCTGTACTGGGTTAGCAGCATCTTGAAGTAAAAAAAATAAAACAAAAAAGACAAGACTGTCTCAAAAACATCTGTGTGCATTAGCCTTTAGTATTACCTTAGCTTATGGATATCCTCACAGCAACTTCATGTTTTAAGGGTTCTGGAAGTTGATTGATTGTTCCCAAACTACTACATAGTTTTAGCTGATTAACCACATATATTTTTTGCCAAAATGTCTGGCTACCTTTTAAAAGTTAGTGTATTGCTGGCTGTATTACAGAAACAGATTTTTTAAGGATTGGAATCAGATTTGGCAGTAAGGGTTTCAGTTGCAAATGCATAGGTGATTTTAAAATTTCATTTGACATAAAAGAAAAGTCTTTGCAGTGGAAAAATAAGAGCCTGGATTATATTTAAAATGACATGTCCACTTGCAAACATTTTTTTAAAACTTTAGCATAAGCCCTCTCAGGGACGGTGTTCATCGAAATTTCTGGAATTTTCCCTGTTCATTTGAGATCCTCTTCTTAGCAATGAAGTAACATCCTGTCTTTTTAAAAGCAGAAAAATATCTGTTCACAATATCTTCACATTAAAAGGTCTTTTGTCCCTTTCTTGGCTTTTTTCATTCTTAATGAGTTGTTTATATATCTCAGTGGCTTGAAAAGACAGATGTATTCGCTATAATCTTCCATGTAAGCTTTTTTTTTTCATTTCACTTATAAATTGCTTTTCCATATTTTAAAGATGCAGTTGTTTTCAGTGAAAAATAACCAAAAATTGCGAGCAGTTACTTGTTGCCCACCATGCAGTTCCTGATCAAGTGGGTAAAAATTGCAGTAGGCAGTAAAATCCCAGCTTATAAATAAGCTACAATTTTATAGTAGAAATGGCAATTAAAAATGTGTTGTTCTGTTTTGGTTTTTACTTTAAAACTGTAATATATGAGTTTCATTTGAGTAACAGCTAAATAGTTAAGAGCACACGCGCTGTTTTGCTCAAGGGGCAGCTCAATCTATTGAAATTATAGCTCCCAAGTTGCCTAAAGATACAATGATGAACAGACTTCCAGAGGCTGCCAGGAAGAGCTGTTACACAGACATTACAAACTTGCAAAGAACAATGAGAGAAAGAGATGCCAAAACTGTGGCATTTATAGCTGAATACTAATAATTTAAGTTCATATGCCAGGCTCTGTATTATAGATTTCTGCTTTCTAAAGTACAAGCCTGACCAAAATCATGTCCCTTTTTAAATCTCTATAAACCTTTCCTCTTCTTTAATTCTTTTAGCATCGTAATACTTTTAAGTCATACAGGTTTGGACACTGTCCAAGGATAGGTCTTAACTGCATCCTGAACCTTAGTTTCAAAATAAACTGTAGAACACAACAGCTGCAGTGGTTCAGATAGATGTGCAAGGGTGCACTTCGTTGTTTTGAAAGAACAGTAAGTGTGAAAGCTGTTTGTCATGTGTCTGATGTCCCAAATCTGACTTTATAATCACCAGGGCTACTGAAACAAGCACTTCATACCAAATAAATATCTATATTATTATTATTTGATAGGGGAAATGGTATCCATAAACATCCTAAAGACGAGAAGTGAAAAGAAGACAAAGAAAAAAAAGAAGGCGGAAAAATAGTAGAGAGAGTTTTGATTATCTAAACAGCTGTTAGATTTATGCTAGTGTTATCTTAATTAAGTTTGAGCTGCTATTTGAAAACTTGTCTCAATTATCCTGTTGTGATGATTTCAATGAAGTAACATGAAAGTTTTACATTTAGTCGAGTGTGCTGTAGTATCCAGCACACAAAAACAGAACTGAGACATAAGTATAATAGGGAAGTCTATACTTAATGTGTATTTATAGGAAGTTTTCCTTTGGTGGGGGAGGGTGTGAAATCGTTATCAGCAGGAGCAGCTCAGTTGTGCTCATGCTTTTTGGGGGTAATCCCAGATTTTTTAAATGATCAACTAACCATGAGGAAACTGTAGAGAAAAGAGCAAGGTGACAGACTGAAGTGAGGTAACTTCTAATATCACTGCCACAGTGATAAAAGTGAAAAGATAATATATGAAGTCAAGAGACCTCTTTGATTCTCTGGCTCGTAAGATGTATTGATTTGCTATAAAAAACTACATAAAATACCTTGTCCAGTTCTGTGCTTAAAGCATGCAAGTATACTTTATAGTTCAGACTATGCTGACCTTCTACGACATTTCACATAGGTATTATTAAATTAAAGGCAAGATGTTACTGTATAGGTATACCTATTATCTTACTTTTGTTGATGGTGGTACATAAAAACAGAGATCAGATTCTGCTTTTGATTATTTAGATACTCCATGGTCACTGATGCACTTATGTATCCTGAAGCAGGGCTTAGCTCTCTGTTCACTAGTGATAATGACAAATGCTCAAGAAGTTTCAAATAAAATAGAAGTATAATAATGGTCATGATCTTTTCTTGATTTCTAATATGATTGTGAGAAATGGACACATCTAATAGAACCAGTTCTGCAAAAAAACAATTCTCAACTTCACAATGGAATTTTCAGTTTTTCCTCACTCAAGTTTTAAGTGATTTAAAAAACAAAAATGTGTGTGTGAATCCTATTATACCACTTTGATTCACAGAAATGGCCCCCTGGGCTAATCCTGCATGATTAGTATAGGTCTGGAGGAGGCCCACCTGGAGGGAACTGAGAAGGTTTTCTTGCAGAGAGCAGAGTTCTGGAACGTAGCAAGGCCACATGTTATGTTCACATCCCTTAACTGAAATCTAGCTCCACAAAGCTGTCATATGTTTGAGGAATGAAGTAAAAATATGGCTTCCTTTACTGGTCATTGACACAGCAATCACAGATGCTTATCAGTTTTTCTGCTTCTAATCCATATTGTATGGATACGATCCCACTCTTTTCCTCAAGCCATGCAGTTCACGATAGCACGATGTGACCCCAAAGTTATAAGCTCTGCCGTTTCCCACCTCTTGTTTTTCGGTTCCAACAGGCACCTAGCAGGAAGGAATTCTCCCTGATTAATTTACAGCATTTTCTAATTAGCTGTTCATTCTACCCACTTGCACAGAGCCCTAGAAGGAAAGCTCACAATGAGAGTGCAGAAGAAAGAAAGTGCAGAAGTGATATACAACTGGAAAGAGTAACTGTCCTTCTTTTTCTGCACTCATCATTGTGAAATATTTGAGCTGTTTTGGCTTTCTTATGAGAAAATATGAAATTATTCCTTTTTATAAAACAATTAAAAACATTTAATTAGAGAATCAAAGTTTTGATTTTTTTTTCTATGATGGTGGTGGTGATGTTTTTTGATGATCTGAGGAACAAAACCTTAGAAGCTCCACACCATGGCATCTGAAATTTTGATGTCAGAATTTGGAGGGATATTGCATTCAAAATGTGTCTTATGATGTAAAGCATAGTGAATAGTTGCTATCTAAACTACAGAATATTCAGGAACAGGTTCCTTGGAGACCACTAGTTGTGCAGAATTGAATAAGGGTGTGTCTGTGTCAATTGACTGTGGTATTTTGGTACACGCAAATCAGACTGTGTATATTTTAAAGCCTATTTATACTTAAATTTATGACCAATTGCACTACTTGTATAGTATTTAAAGGTGTCACAGACAGTTGGATACAATCCAAAAAGCAAGCAGTGTTTTCTTCTTTCTCTAAGAACCAAGCAATGCACTTTTCTTTCCTCGATGAAAGATCCTGGCTCACCAGACTGAGCTGCCCCACAAAATGTATGTATGTCTGAAACATAAGAAGCTTGCATGGACAAAGGAAAAGCCAAAAACGAAATAAAGGAAAAGCAGCTAGCCTGATGACAAGTTGGCAAGTCCAAATCTTTAGGCTCAAGTTCAATGCGAATCACAACCATGTGAATCTTGCTGTGTTTCAGAAATGAAGCAAAATTCAGATCTTGCAAAAAGAACAGTTCTGCCTAGCTTTACACACATGAGTAGAGGCACTCCAGTCAATGGGATTGCTCACTCACAGAATTACGTGTGGACTGGATTATCTGGGTAATGACTTGAAAAACGCCTTTTTTTTTTTTTTTTTTTTTTTGGTGGCTTGCCATAATGATACCTTTCCATCTTTTGGAAAGGTTACCAACAGGAAGGACTGGTGGATATCAAGAAAAATAGTTTCTAAGCAAACAGAAGATGGATACATTTTTCAGCAACAGTACAAGAACTGTTTCTAGTGCAGGATTGTTTTTAAAGATTTGAGAGAAGGTTATCAGGAGAAACAGGTCATCCATGGTTTCAATGTCTTATTGCACTGAGGCTGGGGAGAATGAGGACAAGGAAAGGGAGAAGTAGGAACAGATTGTACTAATAAAGCCACACAATAGTATTATACATGGACTCTAACATTAAGTAAAGATTGCCCAAATTCCTACCTGTGAATGCTTAGCCTGGTGTTTGTTACACTTCCAAGTGTGAAAGAAAAGCCACAAACATTTATCATGATTGTCAGTAAGGCCCCCCTCCGCACCTCTCTCCTGCTCTCTCCTCCTTTCCCTGCTTTTCAGAGCTGTCAACATCCGTACTTGTTCAAGCCTCCATTTCTGGCTGTTAGTACATTACAGGATTGTTTTACACGGTTTGCCTAAGAAGCAGCAGCTTGACTTGAAGAGGCAGGGGAGGTTTTTAAGTCTCATACCCATTGAATTAGAACAGCATACGTTGAGTCTTTCGCATACATCAACCTCTACCAAGATCTGCCCCTTGTGGGAATGTCACTCCCGGGCAGCCAGCGCAGTGCGCCTGATCTGCAGTCCTTGCTCCTCACTGCAGGCACAAGCCTCTTTTCTTCCTAATTAAGAAATATGAGATTTTTTTTTTTATTACTTAAAAATGTGATTATTCTATAGTTATGCCCTCCTGTCATGATCTTTGCTCTTTTTGTTTTTTCGTGGAATTTGGTCCCTTTCCCCCATTCATTTTCTCCCTCTTACGGATTATCAAGTTGTTTTTAGTGACCATTCTTATGCTTTCTTATATTTTATCATCTGCTTAAAAATGTAGTACAGTTCTCTCAGAGTCTATCAGCAGGGGGAGTGCTTTAGGAATAAAATTATTAATCATCATTATTTTTAACAAAAATGCCAGGTTTCTGCATAGCATTTATATAGAGAAAGTATCTCCCGTGTGTGTGAAAATACTGCACCGAGCCACATAATGTGGACATAAAGAAGGCAAGAATAGCTCTGGAGGAAATGGGAAGATCTGTGGAAAGGATTTTAGGAGCATCAGGGTATGAAGAGGACTCAGCTGAATTCCTGTTAAAAGAAATGCCAAAGAAATCCAGGAATAAAGGTGCATTTGGCTTATCTGCTGTTTCTGAGGAGTGTTTCACAGCTGTCTGGGGAAGGTGGCCTCCCACAGTTGTCTGTTTCTCCCCAGAATGATCCCTGTGGGGGGTGCTGCTGGATCCTGATGATCCTGGCTTTGGCCCCAAGGTTGCTGTGGCCCCTTGGCAGCTTGAGCTCCTGGTGGTGTCAGGCACCACCTGGGCTGCCCTGTCCCACTCCCCCCACCCCGAGGTGACAAATCTCAGCCTGATGTTTACAGCATAGAGCTTCTGCTGGTGGCTGCACATACTGAGGTGGCTGCTTTGAACTCTTCCATATCAATCTAGTCAATCTTTAATAGGTCTTCTTGTGTTGTCTCATCTGGAGCAGCTGAGTAGTGACAGGGAGACGAGAGTCTCCTACCCATGCATTTCAGCTTCAGGTTCTACCAGCTCAAGGAAAATTCGGTATTGATGCTACTCTCAGACTTGAATCCTCTACTATACCTGTGAATAAAGTAGGCAGTTATTATTTATTTAAATTGTGATTTTTGTGATAGGGATAGGAAAGGAAGCATGTGGATAAGACTATAAAAGGCATATTTCATGACAATCTATGAGTCTTGTCAACTCTTTTTTAAGCCCCTCCCCCACCAGTATCTCTATCACCAATCTATTTTCAATTATGGTGATTGCTAATAGGTGATTTTGCAATCTCAGTTCTTGCATTTATTGCTTTTGGTATTTCATGGTTTTAATTTATGCTGCTTCATTGCCACTGTCTTTGCTTGGAAATTACATGAATAAAAAGTGTACCTTAACCCTCCTCTGTGCTTTGTGTCAGCATCACACAATAATAGCCATTGTCCACATTTTGGAGAAGGTCTGATGCAGAAATTGGCTATAAGCGCAGCCAGTATTTCAGAGATTGAAATGGATATCTCCTAGTTTCACAAGACAATTAAATGAGATATTCTAAGGTTATTTAAGTTATTTGTGTGTGTGTGTGTAGCTATCAATGACTTATCTGGTCAGGATTCAAGCACTCACTCCTGACCTCTCTTGTGGTTTCCTGTCAATATTTGACCTTAGATATTATGGAGATAGGTACTTTTGTGCTTGATAGTCTCTACAGTCTTTGAATTAATCAGTCTATGTAGAGAGCCTTCCACATATACAAACATGCCTCTTCTTAATTTATTTTTTCTGCCTCTTAGTCAGCTTTCTATCATATTTTTAAATGTACTGTAGTCTGCTAAGGATCTTTGACCCATACAGCATGTAGGTTATGGAATGTATAACCTATATGTGCCACCTTCAACTCCATCTGTGACATGTATTTTGTTCTCACAGAGAGCTAGTCACTAGAAAGCTGCTAGTTATTACGGTAGATTACATTCTTCATTGTCAGGGAGGACGTACAGACATCCATATGATTATTCTTCTTCATTTTGTTGTCCTTGATGACTGGTTGACATTTAGTTTGTCTTTCAGTTTCTTTATTCCCTTCTGTTTTTTGGAGACATCATTTTGCCCTGTGCTAATAGAACAATAAAGATTTCCTGCTCTCCCCTCTGCTTCCTGCACTGGGAGTCTGTAGGTGTTTCAGTGCCCACCTGCACGTGACCTGGGTGAAGAAAGAGCATTCAAAATGTCAGAGTTGGAATCAGTTCAAACACTCAGGGAAATCTGCTGCAACACTGCCAATACACCAGAGCAGCTTGTTTCAGACTAAATGGGAGCATCTTATACTGATCTGTCTGTAGCCAAACTTTCCCAGACGCTGTAAAATGATATCATAATGCTTTTGATTATGAGCCTATGAAAAAGAAGAGTTATACTATTTTGCATGCAGATTTGTGGAAAAAAGGTTATTGAGTCTTCTCTCTAATTCCTATTTATACAGATAAATCATGTGCTTTCTTCAGGTCCTTAATTCCTTACAGTGACTATTTGTCACTGCAGAAGACCTAAAATGAGAATTTCTGCAGAGTGAGAACTTGAACAATAAGGGACTCGATATGTGCGAAACGAGGCGGGGTGGATGAAACAATTTTTTGCACTGTCCGTGTTTCTAAACTGAACCCAGGGTTCTGCCTCAAGCACATGTTCTTCTTGGAAGGGAATGCAAAGTGACAGGTATTTCCAGCCCAGACAGCTCAGGCAGTGCTGAGTTCCAAAGAGCCAATTTTGACAAAAGTATCATCACATAGTTACATTAGCATAACATAAAAAAATAAGCATTTAGAATGGTTTTGGAAATCATTCCACCTGACTCACCGTTTCCTGTCTTTTCTGGTTCTCTCTATCATGTTTACATGTAGTACATTTGTAGTACAATGTGCATTTCTGCTCTGTACTTTTCCCATTGCCCTACTCTGATTCAGAAGATCACTCTGCTCTGAGAGGAAAAATTATATTCTGAGCACGTGGGAAAAAAAAAGAATAGTGTCCCAAGTCAATAAATGCAAGCCTGGATTTTTCACGTAACTTACAAAAATATTCCAGTCCCTTGTTTCCCTGCTGATACCACTCAAAGCCTAAGGTTTTAAAGAAGAAAAAGATACTTGTCTCGGAGGACAAAATCTCTTTTCCTCTTATATACAGAAGGAAGGTAGCCAGGCCTAGCGATACAACAAAACTGTAGTTACTTTTCTGAAGTCTGCATAGAAATGTGGAAGGGATTTTGAGATCAACTCTACCTCTAGTGAAGTTCTGGGGGCATGAAGTCAGGGAATTAACTGACAAATTCAGATCCCAGTTTGGCCTAAACTGCGTGGGAGTAGCTCCTGATGCAGTCAGTCTAGCAAAATGGGAGCTCTGTTCATATCAGGAAAGTCTGGGGCCGCAGTCCCCAGTGTGCATCTGTCTGTCTGCTAGTTATGTATCACAATAGTTACCTTTTCCCAAGCAAAGGTGATTTTCCTTCCCCTCAAGGAGTATTATCAGTTTAAACATGGTTTTATGGTCAATAAGTACTCTTCACGCTGCCAGTAAGGGCCCCCCAGGGCCTAGCAAAGATCATTATTTTTTTTAAAAGGATCTCATAAAAGTAGATTGGTAGTTCTGATCACAGAGACACATGTGTGCAGTCCTAGCACTCCTTACCCCGTGTTGGCTCTTAGTGTACACTTAATAATGTGAACCTCACTAATGATCATGGTGTTAGCACAGGTCAAACTAGCCCAGACTGAACTGGATGTCCTTGAGTTAGATATGCAATAGATTCCCATCTTGCTCCAGAGAATGAGAGAGGCACTGCTCTTCTCGGGTAGCAGTGGTAGAGGTCTGTAAGGGTGAGGTCCTTTGTCCCTATCTGGCCTCTCACTTACCTGAAAATTTCAAATTAGCAGCTTCTATAGAACCTCAGATTTTTTTTTTTCATTTGTGTCATTCAGAAATGTATGTAATTACTTAAGAAAATGCACCAGGGATCTGGAAATCAGATTCGATGTTTAGGCATCAAGTAATCTAGAAAGTTTTACTATTTAGAGTCTACTCATGTATTTTTATTATCTTCCTAAAAGTCTACTGAGTGTCTAATCTGAGATCCTTAGTTTTGCCTTCCTACAGTCCTTAGATATTGGCCACCAAATCAAAAATCAAAAGTGATGAATCCCTTGGTCACCTCCTCAGATGCAAGCTGCCTAAATCTCCATGGTCAAGATCATTGACGCACCAGCCATATTTTTTTTTGTTACCCTTTTGCTTACAAGCATCCAGATTCATCATTGCTTGCTGGCTTAAACTTAGCCTACTTATTCCCTTAAACATATAGCTCTCCTTTCAACTATAAACTATCCATTAATAACCTTCTCCTCCTCTCTTCTCCTCTCCTCTCCTCTCCTCTCCTCTCCTCTCCTC